>OY735217.1:1312500-1430122 GCA_963457665.1 Thysanoteuthis rhombus
AGAAGGTGACTAGCTGCATATCAAGGATCCAGCTTTGTTCCAAAAATACGTGCCTTATTGCTGAAAGGAGGAAAAGCTGTAAAAATTACCATTTTGAAATTTGCGACATTGAACATGGGAAGATTGCCTTCCAACCGATTGAATTAATTCAACGAATAGATTATGAGAACCAAGCAAAATGTAATAAATAAAAACCGAAGTTCGGGAGAAATATGTAAATTTTAATTCTTGGGCAATTCGAAAAACATTTTTTACATTTTCAATTAAATATATTATATTCGGCATCTGCAGATTTATTGTCTTGCGTTTGAAAGAATTGTTTATGATGTTCGATTTTAGTTGTCAATTTATTCACAAGAGTAACAGTATTTACAAATACATCTTTTGATATTGTGTTGATAGGCATGAACAAATGAATGGCCGATCCGTCTCCACAGACGATGAACCCCCTCCCTCTTGGGTGCATGCTCAGACGAAGCGTGTTGAGATCGTGATATGCACGAACGTCATTATCCTCCTCTTGGCCGTTATCCAAAAGAATATAGAGAGCGATTCTTCTGGCAACTATTCGAGAGGAGGAGTTGCTGGAAGGGCGTCAAATAGGGAATCAGAGTTTTCCTTCTCCTTGAGTGGTTGCCTTCCCTTGGTAGATGGTCTATTCCGCTCTACTATCTATTTATACCTGGGGGGATTTTATCCTATGAAGGGTGTTCCACACTCATCCTGGGAATCGTAAAAGCAACCATCTGTGTGGTGGGTAGACGTGCTAACCATTACACCATCTGACGGGACTGGATAGACACGAGCAAATTGATGAATGTATCAAAAAATGGAAAATCTTTCTCAACGGAGAAGTAATTCCAAAAGTTATTTCCTCTCTTATTCCATCGACTACCGTTCCGTGGATTTTCATTGGAAATTGTGAATAATAATAATAATAATAATAATAATAATAATAATAATAATAATAATAATTCTTCTTCTTCTTCTTCTTCTTCTTCTTCTTCTTCTTCTTCTTCTTCTTCTTCTTCTTCTTGTTGCTATGCCTACCACGGACGGTGGGCATATTGTTGAACTCGTTGTTCTTGTTGTAAGATAACCCCCATTGTTGCTTAAAGGGGAAAAGCATTTAAAATTCGTGACATTGAAGAAAGGAAAATACCGTATTACCAATCAGCTTGATTCAACGAATACATCATGAAAACCAAAAGAAAATAAAGTTTAGGAAGAGACATTTAGATTTTTATTCTCAGGCAATTCGTGGGTCATTTTCATATTTTCAATTAAATATACTATTCTCGGCATCGGATGATTTAATGATATGCATCTCTTTAAAAAAAAGATTGTTCATGATATTATGATTGGATTGTTAATTTATTCACAACACTAGGAGGTATCTTTAAAAAATGACTTTTTATACAAGTCTGGTTAGTCACTCAATAGATACTATTGACCAACGTCATTAGACTACATGCAATATATATATATATATATATATATATATATATATATATATATAACAAATGGATATATGATCCGACAGAATCATTATAAATTGTGTTATATTATATTGAAACTCTTGATTTCCTTTTATTGCACGGTAAATATATCATTTGGCGTAGACAAGGTGAATAGAATAAACAATTAAAGATAATTGTGCTGCTGCACGAATCGAACCTGCGACTGATAGGGTAGCTGCTTTAACGGAAATTCGGGTTGAGACAGTTATTAGGGCCTTGGCATCACCTGTGGCTGTTTAGCTCAATGGTAAGAGCAAAGCTAAGTTAGAGATGATTCCTGCAGCAGTCCAATTTTCCCTAATTGGTTGTTCTATCTACGTTGTCTAGGCCAAACGATATATTTACCGTGTAATAACCAGAGATCACTTCAAATAAGATTTTCAACATAATTTAACTATCTCTCTCTCTCTTTCTCTCTCTCTCTCTCTCTCTCTCTATATATATATATATATATATATATATATATATATATATATATAGAGAGAGAGAGAGAGAGAGAGAGAGAGAGAGACAGCCAGCCAGCCAGCCAGTCAGGTGGGATCACTTAAATACTGCTATTGACAATTTGGGTTGACAGTTTCTAATAGACTGAAGTTGGGTTGTGAAGGGTGTGGCTAAATGGTGTAGGGGTCAATCGTAGTGAATAGAGTTGATTAAACAGAGCATCTTTAAACATAAGAGCCGGTGGCAGCTGTGAATTTTAAATCTTAACAATATTATTGTCAGGTACAATGTTGCAATGAACTCATTCAGGGTTTTTTTTCAGAATTTCAAGAAAAAGGTAATAAAGTTTAATCTATTCAATAAACACATTCATTTCACAAGAACTACACACAAACGCATACGCATGTACACAGGATGGTGTAAAACAACTGGACAAATTTTGATTATATATATATATATATATATATATATATATATATATATAGATATATAAATCAAGCAACTCAGACCACTTTAATCGTAGCGATATCTATCGCTTTATTTTAGAAATTTACCATGAAATGAAGAATGTGTATAATAAATAGTTAGCATTATTTTTAATGTTGCAGACTTGAATAAGTTTGTACGCATGTATATCTGGCATATATCGAAAATAATTAGTCAGGGTAGGCAGTTGATCAATATTCATAAAGTAAGTGGACGACGAACACACTGGAAGTACAGACGGGTTTTACTAAAAAAAAAAAAGTAAAATTTTCCTGAACAGAGAATTACCCTTGTGAACATTACAGTTTGAAATGTTTCATTGTATTATTTCAAGGTATCTGACAAATTTTCAAAAAAGTGTGCTTAATACATCAGGGATTCACCTTTGTACATTATCAACACCTTTCAATTCTGTTCGATAATCATTGAGAAATCCTAAGATTAGATAAGGGCAAGTTATTACGAAAAGAAAATTATTTTGCTATCCTTTTTATAAATATCAGATAGCTTTATTGACTCCTATTTTTTCGCTGAATTTTAGGAGATTTTCAAAGTAACAGTGTACATCTAATACAGCGATTACCAATGTATTTTAATTGCTATTTTTACAATATTAAAGACAATCATCAAAAAGAAACCCATCCTTGTATGTCAAATTTTTCCCGGTCAATTTATGAAATGAAATAGTAAAGGGGCAGAAAAGCACGAAAGTAGTATTAGATACGAGCCCTGCATTTTCTTCGGCCCTGTGCTAAATTCTTACAAGCTATTAGTTCCGATTCAGTGATTTTTCACTCTATTAGTGTAATACTTTACTGCCTTTAAAATTTATGACCTTGTTGTTCAAGGTTTGCTAATTTAGTCAAAGATCACTTCGATCAGAGTCACCGATTTTAAATTCAGTTTTCAGTTCCATCTATGTGGTACACATACAGGGCATGGATATTAAAGTATTTGAAAATAAATCCGTCATCAATGCAAAAAAAAAACTGAGCGAAAACGCAAATACTATTACTGAAAATGCCAAGCATGTTTATTGTATTTTCTGGCTACATTGCAAATGGATAATGTTACTTTTTATGCAAGTGAAGAACCCATGAGTTATAATATTTATGTATATTTAGTGTATTCTCATAGACGCGCATTCAAGCATTTTTCAAAGGCTTTTTGAGTCACTTATAGACTCAACAAGGAGCAGTTTATCACTGTATTTTATATGGTTACCTGTTATAATCTATACTGACGTTGGAAAACACAAAGAATCATGCCTTTTTAAGATGAAAATGATTGCAATTAATTAAATAATTTATTGATTTTGGTGTATTAAGTATTAAATCTACTAGAGATCAGAAATCTTTTTTCGTATTCATCAATTACTTTTTTCATATCTATCTTGTTTTTAAGTATCTTTTTGTATTCATCTTTTTATATTTGGTAATGTTTTATACATAATGATTTATGATTTTAGTCAGGGTAGGCTGTGCCTACCTTATCCACTCGGACAAGCTGTTCCTGTTATATATATATATATATATATATATATATATATATATATATATATATATATATATATATATATATACATGTATATATGTGTGTGAATTATAAATTGTGTTATATTATATAGAAACATATCTGTATTGATCTCCTATCATTACACGATTAATGTATCACTTGCCCTAGACAACGTAAATGAAATAAACAACTATAGAAAATGGGACTGCTGTAGGAATGATTCACTGATGTGGCACAGATAGGAGCGAGGCCCTTTGGTTGTAGGTTTGACAGGACTTTGCTCCATCAGGCAGATGACCGAGCTAGCTGTTGAGTCTGCATCCACTTTGATTGAGTGTTCTGACATTATAGTTAACCTGGATAGTTAAAGCACGGGACATGAACGATATATATATATATATATATATATATATATATATATATATATATATATATATATATATATTGATGAATCATTGATACTCTACCAGAAAAAAATAAATGAGCACAGAACAGCCCAAAGCGAACACAGAAATACATACAACTGCAATCTCAACTTACAAAAAGCCCATCTCATCAAAAATATATACGACTCTACAACATGCAAATGTATCAAGGCCGCCCATCATATCTAAATGCAAAACGATAACTGAAACCCATTGGCATTTTCAAATAGAAGACACTTTAAACGAACTAATTGAAAAAAAAACCAATAACATTTAGATATCGCATGTAAAAAAAAACTGTAGCGTACAGGACGACATTCACTGTCCATATAAGAGAGGAACGCACATCAACATACACAGGAATCCACGGTATAATTAATTTAAAAAAAAAAATACTTTATTTAGGAATAATTTTGATAAACCGAGTAGAGGAGTTGAATTTTCAAATTTAATTATTTCCATTGAATTGCTCAATATATCAATCATAAAATATAGATTGATGAATCCTTCAACTAATGAACACGTGTCAGGTGATGTATTACAAGATAATTATTTTATTATATGGATATCACGCAACATTTGGCCCATTGTTTTAACTCCAGTAATGTATTGGATTATTGTTATGATCCTTTCCTGAAACATGAAACACCAAGTATGTCTTAGATACAAAAAAAAACTATGTATATTTACACAAGGAGAGCTACCCAAAAGTTCGGAGGAGTTGTGAGCAGTATCTTCATTGAACGACAGTGCCAGCTCACAGGGGGACTACTTCGAAGGAGACGCGGAAAATAGGCATTACTGTAAGTCATTCTTTATTTATTAGCATGGACTTTAATAAAGTAGTTACTGGTAAATAAATGGCAGATAAAAATCAATTCAAGTTCAAGTTTATCCACAAATATGATAATTAAAAATGTGCAGATGTCTTTCGTCACGCTAAAGGATGAAACTGAAGTATAAAACTAGAATTTCATTCATGCAATTGAACTAATGAAATAGAATTTCATTAATGTTCTGATGACATAATGAGAATGCTAAATTTAAAGAATAATGAAAATATGAATTTAAAAAGAAATTTTTAAAAAATCACGAATCTGTTTTTGGTCAACAGAGCGCGCTTCTCCAAGCTCACAGTAATGTAAAACTCAGCTAATCACACATATAAAATGCAATGTGTACATCTATATACTTCATATATGCTGTCATCTTTGACGACACGGGTGAAAAATAGTTATTCTAGAAAGGAGAAAGATTTGCATAAATTGATTTGCGTTTGCCTATCTTTTTGAGAGCTGTGTTTGGGGTGGAGATAATCATCAAATTTTCCTTTTCAATATTCTTTTTCTAAGTATCTTGTTTTTCATGTCGGAATACTCCTATTTCACCCGACTTTCTTTGAGAAGTCAAATTATTAGAGAAAAGGTTTAAATACAACATCAGCATCATCATGATCATCATCATCAACATCATCACACCCTGTGTACCTTATAGCACAGTCAACCTGGAGCATCCCTACCCCTAGGAAGTATGAGTAGCAAGTTAGTGGGTATGGAGGAAAATCATTATAATGAAATATGCACGCATGCTGTTAATATTGAATCTAAACATCATTAGTAAGAGTTACCAAGGCAATGAAATTTATGGCTTCTTTCACAAATACCTATTTGTGCAAAGCAGGGTCGTCTGTGTTACTGAACTTAAAAAATGGAGAAACCGACTCGATGTCTCGGCTACCATTTGAATAGTTTTATCAGAAACTCCATGGAACCCTCCAAAAAGGAGAATCAATATAGGATGGCAAGCATTTGGCAGAGCAAGCTGATCCTTCAAAAACAAGAAGATCCATTAATCTTAAAAGGAAGGGTGTGCAACCAATGCATCTTCACAATAGTCACTTATGGAGCTGAAACATGAAACTTAACCAACTAACTAACGAACTCGACAAATTCAGAAAATATTGGCTCCACGACGCCAACGTTAAAGAAGTGTGTTGAACCCTGGGGAAGGTCTATGTCCAAAGACAGACATTAAAAGGATGATGATGATGATGATGATGAGGATGATGATGATGATGATGATGATGATGATGATGGGCCGTGCCAAGGTTCCATATTTTGACTGGATGAAAACGAACGAAAACCGTTCGGTAAAAGTAAACTAAACGGGAGAACTAGGTTTGTAGGTATGTTTTATTTATCTTCTTTTTGTTTGTTTGTTTCATTGCATTTTTTGTTTGTTTAAGAGCAATGCTTGTGCTGATACTTCAGGTGTCGGTTGTAGAGGGTCTGAGGACATTATGAACAGCACACTCGGCTATGGAACCATAAAAAGGTGGAGAAGCCATGTTTCAGCTCCACAATTCACGACAACTAACATACAATCATCAACGTTTTGGGCGAGCCGTGTTCACAACTCTAAACTAATTCGTTGTAGTATCTTCAGGAAAGGCGCGAATCCACTTCTCCCCCCCTACATATGGGTAAAACAGCTGAATGGGGTGACAGTGACGCCACTTCGGGTGTTTATCACCTGTAAGGCTATTTCACATATTGGAAATGTGGACCGAGTCAGTAGTGATGTGATAGGTGGTCTCTTAGAAGGGACAGCTGAGAGCGTAGCCAACATAACGTCATTACCTTCTTACTCCATCATCATCATCATCATCATTATCAGCCTTTTAGCGCCTGTCATTAGACAGAGACTTTCCCCAAGGTTCGTTAGACCTTTCTATCGTGTTACGGGACCAGTACTTGATGAACTTGTTGCACATGCTATCTTATTTTCTGCCAACCACAGTTTTGTATATGATCTCTGGGGATCCATGTTGTGAGTCGTGATATCCAGCATTTGCCTGGCATTCTTGCAATGCGACCAGCCCATCACCATTTGAGTTTCCTATTGGGTTCTATGATATCATTGACCTAGTTTTTTTTCGAATGAACTGAGCTAATACAAAATAAACTGTTCGTATGAAATTTCCAGTCAGATGTTTGACACCAAAACTATTAACATAGGTTTCTCCAGTATTCAAGTTGGTCTATCTGGTCGGTTGGCAGGCTATGTAGGTATGCATATACCACGTGTAGAAAATGCACCAATAAAGCTAGAGGACTGACCATTTGAACATTTAATCATTATTATGTCTTTTTTAATTTCTGTTTTCTCAATAACCCCCCCCCAATACTCTGTCCATTGAAATTCCAATTCAGAACGAAATTATATGCTCAATTGATCCCTAATTTATACCCGGCTGCAATCACTCTTGTTTGGGATTATTTTTCTCAATTCAGACTTTTTATGGATCCAACAAAAGGCAAGAGAAATAAGCTATTCATTGATCACCTCTTTTTTCCTTTTTTTTTTCTTCCAATTGACACCCTCCCCCAACATGGCATGCAGCTTAACACTTCGATCATGTAACGCTTTATATTGGATTACTAACTAGACCTGTCTTTGAAATCTACTCATATGAAATTTCCGGTCAGATATTATTGAAATTGATTGAGTCCAAAGGGTCACACCGAGTCAGTGAATTTATATCCACTTGAGGCTATATTTTGTCACTTGATTGGGTATGTGGTTATGACTGATTAGTGCTTATATAATCATTATCCAAAGAATGGTATAATTAATCTTCTTGGATGGGGAATGGGCGGAACCCCATAGACAATATTTCCTTAGCAGAATCTTATTAGAACAGGTCTGGTTAGTTACTAAATAGGAATCGTTCCGTGACCATCGGCTTATGGCAGCATCCCGTCTTATATATACACATACATTTGAGAAATGAAGGACAATATTGACTGAAAATAAACAATTGGATGAAATGGAGCTGGTGTAGGAATCGAATCTGCGACCGATAAGTTAGCCGCTTTAACGTAGCGTTGCTCTTCCTTTTGAGCTAAAAACCCCGGCGGAACAGCAAAGGCCTAGATAACTGCTTCATCTCAATGTTATTTGTTCATTCACTGTCTATGACTGTACAATTTCCAAAGCCGACAATTATGTATAATGCGTCATATCATTTGAAACTCTATTTGAAATGACCTCTCGTTATTACACATAGGATGTGTCACTAGGTGTAGCTAGCATGAATAGAATGAATATTTGGAAAGAAATTGTGTCTGCTGCAGAAATCAAACCAGCGACTAGCTGCTTTAATGTAGCCTTACTCTCCCCATTGAGGCCGACGGAATAGCAGTTATTTGGGCCTTCACCTTTCCTCCGGACTGTTGAGCTCAATTCGAAGAACGGTGCTGCGTTAGATTGAATTAGATCCCCGTTTAAATAGCGGACTAAAGCAATTTCTTAATTCTTGCAATTCACGATTTCAATTGTAAATATCTAATTCAGAAGTTATATTGATCCACTTCAGTCGGAGTAGCAAGGCTTGTCAAAAGTTCTTTATTTTTTGTAAAAAAGGGAAAAAAATGATGATAAACGAATTAGTTACTTTACTTCTCTCGTTTTTTGTTTGATCACTGAAGATTCCAAATATTTTTTTAAAGACGGATGCTGTCGAATACAAGTTAAAGGACCAATTTAGCATAAACCTACATTGTAAACTGAACCCTCTCACCCCTAAAAATCAATTATTGTGGGTGTTTTTTTTTCGAAAAAGAGACGTTTTTCGAAACTTAATGAAGAGTAAATGAATCAATTTTCAGCACTCTAGCCATTGATGTGGACTGTACGGGTGATACATAGATACATGCTTAGACAGCCAGAATCACTTAAAAACTGATAAAACCTATGTTGGCCATTTTGGTTGATGATTTCGAACAAAGACGAGGAAAATAAGCCGAATTCATTTACTTATTTATAGCTTGTCAAGCTAGACAGCCAACCACTATAGTGTAATTTGATTTATCTTTCGTAGGTTACTGTCGGCCAGATCAGGTGAGAGTTGGCAGTTTCGTAGATCGTATCCAGTATCTTACCCATCACTTACATGAATAATTCGTTCTGGAACCTCTCTCGACCATGTTGCCTACCATCCAACAAACTCTTGTTCTCGGTCTGTTGAAAGTGCACCAGTTGCATCTTGTAAGCATTGTTCCCTCTATCTGTTTTTCTTTACGATCTTGCACTGAATTATTTGATCGGGTTCCTGCTTCTGTCTATTTCCATTGATCGATTCTGTATTTTTGTAGAGATGTAATCCCTTCAACGTGGCAATACTTTTCCAGGATTTTTCGACGGCTGGGAAATAGCTCATGGGGATGTAGTGGGTATCAGGAGGATGTAGTGGGTGCCGTGACTCCCAACTCTGTCGAATGACCTAAATGTATAATCATTACAAAGCATCAGAGAAAAAAAAACGATTTGAACATAATGTCCAATCTACATTTTATGTATCATTGTTCTCTGCTTATACCTTTGTCATAGAGTCGCAGTGTTAGGTAGGCATGAGCAATTGTTGGTAGAACTGACTTCCGATTTGCCAGGCCCTTTCAAACTCTTTTATGTTTATGGCATGTGGTATTCCACGATGGTCACCATCTAGGTACTGACCAGGCTCGACATTGTTTAAATTTGATTATCTTACGTAGCTGGTATATCAAACGTGACACAGCTGTAATCTTTTAGCCCCAAAAGACGTTCCTCAATCGTAGTCCATATGCTAAGCACTTACTGAGAGGCATTAGGTAGCATTTTTAAAGTATTCGGTAAAACTGTGCAGTGGCTTTTATCACAGCCTAACGAATTGGGGATGTCCACTCTATCACTTGCAATCGCTATCTCTTTTAGCACTGAGCAAAAATAATGCAAATCTCTCTTTTCTACGCATAGCCTTGTGTCAGACTTGATCGTGTAAAAAATCTTCATCATTTCTTTCGTCTTTTAGTGTCTTCATTTTCCACATGAACGATTATATTAAAGTAGGAAACAACAACGTGATGAAGTGGCAAAAGATACTGCTGGAAGCTCGTCAAAGAAATGAAAATAAGGAGACACGTCTGGTTAGTCACTCAATAGAAACTTTCACGTGACAAACGTCTCTCAGCAGCATGCTGTGTCAGGGTTGATCAATCGTAACATTGGCAAAAAGGGGTGATCTACGAATTCTTCTCTCTCCTTTGGTTGGGAAGTGACCTTTAAAAAAGATCTGCATTTTCAAAAGCAACATGCAGTCACAAAGTGGTAGCAATTTAGCACAAAGTTTCATTGCAAAAAGTAGGCGAACGGGGGCACACTACCACTAAATGAGAAACAGATGCTCATTATCACTGCCAAGATAAAATGAGATGTTATTTTTCATTTCATCATTTAATGCCCTCTCCCAGCAGGTATTCCTTTCAGCAACCGTACTTATTCGGCAACACACCTTGATCGAAAACATAAAACCAGTGACCACTCCCTTCTTCAAGTATCAGTCGAGATATGCTCCCAACCCAGTTGTGTAACCAAAGGAACGTCTAAAACCCACTTTAACGCAACGAATCACCTTTGGTGGATTTTAGAAAGACATAAGTCGATGTTTAAATTTTCTGCCGTCTACTTTCATGTGAGATATATAGATACATTACAAGCCAGCCAGCCAGCCAGTCGAAATAACTAAAGAAAAGCTACTTTCACAGCTTTGGTTGACTAATAAGAAACTACAAAATGTGTTTAAGCAGCAGAAGATACTGTCAAAAGATGGACAAAGGAAAGGAGATAAGAAAAGAAGACAAAGATGATTTTCCTAATTGTATTTAAATGAAAGAAAGCAATCTGTAAACAGAACGTAAATCTTACAAACGGGAGAAACTCATCGCTATCTCCAGATATTCCGTTACAAAACAGTTGTTTTCTAAAAATACGTTTTCGCCTATCATGAAATGCAACGTGTATCTATTTATTTGTCATGTATGACACTTTTCACGATATTTCATGATGACGTACGAAGAAAAAATTGTTTTGTGAAATTGATGAATAAAGCATCATCATTACTCGATGGGGAATTGAACTTTTTTTTTGTAAAAGGGGCGGGGGATGAAGATTACGTATTTATATATATATATATATATATATATATATATATATATAGAGAGAGAGAGAGAGAGAGAGAGAGAGAGAGAGAGAGGGTGAATCTACAAAGCTTTACAGCTTTAAGCACATTAAAAAATCCTTTATTCGTGTCCCTTCAGTCACTTATTTTCCAATATCTTTCAAAATAATTCGTGTAATTATCTTCAGTTTTTTGGATGATTTACGCATAATCTGATATCATGGTACTATGTTTACATTTTTCCAGTTAAGATAATCAGTTGTTTATCACGTAACAGTTTTGGGATTTTAAAAAGAAAACATTTATATTAACCTGGCACCCCAGCAATGTTGATCGAACACTACCTCCCTTTCAGCTCTGATTTTCATACATAGCTTATATCATACACGAAGTTAGTTATTTCATGTAGGGTATCAGCACATTATATTGTATATGGATTTTATACAACACATTTATCTTTTTGAAAACAAGGGACTTGCGTAGATTATCCCGAAACATTCAAAGATGAGGGATCAGTAAATATAACAACAGACGTTATTTGAGAAACTTCTGTTGAGTGTTAACTTATGTCAATAACGATTCAGAGTCGGTTTTAATCTGAGAACATAAATTTACATAATATATGACTATATGATGTATAAAATATACATATACATATATGTATATATACCAAAGTATAAATTTGTTATACAATATGCTATGTGCTATGAGGTTATTTCATAGAAATGTTTGATACAGAAATATTTTGTTAGAGTAGAGCTCCACGTGAAATAATGGATTTGCTCCATGAACACGTTTATGTCCCTACTCTTTGATCTTCTTCAAATGAATGATTTGATTTATTCAGATCCTTATTTCTAACAATATGAGAAATGGGTATTTTCCCCCTTGATGGCAAGCCCTGTTCTACTATATTTAAACTTTTTTTTTCTGTTTTTGTTGTTTACTATTGTTCCATTCGTAGTATGTTGTGTTTTTCAATTCGTATGTATTATAACTTTTTTTTTTTAGTTATGTCAGATTTTTTAATTGATTTTTAAATTTTGGTTTTCACAATATTCCCTCCATTATGTTATTTGTTTGTGGGTTTTCGATTTTCTTTTTTAAATATTATACTAGGTAATTCATCTGTTGGTTGATTATGATGCATTTCATGAATAATTCTTTTTTTATTTCTTCTTTTTTATACGTTTTTTATGAGGTTTTAACTTTTATACTTCTTGCTGGTTCTTATAAATTGTGTGTGTTGTATTTGGAGTGTTTCCAAGACCTTTTACCAGTCGTGTTGGTGATCAATCAGTTAAGTGGGATGTATTTAATTACAGGATATACATCATATAATTTTTCATTTTCTTACAATATATATATATATATATATATATATATATATATATATATATATATGTGTGTGTGTGTATGTGTGTGCGTATATATATATATAATGTGTGTATACGATGGTAGTATTTTGGCAAAGAGGAAGTGAAATATTTGAGAAATAGTGTGTTTCATCACAAATAATTTATTATCATAAAGATAAGGCTAAATGCATTTCACGGGGTTTCATTGGTGTCTTCAGAAAGCATTTTTGCAATGCAGAAAACTCGTAGCAGATAAAGTTCTTACACATCCGCATAATATACTAAACAGGGAAGAAAGAGTTAGTCAATCTTAATGTATGTGTATGGCTAGCGTTTTCTCTTTGTGTGTTTTTGTGCATGTGTATGCAACCTATGATCAACATGTTGTCCGTCGGTGTCTCTGTCTCTGTCCCTCTATCTATATATATTTATATATATTCGTGTGTGTAGCACTTGTCAATATTTATATTCTGCTCCATATAGTTCGTATATGGTTTTCTGATTGGCGGATTTTCTCGAGGTTGCTGACTGACGTAAATGCATTATCCGATGTTTTTGTTCTGATTTGACAAACCTGCTAATAACTGCAATGGCGCACATTCAGGATAATTGATATTTTCAAAGGAAGAGACAATTTGTCTGAGGTCAAGATGAACTTGAAAGGAAGCTGATTGCATAACTATGTTTTGCAAAAAGACGAATTATTATTGGTAAAATCAATCCACTTGTAAACTTTCTTTCCAGATTGACTACGTAGTAAAAGTAACATATGCTACTTGTTCCGCATTTTCGAGGGTCCCCGCTCTAATTGCTGGTAAGCTATTGATTCAGATTCACTGATTCTGCACTTGTTCGATTACTACAATTCTATACTGGCCTCAAATTCTATGAACGATCGGATGTCATTTTGATTAGGGTTTGTTACATTTCTGATTAGCAAATAAAAACAAACCTGAAAGTCAGACTATAGATGCGCTAGTTCGATTTTCATTGTCTTAAAGAGTCCTTCTTCAGATGAACATTACTTTCAAAGCTCCCATCTTCAAAAGCCCCTTCTTTTGAAAGAACCTTCAATTAATGCTATTATCGTAATAGAATATAGTTTCATCAATGCAATAGAAGCGTGTTCATGTTCCACCGTAATAGAATAGAATACCATGTTCCATAACCATAATAATCAGATACTTAACGATATTATATTCATTGAAAGAGGGTAGTGAATGCTTCGTGGCATTCGCTATGTTACAGGCCCACACTAGCTTAATACAGTCAGAATTGTGACTTAAATACGTCAAGTTGTTGCTCCAAGAGAACGCATTTTTTACAGCAATGTTTGCATTTCAAAGTCAACTGCATGAACAAACAGAAATGATTCATTTTTATTTTTCCGATCAATCCTACAATATCTTCAGCTACAAGAATATGCCTGTAAGGTTAATTTCACAGCCGAATGGTCAGATAAATCCACATATCTATATTTCATTAACGTCACATTACCAAACATGACAGCTACATTCAGTATTAGAAATCGACGACCAAATCTGTCACAAACACTCTTTTTTCAGTTCTTAAGCTGAGCTGGCTAGTTGGCTGACTAGTTGGCTAGCATCATGCATAAAAGCTGCGCAAATGGAGCTAGATGGCTGGAAATTTGAACATTAACTCCCTATCATGTCGACAAAAACTTCCTATTTTTATTTCCCTCACTAGTTTTCTGCAGGTAGAGGGCTGTTTGCAATGTAAGTTCATGCTAAATTGGTCACTAATTATACTTTGACGTTCGTTCTTTGAAAATTCAGTCTTCTTAATGATCCGATAAAAGTTGAGAGAAGTAACTTATTCACTGATCAGCCCTTTTTTCTTTCTCCCAATTTATCATCCCGACATGGTATGCTGCAAAAAGACATTGGTCATGTAATGGTTTCTATTGAATGCCTTACCAAGTCTGTGTGTGATATTGATTTGGTCAAAAAGATTCTCCATGTTTATAGTTCACTGACTTTTGCTTCATCCGGCACTCGTTGCTCTTCTTTGTTCATGATTCCTTCATTTAGGGAAAACAAAGGTATGTTTTAAAACCCTTAGATAATTAATTAGTGCCCTTACGCTGGATTCGGCCGTCCCTGCTTATGATGTACATATCACTTGACTCAACCCATTTAAAATATATGGATTAGACTTAAAAGCGGAAAGCACCCGATTTGATATCACTCACTTCAATCTATCCCATCATACCCATATGCAAGGAGAACATATGTATTCATGCCTTTCCCAAAGGCACTTGTTCGAAGTTTGCACAAACGGTCTGAGTTTTGATGTCGGCTTGAGTCCATTTTCCAAGCCAGGTACCTATTCGACCACCTGAATCTCTTTTCAGACTGTTAAGAGATATAACAAGCTTGTCTGTTGCAGTGTCAAGCTCAGAGCTTACTTTTATTACTATTGGAGATAGGTACTGCAACTTTTGTGCTATATACATTAGATAAAAGAAATACACGTATTTATTTTGTTGTATAAATGAATTTATCAGAGTGAAATAAGCTTACGGGTACTGTAAAAAAGTGGACATGAAAGATTTGCCAGTTTTAGTCAGTTTGGAAGACTGCTGCTTAGTAATCATATGCTCATGATTTCATATCGCAGTAGGGAAATGTTAATTCTATAGGCGCAATTCTTTGGAATGGAATCGGCCTTTTCCATTTTTGTAACATACATTTTGGAAAATATTTAAGGCTTGTCAATTTATCTTTGTCACTAATAGGCATTGCTAACTAGTCGATCGTGATACTAAATCACGCTAGGCGAATTTTTTCCTCAAAAAATTTGGTTGGGATTTTTCCTTCTTACAGTAGGAAAATAGAATCAACTCCAGAACTTGGGGATTGACAGAAATAATTGATGATTCTTCCGTCAGTCTTGTCCATCAATGTTTTGGGTATTAAATTACGATGGTCAGTCAGTTACTGTAGTGACTTGCAACCTTAGCGGTAGCGTAATGAGGCAGATGCTCACAGGATGCCTCGTCCTGATCCTAAACATATGAAAATACAGGTTTACCCTGATATCTGAATGTAAAGTATTTTTATATGACCTTTCGTGGGTTGAAATGGCAAAGACTGAAGAAGCAGTTACGGTTCATTCATATGGGAAAACTTTTAGCGTTCCTCGTCCACCAAATTATGATGATTGTATGTTAGGTTGAATGGACTGAAATAGAGGGTGTAAGAAGGTATAGGAATCTGAAGTGTAAGAGGGAATGGAAGATGGTGCGCGCTGCCTTTACAACGAACCGCTACGAGGCCATCGATCAACGGTACGTAGGATGTTTGCAGTAGAGCTATGTTCAGCTGACCAATTGATAGTATAGTTAGTTCAATCCTTTCGAAATATCCTATTTATGTCCCTTTGACGCAATAACCAATATCAGATATATACATGGAATGTATTCTTTAGAGCCATAGAAGTACATTAGACCCTTTGCTGGTGTGATTTGTTCCTAATTCATTGGATTATGCATTATTGTGGCCTTGTTCCAGACAAAGCCATGCTTAGTAAATATCTAGAGCTGGGGTGGGTAACAGATGGGTCACAGCCCAAGAAGGGGGCCATCGAAGTTCTCTCCATGATCCTTAGGACTTTTTCTAAAAAGAATCACTTTATCATTCTCTGCTTATGCTTTCATTGAGGCTGTTAAGTACTCATGGGCAATTGTTACTAAGACCAACTTTCAGTTTGACAAGCCTGTTGGAGGTTCGTGTTGGCACGAACGTGTGGGCATTTGGTATCCCCCAATGGTCACTCATCTAGGTAGTGACCAGGCTGGACATTGCTTGACTTCAAAACCGTGTATCCAAAGTTGTTTGGCCATAATCTCTTAACCTCAGGGAGATATTCCTTAATCCAGAGAAGCGTTGACTACCATCTTTAAAATCTTGTGTATAACGACCCACCCCTACCGAACATGGCATTGTACTGAACGATTTTTTCATCTGTTTACAACGTAGTGTTAAGTGGTACACCATTGAGAAATATTGGAAGGTGGGTGTCGAACTGATTTTACCCCCAGGATCCAACATTCGCTTTAAGCAAAAAAATGTTTTCGACGGATGAATCGAACAGAAAACTGTTTCATTTTTATTTTCTTGCATTTTTCAATAATCTCTTAAAAAGTGCCTTTTACGACATTTTCGTCTACGAAGTTGAAGACTGCTCTCAGTTGTGAGTGAAAGAGAGAAAAAAAATCTTACTTGCCATCACGTGACTGTAGCGTCTAAGTTTGAACTCACGTAAAAGAAAATCCATCAAATGATAAATATGATCAGAATGAATTCTATTTATAACATCACTGGTGGAGTAAAAGAGTATCCACAAGCATTTATATTCTAGAGAATCTAGATGTTATCAATAATCCCATCAGAACGAGGCCCCAGAAAGATTTTAAATGCTTTTTTCAAAAAACAAAACAAAAAAAAAACACTTTCAAGCCTATAGACTAAAAAAAAACCGGGAATTCTGGAACGCACCTAGACATGGTCGAATAAAAAAGGGATAGAACTTTTTGCCAACGATTTTGGCTACAATGGTTCAATTCCCATCGAAAATATTGGAAAAAATTTTCAGCTTTGGTTTAGCTTATTATCTTTTTCAAAATATCACATTCCAAAGCTAAACTAAACTTATATTTTTGCTGTATAAATCACATCAAATTTAGGGCGTTAATTTTCGTTTTATTCTTTATGCAAGACTTCCTAAACACAAAGAAAATAAATCGTCTTTTTAAATTATTAAGTTTTGTTGTACAAAATAAATCATTATTTGTTTTATTAACTGTGTTGCTACTTTTTACCTTTATTTCACTTCATTAAAAAAATTAAAAACTGGAAATCGAGAATCTTCCACGGATGCTTTTGTTTTAGAGACTACTAGGTCTCAAATATAAACATCAACAAGCAGCAAATATTGATTGTAAGGAATTGAATTTGAGTTGTAAAATCAAGCGTTGTTAAACTATGTGATCCCAATGACTGAATGATCAAAAGCTACCAATCGTAAAATAAACTCTCCCTCACTTGAGAGTCGTTGGTTCAATTCTCATCGTTGGTTCACTTTTCGAATGCGCTGTTAATTGTGGCCGTGAAATGACGGTTCGAGTCAAATTTATGATAAAAACTAACGGAAAATTATAATGACGGTAGAAACTAGTTGAAATTAATGATGAAGTTTTTGTTTTGTTTTTGTTTTCTTAAAAAAAAAAACGTGAATTAATAAATTTACAACCTAAAACGAGATTCTATTCTTGGAATCAAGAGATGACTTCATGATGAAAACAATCCTCACCAATTTTAGCAAATTAGAGGAATCACAGCTTACATTCCCCTACCATGATCTGAAACCTCGAACAGCTGATTTGTACGTGACATTCTCAGCAACTGAGCTTAGTCTTATATATCTTCAAAAAATTATGTTAGAAATACACTCGGGATTATTTTATTCTAACAAATAGATTAATCTATAAACTCAACATTTCCCTACTTGAAATCACGATTTGGAGATTGGTAGTCAGCTCTCTCATTGATTGAGCCAAACTGACAAGACTAACATATCTACAAAATGTATCTCACATTTGTGCAAAGGCTTATTTCATTTGAATAAATAAATTTGTACGAAAAACATATATCTATAAGTTTTCATTTATTATACTTACAATATCTACGTAATGATTGTGTGTGATTTTTTTTAATCAAGAATTTTTTCAGTTACATCATTCATTCTAATTCATACCTTTTCCAAGGGTGTCAGTGAGAAGTGAAAGCAGATTATTTCAGTCGAACTTTTGAACTTTTTGGCCGATTCAATTTTCCGTGTTGCAGATCTTTTGGCAATAAGCATCTCCGTTGGTCTTTTTTCGAGAAATAAGTAACAGAATAAATTACTCAAATGCCTAAAATTAGAGTGTTCCCAGTTTATGCGTTATCGCGTAAAAAGATATCCTTTTTTGCAGTTTGGTTGGAAATAGAAGTTTCGACCATAAATTGACCTTTTCCAACCTTTAGTGACCTCAAATGCCAGGGTCACCCATCACGTATCGATTCATATCTTTTTTTAACGAAAGCTTCATGAAAAGGCCTGTCTATGATGAACGATCTGTTAAGGGAAAATGACACCGACATCATTCCTCTAACCTACAACAACAAACATCATCTACGGCCAGGAGGGAGACCGGTTCTAATTTTGTAAAGTGACCAAGCATGCTCTTTTAAAGCAACTATGGCTCTTGATTTGGTGTTGGAATATATTTTAAGTCAGGGTTTTTAAAAACCACTTCATTGTCATTCACATTGAACTCTTTATCATAAAATCTCAATCGATAAGTATTTTTTGATTATTTCCATCTTGTTCTTCTTTGTTTATAATTGTAATCCATCGTGTATAACGAAGTAAAAGTATGAATAACTTTTCTCATCGATTGACCTTTTTGTTCGTTGTTTTCTGGACATCCCCAAACATGTGGAGGGAATTACAAGTGAAGGAAAATCAAGATTCATAGTTTTTGTTCTCGAGATAGATTTAGCTAACAACAGTCTTTCATCTTAGAATTAAAATTTAATCTTTTCTTGTATATGTTTACCAAAAATACTTTTCAAGAATGGGAAAATAATATGAATATCAGAGTTAGTGAAGTCTTTCACCATTTACGTTTCATTATGTTTCATTCACCCTTTGTAGATTTATGCACCTACGAAATAATCTTGGTCATCTTTAGGTTGATCATTCAGCGGTTTAAGAAACATTATATAGAGTCATTTTTGAAGCAGGGTATGATTGGAAACAGTTGCAAAAAGGGACGGTTGCAACAAGTCTTATTCTTCCAATCAGAAACACACATGCTGCACATAAGCAGTTAGATCCTCCCCGCTATTTGGGGGACAGGAGACACATTCAAATCTGTTGCTGCTTTTATTTCTGTTGAAAAAACATATTTTGGGGTATGAAAGTATCTTTTTTTAACTAGCCGTATTTTTGTCAAAATGACATGACTGTTTGCACGAAATAATCGGAAGTCACTTAGTTGTAATCATTGTTTTGATCTGCAAATTGAGAACTATGCAACGTGTAAATGAAAAAAGTATGCTAGGCATCACATGGAGAGACCATAAGATGGCACAGTACATCCGGAAAAAGATAAAAGTCAGGGACATCAATGAATCCATTAAAAAGCTCAACTGGCAGTGGGCTGGCCATGTTACACAAATGGTTGACAACCGATGGACATCGTGACTCACGACATGGATCCCCCGAGATCACATGCGGAACTGAAGCCGGCAGAATATTAGATGGAGAGACGAGTTAGACAAATTCAGAAAGTACTGGCTCTGCGACGCCCATGATAGGGAAGTGTTGCGAAGATCTATCTCCAACAACGGACATTAAAAGAATGATGATGATGATTATGATGATGATGATGATGATGATGATGATGATGATGATGATGATGATGATGCATGAGTAGCATCTGTCAAAGTCAGTGCGTCTAGCTGGCACATTATGTCTTGTCATGGCTTGTAAGGTTCGGGGTGGTTACAACAAGTTGTTCCTGGGTGTCAGCAAAATCGTTAAAAGGTTTTATAATACTATGTCATTTTGGGATGCCTGTGTGCCTCTCGGGAAACCGAAGATCACAGTTCACATTCATTGGAGTGTTACAAAAATCCCTTTAGTGCATTAAATACATGTTTAATAGAAATTTGTTGCCATGCAACTTATTCCAGTCGTTCCGTCTAATACTGAAATACGGTGAGACTGAATACTGTCTGTAACACCTGCACATTGGCTTGAGGCAGGCCTTTTTTCTATACATAAACAAAATTCAATAACTGTTATTTGATAAATGAATAAATAATACTATAAATTTATTATGAAACAAAGCATATTTTCTGAATAGTATACTCAATGAAACAAGCAGAGATATCTGTGTTTTGGAATTTTCCCTTTCAAACTCTACGTTTCCTTTGTAACTTTTCGTTGAGCTTTGTAGGCATTGGTCCATCTTGAGCAACGTATTCAGGATTCCAAGTTCAATGCATAATTCTTCCGAATCAATTCCCAGAAGCCACTAGTGTCGAAACTCACTTTACTGATTGGGTAATCTGAGTATTATGTATGGTTGGGTCCCTTGAATCATCTAATTTGCATGTTTTTCCTGACTATCAAAAACACCGAAACCCAAAAACTGACAGTAAATTCAACACATCAAACACCTACGATAAAACAAAACACTCTAGTTTGGCAAGCTTTTGGTAGAGCTACCTCAGTCTTCAAGCATAAGAAAATTGTATTAGTCCTAAAAAGAAGGGCATGTAACCCCCTTCAATAGCCATCTATAGAGCTGAAACGTGGAACCTTACCGAAATATTGACTTTCAAATTCAGAACCATGCAACGTGCACAGGAGAGAATCATGCTCAACGTCACTTGGAGAGATCACAGAGACATCATTGAATATGTAAAGAAACTCAAATGGCGATTGACAGGTCATGTAGCAAGAATGTCAGACAAGTGATGAACATCATGACTCATAACAGGAATCCCCAGAGAGCTTATGAAAAAGTGTAGCTGACTGAAAACAAGGTGGCATGACAACAAGACAATTCCAGAATACTAGCTGTACGACACCCATGATAGAGAGGACTTTCTTATGGAAAGTTCATGTCCAACGACAGACATTAAAAGAATGATGATGATGATGATGATGATGATGATGATGATGATGATGGTGATGATGATGATGATGGTGATGATGATGATTGGTCCAATAAACTATAGATAAGGATTAACATTCCTCATCTAACAAGATATAAACGAGAATTAGAAGACCCCCAAGATATATTTGTAAAAACACTTTTCCTTTTTCTCCATTTAGACCTGTGTTAATATTGAGCTAATATTAATATGTAAGTATCATTGTTCTTTGTTTAGGTACTAATCGAGAATGTTGTTGAGTTAGGTTCACACTGGCAATTGTTTGTCTAACCAGTTAGACCTGTCGAAACCCCACTCTGCTTACAGCAACTAATATCCCCGAATGGTCACCCATCTGAGTACCAACCAAGTCCGACATTCCCTACTCACGAAAACCGGCGTATCAAACGTGATGCAGTTATGAAACGTGGGCTTTCAAGAGGGGTTCTTCAATCCTCGTCTTTGTGTTGAGTGTTCAGTAAAATAGCATTGAATAGCATTTTAAAAGTTTTTTGGTATGAACCTCAGCCTACGACTTTGATGCACCGGTTAGTGCTGGAATCAGTAATCACCTGAAATAACCAAATTTCAAAAGAATAGAAAAATAAGCATAAAATCAATGATAATCAACAATGCGTCATCCGTGAATGTGATTACAAATTTCGTCGAAAGCGATTTCGTGACGCTTTGCAGCCGGAGAGTGAATTGGCCGAGAGTGTTATAATGAAGAGGCAGATAAAATGAAGAAAAATTAGAAACAAAAATAATACCAAAACATTCAATAGCCTATTCAGAGCAATGAGTCTTCTTCAAAGGACCTCCTTGGGAACTCAAACACTTATCAAAGCGTCTATTCTACTTTCTTTCCAGTCTGCAAAGTCCTTTTTCGAGACACCATTTGCTATCTCGTCACGTTCTCCTTAATCTTGTTCATGCTCTGAAAAACTCTTTGGTAAAAGCAAGAAACAGTGAGAAACTAATAACACCATTAGCTGCCTAGTCACATTCTCATTAATCTCGTCCATAATGTGGAAAACTGTTCAGTAAAAGCCAGATGCAATGGGGAGCTTGAATTACACGAGCCGAAAAACCTGCTCAATGCGATTCACTGGAATGCCACAGTCACAGAGTACACAATGGCATCTTACTGCCGACGAAATAACCCAACTAGAGAATGCCTGTTCACACACTATATTTGTTTCCGAATACACGGCAATTATTCTGGGGATATTCAAAATGGCCTGATACCTCTCAAATAGCTTTCCTATTTTCAAAAACACTTTGGTCAGGGAAAGTAATTATACATGGATCTGCTCCTAAATTCGATCACTTCTTTTGTTCATTCCTTCAAAAAACATTTTATCAAAATTCATTGAGACTTTTGGAGATATTGTTAGGGAAGACTTAAATGTGGACATAAATGTATGCAAAAAGGAAATAAATTTCCTCATCTTAGCCAATAATTGCCCGACCATGGGACGAGAATTTCAAGTCAAAAAATGGGAATGGTCAGAATAAACTCTAAAGAGTTATCTTCTTGAAAAACATCTAAAATTCTATAAAAAAAAAAAAACTAAAAACATCCAGATTCTGGGATCTGGCAGGCTATCTACCTATGTATTACAGAATGAAGTTAGAGGGATAAACATGTCAAAATTTACTATTTATTGTGTCTGGGAGAAGATTTTGTTTGTTTCTTGATACCCCCCCCATAGATTTTAAGTTTGGGTGTTCAATTTACAATTTAAGAACATGCTAAATTGGCCCTCATCCATTGATTATCCCATTTTCCAATCTTTAATTGATCACCAACAACACAATTTACTGCCAAAAGACATAGGTCACGTGACAGTTTTGTATTGAGTGACTGACCAGACCCGTTTCATTCTTTTGTGCGACGTTAACTTTCTTGAACATCATGATAAATACAAGCGTTTTCATTTTGTGTACATTTGCTTGTTGAATGTTATATCAAAGATTCATTTCCTGTAGATTTCAATCATTTTCTTTGAATGCATCAAGTCGAATGTTTTATATTCTGCTGCATATTCCTTGTACATTTATTTCATTTAAACCTAATAAATAATTTCACCTTGAAAATTTCACGTGAACACATCTTCCGTGTTCTTGCCGGAGAAAAATTGATTTATAACTGGAGTTTTCCATTTTCACTCATAAAACCAAATAAGGCTTTCAGTTTGATATATAGCAAAGCAAAGATAACGATTATAACGAATTTGCTAAACATTATAGACCTTCCTTTTCGATAATTAATTTTATGTCCACGATATCTCATCCTCCATGGAGTCGCCAAATAATATTTTGGGCGCTTTAGCAAAAAGAGGAATGATTTCAATGTATTTAAATTTAAATTCTGAAGGTTTTGATTTTTTGTCGATATTAATAGAATGTTCAACCAGAAAAATAAATATGAGCAGACTGAGATAGATAAATAGATAGATGTATAGATAGATAGAACTGCCTATGCATGGTGTTATGTATCAATACAGGGTTATTTTAAAATGATAAACACGAAAAAAGATCGGGTCAGATAGATTTTGCTGATCGGTGGATCAGGCTGAAGTTGAGAGACAATGAAGAGCTGAAGAATTATCTAGACCTTTGATGAGTACTTCCAATGAAGATCGAAGCCCTATGAACGACCCATAAGAACATAGAAGACTGGAATATGTTGGAATCCGAGGATCAATTGAGACGATACAAACGGCATTACTAGTGTCAACCAGAATACTGAGGAGAGTCCTGGAGAATTAATGTTACGTCAGCAAAAACAACACCTGGAACGAGGTAGAGCAAGAGAAGAGGATTGACAGCTCTGAAGATGAAGAAATAAGAAAGAATGAGAAGGACTTGGACGAATCGCTCAGCTAAGATACATCGGGACTAAGGAGGAAATATGCCAATTTATCGAGGTCGTCTTTGATGAAGTGCAAAAAAATTGAAGTCAGTTGGTATCACTATGCGAACCAGGCCATCATGGAATCAAGAAAGACAAAATCTTCCTCCAGTTCTAAGAACGGCTAAACTCTTGGGTAACATTGTAGATTGATTTTGCAAAAGCGTTCAGTCGAGCAGAGAGTATCAGTGATGAGGAAGTGCATTTGAGTGCTGTCCGAAAGATGCTCAACCTTTTGCAGTGGCTGGTCATATTCATTACGCAAACATATATCTCAATAGAAACAAAAACCTGGATCCGCCCGAAAAACTAATCACTTTCTCCCTACTATGTTGCCGACCTTTCCACAAAATTTCATTGACAGTTACTTTTGAGAAAAATAGAAAGAGAAATTTTTGTGCTTCAATTTTCAAAAGTTTTCAAAGGATTTCAATGAAAGTTAGTCGAAAAGTATGAATTTGTTTATGAGATTTTTTTTCTTCGTTTTAATCTTTTATAAAATTCAATATTTGTTCAACTCTGCCCACACAGATTCTCGAGAAGTTCTCAACAGATTTTAATAGAATTTTGTGAAATGGTCCTGCTGATTGTTAAGATAAATTGATTTAATTTGGGGCCAATTCAGGCATTCGATTTTGACTGGGAAATATTTTTTGCGTTTTTTTCAAAAATACATTTCTGTATTCGTCCCTGTTTTTCTATACAACATCTCCAAAAGTTCCAAAAAGATTCAATAAAGTATTGTAGAAGGTTAAGGTACTGAGGGAAGAAAGATGAATTGAATATTAAAACTGATCAAGAAATTTGTTTTTTAATTAGGAGATATTTTTCCCTTTTAATATTTTGAACATTTCTGTATTCGCTCCTGTCTATCAACACTGTATCTCAAAAGGTTCCCAATGAATTTCAATGAAATTTCGTAGAATGGTCAGACACATATTACGTAAGATGTGATTAGATTTTGGGACGAGTTCAGGGATATTATTTGAGTAAGAGATATTTTTCGTTTCTTTCTTCCTGCATCTTTGTATTATTCATTTTTAATGAATGTCAGTGAATTTTATAGAAACCACTGTAGAAGGAAGAGAGGATCAATTTTGTCAACAGATTTGTTTTTGATTGAAGATATTTCCCGTTTTTGTTTTAGTTTTTTTTTTTTCATAAATTTCTGTCTTCGCTCCCGTCTGTCCACGTAACGTCCCCAACAGTCTTTAATGGATTCTAATGAAATTCCATGAATAGGTAAGCCATATTGCGAGAAGGAAATTATCAAATTATGGGACGGATCCAGGAATTTGTTTGTGATTGAGAAGTATTTTTGCGTTCTTTCATTTATTTCTTCGTTCACTTTTGTCGGTCTGCACGATATCTCCAAATGTTCTCAAAGAATTTTAATGATATTTTGCAAAAGAACAATATGTCACGAGGGAAGTGATTCAATTTTTAGATGGATCCATTCGAAATGACTTACTCTTAATAGGAAGAAATGTACATTCACAGCTGTGTATTTTGACTTTCAAAAAGGTTAACCCTAAGGTTCAGAGAAAAACTGGCAAGAATCTTAATCTTTATCGAGATGTATTCAAGTATGATTTGATCCAATAACCAAGATTCTACACAGAAAAAAAACTTTCCGATGGATTATAATGTCATAGTTTTTCAAATTAATTAATTTTGCCTCACATGACCCTGGATTGTTATTTCACAGTCGATTAATCATTGTGGTATATTTATAACACATATTGGTGAAGGTAGAACACTTTAGTGGTTATCATTTTTGACCATTTATGACCATTTTGTATTTTCGACTGAATACTTCTAACTGACTAAAGATACTACAATTGTGAAATAAAGAATTTTCCTAAACTTTTGAGACTTGTTTTTTTTTTGTTTTTTTTTACATGAAATAGTGCAACTTCTCGTGCAAATATCATTAATGGTTTATGTACTTCCGGGTTTAATTCTGATTTGACGAGATAACCTAGGATGTAGTTGATACTGAGGATGAAAGACAAGACAATCCTGATTAAAGCATTGATACCCCGAAGACGATGATGATAACGATGATAATATCAATAAATAACAACCAGTTCATGTATATCGACGATTTAAAGATTTTTCACTAAGAAAGGGTAGGAATCTGAAACCCTAACGCAGGAAACCATTAAAGCACTCAACTAGAAATACCTGAGTGTTTGAGAAGCAGGCACAATCAATCATGTTGAAATGAAGAAAAAAGTAGAAAAGAATACATTCAAAGAAAGATAAAACTACTGGAAACACTACTTTGCTGCAGAAACCTGATCAAAGGAATAAATATCTGGGTAATTTTCCATTGTAAAAAACTCCAAACCCTTTAAAAACTTGACGAGAGGGTAACTTAGGAGCCTGGACAACAGAAAAAGAAAACTAATGGTAATGTATTGAGGATTGCGCCTGAAAGAGGATGTTGACCGACCATGTGTAAATAGAAGCAGAATGGATGAAGACATATTAGTATCAAGGACTGCGTTGACTCAGCAATGAAGGGACAAGAAAAATTTGATTATTAGAAAGTGTAAGGAAATATTAATTACAGCAGCTAGATATCACAGTAGAACCACCGTGGGGCTCAGAATAGGAAATGCAAAAGCAAGAATACAAAAGTGTGAAGGAAAAAAACAACCTGGATGCAGACACTTTAGAAGAAGTTTTGGAATTTTCAAAAGCTAACATGCTAAAAACAAGTTCCCATCTTCCGTATTTGGATTGAGAAAATTCAGTGGCCAAAGCTGTAGCCGTCTTTGAATTATATAACGACAGACAGACGGGGAGATAACGGGCAGAATATACTAAGGCGAGCATCGAACCCATCAGAAATGATGGGTATCGTTTTTCGCTGTCTTATGGTAACAAACCAACAAATATACAGAATTTTGACCTTTATGTAAATTAAAATCGAAACTCCAGAGCAAAAGCAGGAAGCTTGTTAGTTTTAGTCGTTGTGTTCAAGCTTTTTTAGGTTCTGTGGGGTTTTTTTTTCGATAAAAGGATAAAATATGATACTGATTTTTTTTGTTACAAATTGTTACGGTCGCATTATATTTGAGGTTGCATTGTATGAGAGTGAGTACGGTGACAGATATTAGATATTCATTTAAAGAAATTAAAAATCGAATTCATGAAGATGATAAGATGATGATATATGCTTTTTCAATCCATCTGAAATTAACTTAAGAAAGCTGTCTATGATTTTCGGTGACATATTTCTGTTTTTTTTTTTTTGTTTTGTGTTTTTTCTTTGTCATTGTTTTTTAATTCCGTTATCTCTCTAGAGACTTCTGTTACTTTGTTATTCGCTACTTAATCCAACTGATTAACGATATACCAAGCTTGAAATATTGATCCCTTTTTTATTTTTGTAGTGGTAGCTCATGTGCATGTCATCTGTCTACGGATGTCTACGCCTCGCGATCGTTTCGAGCATTCTTCAATTGATTATAAATGTTTGAAATAGCGTGACTGACAAACAAACATCGAGAGAAAAAAGTCACAACGGTATTCATACCATTGGGTGATGTACAAGTTCTTCCTTCAAAAATAGAAGTTTCCAACGTTTTAAACAAGAACACAACAGAGTGCAAACGTAGGATTTGTTTAAACATTTGAGCAACGGTGCAATTATTTTTATTAGATGATCGATTTTTCCATATCATAATTTGTTTTGTTTTTTTGCGATATGATACACAAAGGGATGAAGAAAATAAGATTTGCAGAGAGAGAGACACACATGAATAATCTAATATCGTGAAAGGACATTCCTGTTCATCAGAGCAACGCATGGATTAAGGGAATCTTCAATAATAAAATAAGTAGATGAACCAAATAAGAAAAAAAAAGCATATCAGCCAGAACAATACTGTGTCAACCCAGAAAACTATTATCCACCTGATATCAACACAGGTCTTGTTAGTAACTAATTAGAAACTGTCATGTAAGTAATGTCTTTTTTACAGCACGTGGTGTTGGGGTTATCATTTCAAAAAAATTGAAAAAAAGGATGATCAAGAATATATTGTTTCTTTTGCCTTTTGTTGTAATGTGATCTCAGAAAAATGTTTGAATTCTCAAGAACCAAGCGTGAAGGCTGCCGGATTTAAATTAGGGGACTGGTTTAACATAAATAAACCTCGTAAATCGATCCCTTCATTAAGAAATATATTTTGAGTGATAATCATAAAAAGGTCCTCTGTAGAAATAAGTAATAGTAGATGTTTGATTGTTAAACACCGAAGCTCCATTGATGCGACTTGTGCACATGATGCATACATACATAGCCAGCCAGATCGACTTCAAAAATTAAGAAACATATATTACATTGACAGTTTTGGTCGGTTGTTTCAGTGGGTCCTTAGAAGTCCTCATAGTTAAACTTTGGAATCTTAAACACTTATCCCAGCACCACTTCCACTTTTCAGAACCATAGTCGAAGTCCATTTTCTGGGTTGCTATCTGTGGCAAAAAGCAATAAAATGCAGAGAGCCAAAACTGGGCTGCAACAGGAGATTGACAGATTTTGGTAACAGGTTTTTCTGCTTAAAACCTTCCACCAGACCCGAAGAAATGTCAGGCGCATAGTCATTACTGCAGCAGTCACATGGAACACAAGTACACTTGATGGCAATCCCAGTCTAACGCCAAGAGCAGTACAGTCCCCCATGATTGGTTGCCAAGTTATATGAAGGCTGCACAACTAGTCCCAAAGGCATTATATATATATATATATATATATATATATATATATATATATATATATATATATATATATATATATATATATACATATATATATATATATATATATATGCATTTCTCCAATAAATATTTTCAGTAATGGACCGACTCAGACATGTCCAACTATTGTGCTTCAGCTATATCTAAGTTCATTGATAAAATAACTGGTGTTATAATCATGGATTGTAATATTAGGAAGTACTATGTTCAGACATTGTAACTGAAGTAAATCATCCATGTGTAGGCAACCTGCACATGAAAGAATCATGCTCAAACTAACATGGAGAGATCACAAGAGAGCACAATGTATCTGGGAGAAAACAGGAGCCGAAAAATCATGGAATCCATTAAAAAGCTTAATTGGCAATGGGCTGGTCATGCAGCAAGAATGGCAGACAATCAATGGACATCATTGCACCTCACAGATACATAATCCAGGCAAGTAGAATGCGAAATGAAAAAACAAACTATACAGTTCAAAAAGTGTTGGCTCAGTGACGCTCATGATAGAGAAGTGTGGTGAATCCTTGGGAAGGTCATTATCCAACAATGGACGATGAAAGACTGATGTTGATGATGATAGTGCACAATTATATGAAAACCTAGAATGGAAAAAGCAGAAAAATCCCTTCATGGAAGAAATGCTCTGTAATGGAGGAAAATGGTTTCCATTTCATTATCAAACATCAAAGACGAATAAAATCGCTGAAAACAATCAAAACAATTTTATCAGTGTATCCATGTGTATGGTACAAAATTATGTGAAAACTTATTATCTACGAGTAAAAAGCTTCTTTCCTGAAATCTTACCCGATGGTGAAAAATGCTTTTTAATTTTGATTTCTGCAACCAGAAATACATTTTTAAGAATTTCCATCAAAGACCATAGTGTCAAAATTTTAAGTCATATGAAAAAATTTCATCAGAAAATAAATTAAGTCTGAATAAATTGTATTCAAGACATCACGCCATGTTTTTCCATTGGAAAACATCTAAAATAAGATCTTTTTTTAAAAACAGGAAAATTTAGATATTATTGATACACTTGTCAGAATGAGGTTCCAAAACATTAAAAAAAAACAATTTTATCCAAAAGAATTAATTGAAAAAAGTTTTCAGAAATGATTTAGTGGAATACCGATGCAAATTTCAAGTCTTTAGACAAAATGATATGATCGACAAACAAACCAACGCACTTATGAAATATTCATGAAATGGATAGAACTCATCACCATCTTTGATGGCTACGATTGTTCAGCATCTTGAATTATCAGAACAGTTTTCCAGTATTTATATTCGTAACGAAATACTCTTTCTGCTTTCGTCATCTTCAACGCAACAAAAATCATTGTCAATTTTGTTCGATTTTTAGATGCTCTAGCATCTACAGCGGCGATCACTGTCACTGACCAACTGATAATCTGACTGACAAATCGACGTAGCAAACGCCTCATACTGCGAAATATTCTCTCCCACTCTCTCTATTAATCTTACGTATGTATATTAAGTGATGTTCTATCATTACGTCAGCGAAGCTTGGATTTAAATCAGAAGAAAATAGAGACAATTGTAGGAATGGGATTCTATTTTTCAACGATATTTGCGTTAAATGAAAAGGCAGTCAGAGGAAAGATCTTTTAAAGGTAGAAACTTTAAATGAATAAGTCTGTCGAGGAAAGAATTTTTAAAGATACTAAAGATCAATACGGGGTACCTATTGCTTGACTTTTAGGCTTGTTGTATTTGGTTATATGAAGGAATATTTTAGAACCTTTCAGCAAAATCATGCGTATTGTTTTTATTCTTTAGAAATATTTGAATAACTGTTAATGAACAGTGAGACCTTTGATTTTTAAGAAGAAACATGTCTGTTTTGTCAATCAGTAAAACTTTCATATGACCAATATCATTCAGTAGCATATCTTGTTGGGTGGGTCTATTGAAAAAATACGGGAAAAATGAGTGACCAATGAACGAATTACTTTTTTCATCCTCCGTTGGGTCCTAAACATTCCAAATTTTCAAAAAAGCTCTAAAGAAATGTGACTGCTCTAGTCTCTTTGCCTCTACAGAGTTCTTTAATCTCAATTCTCTGTTGTTCAGGCGTGTTTGTTTGGAAAGTCCTCCAATGAGAAAAGGGGGTTAGTTTACAACTGTATGCTGATAGATTACGTTTTGTAAAAGAGACTGTGATTTATTTGCCGACTCTACTATCAATTCATGCCAATGTGCAAACGCTTGTTTCACTACAAGATGTGGAGGGGAGTTTGGTCTAATTTTTTTTATCTTTTACCACCATAAAACTGCTTTTGTGACAAAGTCCCTAATTCTTTTATACCAGTATTACATCTCGCTAAATGCGAGCTAGAAGAAAATTGCCAAAAGGTCCAATGTTCCCCATAATGCAAGCATGTTGGACCATTTATGAGACACATTGGACGAGTGACAAAACAGTGAAAAATAAAATCCTCGTCCTGATATATTCCCACTTGACAACAGGAATTTACATACATTAAATAGTTTAAATTAGCATTTCATTGACTATAATGTTCTGGTTCAGTCTGGTATGATTTGGTAATCGTGCTTTCATACAGAGTTGGGCCAATTCAGAATTACTTTGTTAACCTAGTGGTATTCTAATTCTCTTAAGTCAACAGGAAAATGCAGAAATGACATTGCACATTGAGCACCTCCAGCTGAAACTGGATGAGGCATCTCTTTGCCAATCTTAGAAAAGTCGACATTGGCGAGAGGCGGCAAATCCATGACAGAGTTCTTTGCTAACCATCGCCAGAACATAGTCTCCAATATCTGGCATTACCTAACCAAAGTGGTCTATCGTACCCCAAAACAATATTCTAGCATCCCAAGCACAATTCACATAAAAGACAAAGTGTAAGCAATGAAATAACTACAAACTGCACAACTAATGATGGATTGAGACATTACAGGTGGATTGTTCAGGTTCTCAGTACCTAATGAGAAATTACATCATAGATGAAAATTACAACATTTATTTTCGACACCTCAAATCACAAAACCTATCTTGGAGAACTTGCTGCTCCCTCAAGATTGATGAAAATTTGTGTCGATGAGCTGCCTAGGGAATTTTCTTCAGAAGAAGCTAGGAACTACTGCTGCTAAGTTACTAAAGGAATTATAACTGATCTAAATTACTCACAGGGCCAACGAGGCCAACGAGGCCAATGAGGCCAACTCTACCCTAATGCTGAAATTACATAGTTTTTAGCTTATTTTGGAAGCAATGCATAAATTTATTTCAGAATATGCAAACTTGTTGATTGATTAATTTATTAATTAGTTATAAAGATTTTCTGGCCTTTTCTTTATAGCAAAACTAGAGTCAAAAAGTCGGCATCGAACTTGACTTTCTGAGCAATATCCTTTAATATGGTTGAGTTGTGTTTCGATACAAAGCTACGATTATTATTCCGTCGTAGCTTCTGTAAAATTCAATCAATTTGAATAGAAAATAAATGTAGAAGATTTTAGTTAGTGTAAAACACGGTAAACAACACTGAACAATAAATATCTTAATATAATAACATGAATGTAATATAAACAAAAAATATGATTGCAGTGGCAGAATTGAAGAATGTTATTTCACGAAGTTTACTTACATGTTCGAACTTTCCACTAAAGATAGCTAATTTGTGGTACTGCATTAAGGTTTTTTTGGTCTATTTCAAGTCAACATATTCTTTTTCAGTGTTTTTTGAGTTTGTACAATTATATCAACATATTGTGCAAGTACGCATTTTCCTCATTGGTACCTTATATGTTTTTAGCTCACAATCCTTGATGCTACTCACTCAATGATTGAAATTTGTTATATGATAACTAAAAAAACATTTTTTCTGTGTAACATTAGAAATAAAAAGAAATTGGAGGGGTTTCTAAGGAAGTAAAATTATTCTTCAAGCGAATAGAGTACCATTAAAACTATCGTGTGCATTTTTCAGAATTCACTTTTTTCATTTTAAAACGCCTTTAAGACGACTAAGATGGAGCAGTTATACATTTTCTCATCACATGGGATTCTGTATTTGTTGTCCTTTTCTGTAGAAGGAAAATTTCAGGTAACAGGATGTCTAGTTCATCTGAGATCAGCCGCCTCCAAAGGTCAAGTTTGCTTGAGGTCAACTTGAGGTCATATGGGGTCAGCAAAGGCTGCAGAATCCCAACTGCATAAGAATATGTTTACATCTCGATAGTTTTAATTGAGGTTTCGAAATAGAATTAGTCAATTTTGAAGAAAAGTGCACAATAATTCTGACAGTACTGTAGCATCTCTTTTCTTCCACAGGAAAAAAAAACTGGTTTTAAAATAACGGGAAATGAAACTACATCCTTGCGGAAATTTTTCCATTGGATCTTGTAAACATCCACCCTTGAGGGAATTTATCGAATTGCACATTTTTTTTCTCGGAATAAAATTGCAAATCAATAGCAAACTTTTTATTAGAAACAGCCATCGAAAACTCTCAGTGGAACTGTCAACATAGGTTTCTCACAGTTTTGATCTGACTGGTTGGCTGGCTCACGCGTACAGATTCTATCAATGGAGCTAGAGGGCTGAAAATTTAAACATTGACTCATAGTGTCTACAAAAACTTTTTTATTGCCCTATGTTCTTCACCCCTCCCCAAGTTGGTCTTTACTGGGGGTCCAATTTTTAATGTTGTTTTTTGCTAAATTGATCCCTTCTTTTTGTCCGCCTGTTTTTTGAAAACTTTTTAAGCAATCATTGCCCAAAAGAGGCGAGTAAAGTAACTTATTTATTGATCACCATCTTTTCCAATCTTTAAGCGATCACTCCAAACACAACATGCTACCAAAAGACATTGGTCTCATGACGATTTCTATTGAGTGACTAACGAGATAATTTGTTTAAGTAAAAAAAAAAAAGACATCTTCAAACTATCAAAATAAAGTAAAAATACCACTGAACAGTTGCATACCCAAGTAAAGCTAAAAAATTATTTCAATAAAATGATCTAAATATAGATCATAACTAAGCTTGCTCTCTTTTCCAGTGTATGTATCAAGAATTTAGTCTGGTAGCCTCTGGATATACCAGATAGAAGATTAAAATTCGTACGACCTACACCTACGTATTTTCTAGTGTCATATTGGTAGTAAAAATTCTTTCTTTTTTCTCTTTCTTGGAGGGGGGGGTGTAAAATCAAAAAAATCCAAGAGATTTAAGAAATATATTAGGAATTTTAGTCCTGTCTGAATCCCGAGGGGATCGATGAAAATTATGCCCCGTGGACTAGCGTACACAAAAACACATAGAAATTGGCTACCCGCGGCTCACAAGCTACTTTTGGCTCTATGCCATTTAATGCTCGAAGGAAATGTTGGCTGAGCACATTTTCTCATTACAGTTAGTACAAATAAGAAATGAAGGGAGAATCAAATAGCAAAATTATTTACCGAGTATGAACAGTTATCTTACCTAATCAGAATGCAAGTTTGATGTTCAGGGTTGATAAAAAGAAATTTCTTACTATATTAAATCATAATATTGTATGCATTATTGTTAAAACTATCATTGATCAAGATTTTGAGAAAAATGGTAATTACTAAACTAATGCTAATTAACAGTTTTAAGAAATACATTCATGAAAAAATATTATTGCATATTCACCGTGTAAAAAAGGGGTGATCATTTTGAATAAGAATTTCTATATAATATAACGCAATCTATTATCATTCAGTCGGATCATATATTCCCATTCTCATAATAACTAACATGTATTTGCCAATACTTTTTTCATCAAACTGTGTACGTACCAATAGAAACTTCAATATGAATTTTTGTACGTCTTGTGGCTCTTAAACATCTATGGGATCATTGTATTCTGGCTCTCACATCAAACAAAATTGGCAACTCCTGAGCTAGAAGGATGAACGAAAAGAAAAAAATGAGCGGAATGGGAAGGAATTCAAACTCAAATTCCGTTACTACTCACGTCAGGTTTGATGAAAGTGATATTCTTAGAAGAAAAACTAAAGAGTTTACCATAAAAACTTGAATTTAGATTCTTTGTCACACACTTCCGTTTATCCACATTTTGACTTCATTCTCATACGTCACATGACTTCACCAAAAACTAGTGACGTCATTTACGCAAAAAACTGGTGATGCTTTCATTCTCTCAACTGAGGTCGAACCATTTGCGAATTCCATTTACCAGAACTACTAAAAAAAGGAGTTGAAATCGGATACGTAGTTTTTGAATAATATTGTATTGAGAAATGAATTCTGTTTTGTTTACTTTTTAGATTTTAATGAAGCAAAGGAGCTTGACCCTAGCACAGCCAAGCTCGTATCTCTTTTTTTATTCTCCGTTTCTTAGGTCAAGTGGTAGAGTGCTCATCTTTGGTTCGGTTGACTGTGGTTCAATTCATCCCCAAGACGTACCAAAGACTTTTATTATATTGTTTATAGTATAGTATAGTATATCTCTTGACAGACGGTCTAAGCAGTTTGAAGACTTTTACCTGGTCGATTGGTATGGAGGAAATGGTGTGACCAGGTTCCATTTCCATCCTCTTTACCATAATGAACAGCCCCAAACAAAGTGCTCAATCCGTTAGGAGATTTACAAGTTACAATCGCAGGTATTCCCAGACGGTCACCCATCTAGGTACTTACCAGACTCGACGTAACTCAACTTCGGTAATTGTACCAGAACCAATGTATTTGACCGAAACCAATATTGTTTATATATGAGAGGAGGTGAAATAATCATTAGCTTTAAGAATTATTAATTTTTCATCAAGGCCAAGTTGCAATTAAATAGATTATTCTAGACCAGCATTTTTAATTAGATGCTTAACACTCTTCGGATGATTAACACGACCAAGATGCTTCATTTCCGTAAACAAGTTGAGAGCAATCAACCTATTCGCAGCCAATTAATATTTCTGACTTGTGAATTATTATCAAATAAAAACTGTAGAATACGATCTTGAACACCTTAATAGCATACTGGAACAATCCTACATATGCGCTAGTTCTTTTTCGTGTGCAAGAGCACTGGGGCTAAGTTTTTTTCCGGATTCTCATCTATTATTGAATAGAAAACGACTTGAAACAACCAGAAAAAATCTGAATTCTGCAGATGGATATCACAAAATTAGAAAATATATTATCAACTTTAATAATAGTCTTGTCACAACTCCAATGTAATATATACAGTTTTTTATTGGTTGAATCACCAAAAAGATAACTTTTTACGACAGTAGGAGATACTTGAGTTGGGATTTCAATCAGAGAAGTGTTCCTTGTGCAATGTTTATAAATTAACAAAATTTTTTTTGCCTATTTATTTATAAACTCTTAATCTATCGAAAGTAACGAAGACAAAGAGAGACAGGAAAGGGTAGAGTATTGATTTTTACCACACAAACAGAGGGAGATTGGGAGAGAAATTAGTACGAAAGAAATCGGAGAGAGAGAGACAGACAGACAGACAGACAGACAGAAAGGAACGCTGGTTGCCTCATTGGCGTTGGTCATCGTTTGTTACTATGAAATGGAAAGAAAGAAAGTCGGGAAGAGAGAAAAGGAAGAACAAAGTGAAGATGCGTTAGAAAAAAAAGGAAGAAAGGAAGGAGAGAGTGAAGATAAGGATAGAAAGAAGGAAGGAAAATGAATATATCGAAAATACCACAGAGAAAGAGAGACAGAAAAAGGCAGAGTATAGATTTTAATACAATTCAAATAGATGAAGACAGCGAAAGAATTATGAAAAAAGAAATGTGGAAAAAGAGAAGAGGAAAAAAGAGTGGTGACGTCACAGACGTAATTTAAATGAGGGAAGACGATAGAGAAAGTAATAAACAGAGAGAGGAAGGGAAAATGGAATGTAAGATATAGAAGTGTTATTTTCTGTGGAAAAAAGAGAAAGGAAGGATTGAGTCACTATAGACAGAGAGAGAAGGAAGAAAGGGACAGAGTTGACGCAAAGATACTGAGAGGAAAAGAATGAACGCTTGATTTTTTCCATTATTTCTTCAATAGTGCAAGAAGCAATTTCATTTTATATTACATAAATTTGTGAAAATTCAATAAGATATTTTCTGGGTTTACTTATGTATTAATTTAATATCTAGAAAGTTTAATGATGAATATAAGTTCGCAATCTCAAATTAAAACTGAAGTGAATTTTCATGTTGGCATATTCGTTTAATTCATGCAATTAAAAATGAATAGAAAATAAAACCTACTTTTATTATGAGCGAAAGTCTTAATGGAGTCACACTATTTCCTTCTCATTTGTTAAAATTTGGATTTTTTCAGTTGCATGGAGAAAGTAAAACAGGATTAGGACAACATATGACTTACATCAGTGTTTGTTTGTTTTTAAATAAAGCTAAATAAATAACTTTTTGTTAGATAGATTTTTGTACATAATACGATTTCAGTTTTGAATTCTGTCAATGATTTTTCAACATTACTTAAAGGTAAAAAAAAAAAATTTTTTAAAGTTTGTACTTCCATAAAATTTGCTTTTCCAGTTTTAATTTAGGTATTTGGGGAAATAAAACTAAGAACGTTAAAAAACTGCTGCTGCTGATGATGATGATGATGATGATGATGATGATAGCAGGGTCCCAGTTGGTTTGCATTTTCTGTTGCTTTTAGTTCAAGGTCAAAGTGTTGTATCTGCTCTTTCGCTCTTTTCAGTCACGTTGAAAGAATGGCTGACAACTGATGGACATCATGACACACAACATAGATCCCCAGGGATTGCATGCGAAACTGAGACCGACAGAATACAAGATGGAGAGACGAACGAGACAAATTCAGAAAATACTGGCTCTGCAACGCCCATGATAGAGATATGTGGTGGATCCTGGCAAAGGTTTATAACCAACGTCAGACGTTGAAAGACTGATGATGATGATTGTTTATCTCATAAATTTCAAGTCAATCGAAAATTGTCTCTCAATAACAATGGATTCCATTTATTACCTTCACTGAAAAACATGTGTGAGAGCATTCCGTTTTCCATGTGTCACTAACAGCTTACTGCTGGACAAAGGCTTCTCCCATATCTTCCCATGACGAACGTGACTGTGCTAAACTTTGCCATGCCTTACTGTCAGAACTTTCTATATTATTCCTCCATCTTCTGTCTGGTCTTTCCTTACCGTGTTTACTGTCTCGTGGGCGCCAATTAGTCATTGTTTTGTCACATTTGTTTCATCTCTTCTTGCTAAGTGTCCGGGCCATCTCCATTTTAGATGTCTAATTATTAGTATAATGTCCAATACATTAGTCCTCCCTCTTATACATGCTGATCTTTTTTATTTCTTAGAATTATCTTTAACATAGCTCTTTTCATTGCTCTTTGTGATTCTTACTTAATTCTCAATTCATTTTAACGATATTCATATTCCAAATCCCGAAGTCATAGCAGGTATCATGCATTCATTGTATACTTCACTCGTATAAACAAGGTGCTCTCCAATATGACTCTATTCATATCAGATGATTTCCAGCAGATTGATCTTTCTCTAACTTCATTACCTGTTCAACATAAATTAATTCATCATACTCATCTAGAGCTTACCCCTCTATTCTTGTGGTCTTCTCAGGACTTTACCGTTGTTCGTTACGTTTGTATGTGTTCCGTTCATATTTGAATTTGCTTATGTACTTTTCTTATTTAGATCTGTCCACATGTTTAGCAATTTTCTGATGGTATGGACGCCATTAATCATCATCAGGAAATCTCAAGTGATTTATACATTCTCCGTCTATGTTTATTTTCATTCATTCCTAGTCAGCTCTCTGAAAGATGCTTTCAACGTTTTCTGTTAATAAATTTATTTATTTGTGAGTTTGATTCTCAACCAGAACTAATTTTTTTTTCATTCCGATCCATGCCGTTGATTTATTCATTCACTACTGAAGAAATTAAGATGAACGTAAATAGAAGCAATAAATATTTATCTTTATCTTATCGAATAAAGAAATGGATTTGATTATTGATAGCGAGCATGGCGCGGAAGAGATCGATATGGGGGATGAGTTTAAGAGTTGAAGTTTTTTTTGCCACTGATCCCTGTTGCTCAGTGGTAAGATCGAGCAGGCATTAACCGAAACACCCTCTGGTCTGGCGTGATGGGTTGGATTCTCACTCAGAACTCATTCCTTATTCTGACCTGGAGGAATCAATCCCCATCCGAAACGAATGGGATTTGGAATTGGTTGAAATGGTTCAAGACTAGGCTCATTTATCCATATTCAAGATTCGAAAAACTTTAACAAATTTCTTAAGTTTCGGTTTAGTGAAACAGATGATGCATATATATATATATATATATATATATATATATATATATATATATATATATATATATATATATATATATATATATATATATATGTGTGTGTGTGTGTACATATATATATATATATGTATATATATATATATTATTTGATTAGAATATGTATTTTACTACAATCTTGAGTAAGGTAGATTTATAAAAAGGTAGAAAGAGGAGAGAAAAGGATGTAAGGTAGTACATTGGGAGGATATGAAAAGATGAGAGAAAAATAGTTCACTGTGGCAATACAAAGGGGAAAAGGGGGACAAGATAAATTCAGTTTGATAAGAGGGAGAAAAGTGTGAGAGGAGCAAGGGAAGAGTAAATAATGATAGGATACAAAATAGAGTTAGGTAGTTTGATTAGAGATTGGGAAGAGGGGTTCATTAGGAAGCAGAGAGAGGTTGTGATAGATCGATACAAATTGTGATCAAGGTAAATAGCATGAAATTATTAATAATGATTGAGAATACTTCATCTAGAAAGGTAAAAAAATGAATAAATTGAATTACCGACACCGTAAAAATATTGTCCGGGAAAGATCAGAGTAGGGTATGAGGTTAATTATTTTGATTTACTGAATCTAGTAGCTCAGTGGTAAGAACGGTTTGGCATTATTAATCTAGGTACCCATCAGCATAGAGTTTCGTGACTTCGATTTCCACCGGGAAATTATCGTTTATTGCAGTTTGTGCTGTTAATTCATTCACTCGCTGCTGAAAGGAAACCAGTCCAGAGATGAAAGTAAATAATAGCAAAAATATTATCAATGATTGACAATGCCTCATCTGATAAATTAGATAAATGAATTAATGAACCAATAGAATTAACCATACTAAGGAACAAAAGGCCAATGAGATCATGATAGGGAAAGAGTTTAAGTGGTTGACTTGAACTTGCACTTGCCACTGATACCTGCATGTCAGAAGTAAGATCCTTCGGGCTTTATCTGAGCCACCCTCCGGCATAATGTTGTGAGATCAGCTCTCACCCGGCACTGATTCTTCATTCTCGTCAGCGATGATAATTTATTGACTCACTGTCGAAGGGAAACCTGAATAAGTTTTGGCTGCAGTAAAATGCAACAAAACATTCGATGAAGATAAATAGTGGCAAATAAGTGTTGATGATTTACGATGTAATGAATATATAAATGAATAGGATTTCCGATAGTGAACAACCATTCGATTAGAAATATGGCGCAGAAGAAATCAGGATTGGGAATGAGTTCCTGCGCTTGATTTGACCCATCACTTGTTACTGATACCTGTAACAGTCAGTCTTTAAGCAAGCCACCCTCTAGTATAGTGGATAGTGATTTCGGTTTTTGCCTGGAAATTATTCTTCATTACAATCTATACTCTGATCTTATTCAATCACCAGCGAAGGGAAATCAATCTGAGTTTTTGTTGCGATAAAAAGCAACAAAAGTTGAGATGAAGTCAAATAGTTGCAAAAAAAATATAATGTAATTATTGAAAAGACTTCATTTAATGAATTAAATGAATAAACAAATTCAGTTAGGAATACTGAAATGCCTGTTAATATGAAGAAAGGATTAGATGAAATCGGAGTAGGGGATGAGTTTATGTTTTTGATTTGGTCTTGCGCTCACTACTGACACCGCCTAGAGGGAATCTGTCTGATGCTGTAACCACTACGCTATTGACACTGCAAATTAATCTGATGGTTCTAGGTTCAATCCTAGTGTGAGACAATATAACAATACTACTAATGCTTCGAAGGGAGTGCAGTCAATATACCCCCGTCGGATAAATAAAGGGTTCGGTTCGTTACTTCCCCATACCTACCTAATACCTGATGAAGGCTGTAGAGTGCAACGGCCGAAACATTGTATGAAAAACAACCAAGATGAGGATGGTCCGAATATAAATAGAAATAATAATAATACCTCATCCCAAAAATTCAGAGATATACTTGCAATTGTTAATGATTTACAAAACTTTATTGGAAAAAAAACAATGAATAAATAAATTCAATTATTATTACTGAACTGACAGTTGATAAAAAAAACATGGCACAGAAGTGATCAAGTTAGGGGATGAGTCGAAGTGTTTGATTTGGACTCCCCTACCCCAGCTATTAATATGTTCAAATTAGTTACATGAGCAGTCAGGTATTACTCGAGCCATCTCCCAGCATATAGGGTCGTGGGTTTGATTCTCGCACATAAATTGTTTTTTTTTTACAATCTGCACTTCGATTTAATTCAATCACTGATGTTGTAAAACTGACCTGATTTTAGCTGCGATAAATAGTTACAAAAATTGAGATGAAGTTAAATAATTGCAAAAAATTAGTGATAATATTTGAAAATACTTTATCTAATGGATTGGATAAAAAAATAAATTTGATTACATATACTGAACTTCCAGTTAATAGAAAATAAGACACAGAAACAATAAGGGCTAAATATGAGTACTAAATTTTGACTCAGGCTTGCCACTGATCCCAGTAGTCCGGTGATAAGAACGGTTGGGCGTTAACCGAACCACGTTCCCGGATGATGACTCCAGTAGAGTTGTATTCTCCCCCGGATCTTACTCTTTTAGCTAATCTAAGATGACAATTTTTTACACTGACTGCAAAAGGGAATGGGATTAACAATACTGAACAACCATTTAATAAGGAACACTGTGCAAAATAAATCTGGACAGGAAGTAAGTTTAAGTGCTTGATTCGGATTAGAACCTGGTAGTAACACCTGCAGCTTAATGACAAGAGCGGTGGGTCGTTAGCTGGGCTACCTTTCAGCATAGGATGTTGTGATCCTGATCCTCGCTATTAACTTATTCTTTAATCTTATCTGTGCTGTAAATTTATCCACTCACTTCTGAAGAGAAACTGGCCTGAGTTTAATTGCTACTCGAACTGTGATGGGGGTAAATAGTAGCAAAAAAACATGAATAATGATATGTGATACTACATCTAATAGAAGAAAACAATGAATAAAACGTGGTTATTTTAGTTCATTTTCCTGCAAGCCTAGTCCAATAGTCTTGGACCCAAGAGGATACAAATTTGATCTCATGCAGCAGAAGTCATCTTGCAACCCTTGGTCGGGTGTTTAATGTAAGATCTCTATGAATGACTGTCTGAATTGACGGTAAAATATTATAATACTTACTCCAGGTATAGACACGGTTCAGGATCAGGTTTTGAGATGATTTCGAGATAGGATTCAGGTATACACTATGTATGGGGTTTGAATTAGACACCCCTGGCACGCATGATGTATTCAGGAGGATTGAGATTAGGCCCTTAATATATGTATACTCCAGAATTAGTATCTCTTTGAACCCTAAAATATGCATGGAGTGGGGATTAGTGTCTATGAATTGATACAGGTTAGGATAAAGTTCATTTCTTCGTATTCAAAATTACAAATCTGTAAAAAACAATGTTGGTGACGATTCGATTCAGCAAAATAGAGGATTTTTTTTTTCAAGAAAACATATCACTTATTATTCTTTCAACTATATATTCAATAAATTGAAATTCTATTAATATATATTTTTTATAAACTGGAGATAGATATTTTAAATAAAGAGTATAAGTAGGGAAGGAAAGGTTGTTAGATAGTTTACCAAAGGGGGAAGGAGGGAAGTTAGGTATTTTGATAAGTGGATAAGAAAAGAAGAGGGAGACTGGTAGATAGTTTATGGAAGGGATAGAAAGAGGAAGGGGAGTGATAAAGTCAGTTTGATAAGAAAGGGGGAGTGAAAAAGGAGGATTAGAAAATAAGTATAAAATAGTGTAGAAAAGAAATTTAGACGGTTGTAATAAGAGGGTAGGAAGAGACGGGAAGAAAAAATCTTTAAAGTCTGTCAGTTGATCAAGAGGGTAGGAAGAGAGAGAGCAGGAAAAGGCTCCCAAAGTATCAGAGGCGAGAGGACAGAAAACAGAGTTACGTAGTTTATTGATCGGAATGTGAATCTTTGCATATGAAACTAATCCCTGTTTGCATAACATTTTGAAAAAAATCATGAACAGACAACGAATACTGAGAAGAAGAAGTGAAAGAATGAGAATTTCCTTGGTTCCTATTAATTGTTATTGATAAATTGGGTGTGATTTTGATCTTCAACATTTATTTTATCAAAATATTACCAAATTAATCGAAACAATATTAGCTATTTTTGAAGTAAAATTGGTTTATTGAAGCTTCACAAAATAAACAATGAAAATTAAATCAGATACGGTATGTCAGCTAAAAGACCAGGTGTCTTATGTCCCATCTTTCAGTTTGAATCACAGTGATGTCACCTTTTCTTCTTCATCTTTTACATTTAAGCGGCATCAAATACAAGCATTTTTTTCATAGTGGTCGAAAATGTTTCGTGTACATATTAGTCCGCGAGATCGAAACTAAAGAGAGGTTTCCAACTAATTTTACAAGTATCCTTTTTGATCAAGTTTAGGGGGGCAAGGGGGTTTGATGGAATATATGCTCTAAAAAGGGAGCAGTAGTCCAAGAAAGTTCAGGGAACCCTGCTCTACACAAATACCTGCAAATCGAGCCTTTTCAATCCTCGTTGTACACAACAATCAATCGAAACATCGATTTTTAACCTTGTACCAGTTTACCCCGGCCATCAGAGGATGATAAGAGTTTCTAACTATCTAACTTGAATTTAAGAAAATTTTTTTGTGTGTGCACCGAGATAACTCGATAACTAGTCATTTTACAAGGTTAATATTCGCCATATTTATCAGTCAGGACGCCAGGCATTGCTGTGTCAAGATTAAAGTTGTCTGGTTCGGCGAAATTCTTCGAGAAATCTAATATTTTTATATAGATCTTTGGTAGATATTATAGGTTTTTCATCAAAAGGTATTGATCAAAATTTCGATATAGCATATGTAAATTAGCAATAGATCTAAATTTAGATATGAAATATCTAAAGTACTTCAAAGCCGTAGTTTCATACGACGGACGGAATATTATTTCACATGACTATCATGGCTGACTGCTACACGTGTCATAAAGTTCAGTCCTTTCCAAATATACACCTTTGAAACAGGCACTGCGTCAGCTTAAATTCTTTTGCCATAGCATTGTACCTCTAAAATATCAAATCATTCTGTTGTTCTGCATCTTTGGTATAGTTATATTCGCAGGCTAAGTCCACAGACAAAACTATTGGTATACATGTGTCGTACTAAATAAGAAGATTAAGATTAAGCCGATGTATTAAACCTACAAGTTATCAAGGTTATTCTGGATTCGCTTTAACAACATCGGCGCCATAACTCTTTGTCTTGATTTTGAGAGTTTGAGATTTTTTGTGAGTTCAGTAGATTCGAATTAATAGAACTGCGTGAGGACCAACAACTTTGAACCCAATAACCGGCTTTCCGATTAACCGAATAACTTAATTTTTTTTATATGCGAAATACGGACGGATTCTTTTTTATTTAAGGAGGCAGCTGTTACTGAAGCAGCTTCGGTTCGGTACGGGGTCAATATGCATAAGTTTCTCTCTCTCTCTCTCTTTTTTTTTTTTTACTTTTCTGAATCAGATTCTTAGAAGTCTCATTTCAACGGTACATTAGTTTGTTTTTTTCAAAAATTCTATTTACAAGTCCCTTTAGAGTAGACCTCGATCGTGTTTCTGTTTTAACTCATCCAGGTGATATATTGCCAAGGATCTGCAATATCATTTCCCATGGATCTCTGTAATGTATCTGTATATTTGCTCTACGTCACACGTGGCTAATATACTTGAGATGAATGACGTCCATAAAGTCTCCAATGATATTTTCCAGGTCTTTGTACAATGAAAGGCAAAAAAAATTGTCTTGGCTCATCTGATTTACGTTTTAAGTCTCAGTCGAGGTTTGAAGTTCGATCGCCCAGTGAGTTTTTCCTCACTGCTGACCGATGGGTAACCAGCATCCTTAGTAAATACAAACGGATGTCAAATCTCCACAACCGTTTTGTTCAACGAAATTGAAGAGCAACGAGACTTTTTTTTAAGCCATCTCTTTATTTACTGAACAATAAGAATCCTCCAAAATAGACGGAAGTGGAAACATGTTGGATCCGTTTACACACGTTATTCTCTCTCTGTTATTCACTCATGTAACACCCCTTGACGTTCACTCATGTTACACCCTCTGAGTTGTTTATTCACATTGCACCCTCTCTGTTGTTCACTCACGTTACACCTTCTCTATCGTTTACTCACGATACACACTCTCTGTTGTTTATTCATGTTACACCCTCTGTCGTTAACACACGTTACACCCTCTCAGTAATTTATTCACACTGCACCCTTTCCGTTACTCACTCACGGTACAGCCTCTCTTACGTTTAACGACATTACATCCCCTCTATCTTTTACTAACGTCACACCCTCTTCTCCAGTATCTTTCACGGAAAAGTTAGCTGTCAAACAGAAATACAGATAATGATCGGAGAAAGATATATGTTATGATTCGACCAATAATTGAACCCACGAAGTACCAAAGGCTATAAGAGCATGATGTCACAGTGATTAGTATATATTTGTATCTTTGTATGAATGTAAATAAACTTCAGTATCCCAATGAAGGCTTTGGAGAAGAAAAATACGACGAGGATTTCCCTGGCCATCTTATTTCATGCAAACGGAGATTCCAAATGCGTTATGTACTTGAGAGGAAATTGCACAGCGATGAAGTGGTGGACGTTTGATAAAACTCTCTGGAGGCTGCATCCTTCTGGGGAAACTTGGTTAAGTAATGCATCGCCATTTGAGCAGGCCTTTGTTGGAGCTTCGACGATACAAAGATGGGTGTTTGAATGCACACTGCGAGGGACAATATAACGAGGACAATATAGCAGTTAACTTGGAATTCTTGAAAGCTATTACTTAATACATGTGCCTGTGTTTGTGTGTGCTCAATGTCATGGCTAAATTGCATTGGATCGCCTAAGTAAAGCAACGTCGAGGTGACACAAGCAGTCAAAGAAGCTCCCATAGCGACCCAAATAATCAATCTAAGAAGGAGATGATCAGTTAAGCAACGTCGAGCCTGGTTGGTGCATCGATGAGTTACTTTATGGGAATACTAGGTGGCGTAAGCAGTTGGAGATCATGTACAGAACCGTCCATAACGAACCCTTTAATCAACCTAAAAAGATGATCGCTAAGTGAAGCAACATCGAGCCGGGAAATACCAGATGTCGTAAGCAGCTGATGATCGTGTACACAACCTCTCATAGTGATCCCCTTAATCAAATTAAAGAGGAGACCAATTTCTGCACTATGCTCAATTACGTAAGTCGCAGATCTTCATTCCCCGACCCCTGAACCCTCTAGCTGCAAGTAAAAAACAAATGACTGAAATATTGAAGTAACTATATTCCTGTGCCATTTTTTTTGGCACACACACACACATATACACACACACACACAAATTGTCTCCTTCACATACATATATATCAGCAGCAGTTTTAGGCCTACTGCTGGATTAATACTTTTTCCTTGCAAGACGAACGCGATTGCACTAATCTCTGTCATTCATTGCCGGTAATCTCCTCTATCTTATATCTCCATCTTGTGCTCAGTCTTTTATTGTTGTGTTTACAGTACAACAGGCGCCAATCGATCAGCTTCTTGTTGTATCTTTTGAATATTCTTTTTGCTATTGGTCCAGCACTTTTCTATTTGTACTTCTGAATTATTTTTACGATATTCTTCACACTGGTCTTCTCTCAGTGCCAAGTTGATCTTTTTCTATCGCATCCATCTTTCTTTTAAGTGACGGTTGTAATAATTCCTCGTTGTTGACAATCCAATTCTTAATGACTTCCAATTCACAAAAGGCAATTTTAGATGAGAAAACAAATCTTTAGTTAAAAAAGAAAGCAAACTTTGAAGCTTGAACATCAGAAGAAATATTTAGTTGTTCATTTTAAAAAGTACTGACTAAAACTTAAAGTGAATTATGATAAAGCCAATGCTGAAAACTTGACCACTCATCTTGGATTCAAGTGCAGTCGACTCTAAACTTTGAAGGCGTTTGATGTTTCCGTCTTCGCACAATGATATCAATCATAAAGGGTAATACTATTACAAAAGGAAGAAACAAAGAAAACGGGAACAATGGTAAAGGCATTTAAGACAGAAAGGAAGAATAAAGAAAAAAGAAAGAAAGGAGAAAGAAATGATCAATTGATGGAAAGAAGAGAGGAAAAAGAGAGAGGAAGGAAAAGAGACAAGGTAAGAATCAAAATGTAAAAGGGATAATTTATCGATAAAAGAAAGATAGAAACAATCATTGAATGGAAAAAAAAAGAAAGCGAATAATGGATTGTGAAAGAAACAGAACAAGAGGGAATCAATGGATAGGATAAAGAAAAAAGTGATTGAAAGAAAAAGAAAAAAGTAAAGGAAGTAATCTTAGATAGATAAAATAATTTTGTGTCAGTTAGTCTTTTAAAGAAATGGCAATAACCAATGCTCCCTTTCGATTGTCACCTAAGGAGCTGGAACATGGGTCATAGAACTCAACCAAACTGAGAGCCATGCAATGTAAACATTAAAGAATCATGCTCAATATCACTTTAAGTGATCACAAGACAACACAGTAAATTACAAAAAGATCAGGCGTCAGAGATATGATACAATCCATTAGAAAACTCAAATGGCAATGATCTGGTTATCTTGCAGTAATAACAGACAACTGCCGATATTCACCGTTCACAATGCGAATCCTGTGAGATATGCAAAATCTTGGCGGCAAAAATAGAAAGATGTGACGAACGACTTGAGGTTCACGACAACTTACTCAACACACATCAATGTTTTTAAATATGATGTCATTCATTGTCAATGCTTTGAATTCAGTGGAGATTTTCAATTGCATAGATTTAAGATTAAACAGTGGAAATCACATATATAACGTCAGCTGAAAAGTACCCTTTGGGCTGTAGAATTCCCTTCTGTCATGAATCATCATACAAGATACGTTTGGTGGCTCAAACGTTCACACTAATTATTAAGCAAAGAAAAAATATAGCTCAATTCATTAGACAGATACATATGAATGATCGCCCTGACTGAAAGGATTATTTATAAATCAATTAGCAATTAAATCGTAGATGTCGGGCGTTGATTATATACAAATGATTCCATCAGAGAATGATATCATTTTCAGCGCAAACCGACCTCCAATAAATCAGAAACAGTAAACCTCCATGTATATTAAGATATATATCCAGAAAAAAAAACACTTTTTTTTGTTAACCACCACAAAAAAAAACATTACTCGGGGTTCAGTTTGCAAGGTGACTTGTTGCTAGATTGATCCTTAATTTGGTGTCCAGCAGCTTTCACCCATTTATTTTGAAAATTCACTCTTATTAGGGATCATTTATCCCTCCCACAAAAAAAAGCGTGAGAGGTAACTCATCCATTGATCACACCTTTTTCCAATTTTTTAATTGTTCATCCCAAACACAGCATGCGGCCAAAAGACGTTAATCACGTGAGGGTTTTTATAGTCTCATCTTTTATGTGTTTCCCATGGACTTAACAATTGAACTGATTCTGAAGGTAACAGAGACGTAGTGTAAGTAATTATAACTTTCAGTATGTTCCAAGTGACAAGTAAGAAATTCTATTCCAAAATCTTGTAATGTAATTATAAGTTTTTATTGATTTTCACAGAAGGATTCTCTGATATTGTAACAGATGTTACAGCCAAATCAAGTTGGATACACAGGTTCTTGTACGATCAAAGTTGAGCACTGACAAGCTAGGTTAGCGTCAAGATGAGTGATTGTCTAGGGATACCAGATACCGTCAGCAGCTGGGAATTGTATAGAAAGACTACAGTAGTGATCCTATTAACCTTCCAAAGATTCAGACGAATCTCTACACTATTCTCAATAATGCATGCCTTGAGGACCACTCCCTCTTCTTCCTCTACGAGCTCTTTCACAGGCCTGGCTGCAAGCAGCAGGAAATGAATGAATTATGAAAATCAATCGTCGACTTGTTTATCCATGATTTAAATTAAACGTTCGTAAATGAAAAAAACATTCTTCTCGGAAAGAATACTACGAATCAATAACGAATATGCAATATTTTTATAACTGCAGACATCTTGAAATTATTAGAATGAAATTGATAGACTGAAAAAAAAGATTTTTAAAAAACAATTCAGACTGGAAAAATCAGAATCTTATAAATCATTCATTCCTGTCTCTTGTAGCCAACTCATTTTTCCCCCCTTTTTTTTTTGGTCAGATTGTCTTTTTACCTGACAAAGGTCTATGAGAACAAAACCCCCTTTCAGACCAAAATGAAAAATGTTTGAAGCATCCATAGAGTGAGTGGCAAGAGGCAGAGCGAGACAGAGAGAGAATGAGAGAGAATGGGTAAGAAAGAAATAAAGAAAGGAAGAGAGATAAAGATATAATGAGAGCCATATTCACATTCTTTCGGGCCAAATCAAAAATGGTTGATCTGGAAATAAAGAGTGAGCCTTCGGTGTAAATTTGAAAAATGTGAATCAGCTTCTGCAAATTCATGGAGGTTTTGTGGCCAATTGATAAAGGAAGGTACGCATCCTATGGCATTCCTAAACTTCCTGTAGCATTTATGGTGTGAATCAGATTCTTACCAAAAGCTTAATCCTTATCTCCAATCGCACTGTTTCCATATCACAGAAACAACAACCCGAATCGAACGTTGTGAAAAGGCAACTACCACTTAGATGAAGGTAAAATTTAATCAAAGTTGATATAAAAATGGGTTACAGTTCTTCACCTCATAATGATAACAGTATTGTTTGAATTTTTATGAGCTCTTTATCATTTTTTTATATCCGTCCATTCAAGGTGTACTCAAAGTGTTCAGGAAAATTGAAAACTGCGTCTGCATTATTTTCTCAGTCCGTTTTTTTTATTATCCTTTATTTAATAGATTTCTGGCTTGCAAGACCCGTCGAAGCTTCAGCAGAACCCTATTGAGCATACGTTTTGAGAGTGCTTCCCTTACTCTGCCTGTTGTCTGCCTCTCACGACACTGACCGAGGGGTTGGGCTTTTCCAGTTTGGGTCGAAGTTGCCTTAGGAGTTAAAACATTTTATTTTTCTATTTTGCTCATGATGAGTTTGAATAAGAATGTAAAATTTTAGGTTTAGAATTTTTTTTTTTTGGGGATTCAGGATGGAAAATGATCTTCAATTTTGGTGCCTTTCTGCTTTTTTGCAAAGATTTGCTCTAATCTCCAGAAACTCGGGAATTTGATGGCTTCCTCCTCGTTTACTTCGGATGTCTGAAGGAATGTGTCTGCACAAAAAAGCCAGCAACCGTCAAAAGCTAAAAAAACAATATTCGAAAGTGAAAAACTTGGTGAGGAGGAACGAAGGGCATGATTTCTCATACTTTACTTCATGATAAACACAATTAGGAAAATATTTATGGGATATTTTAAATCGTATGCCACTTATGACTTAACCTAGAGGAAAAATAAACTAATCATCGTATCTATTCATCCTGTCTCTCAGTGTTTGCGAGAAAAATATTGTCTTAAATGTTTAGAGATTATTGAACAGACATTAGGCATTTAGTATCATTCTGTAATTTAATTTGATGCTACATTTTAACGAGATCGATGAGCTTGGCTCTTTCAAATAGGTAACTCAATTGTAGGCACAGTTCCAGAGATATACCGCTGCATATGCGTATATTTCTTACACTAAAAGAAAGGGAAATATTCAAAAGAAAACGAGTTGGCAGCCATGGTTCTGTCTGGCAGTACCATAGAACAGACAATGGACATTTAGTACATTTTAATGAGATGGATGAGCTTGGCATTTTCCAATAGGGAACACAGTTTCAGAGAGATATAACCGAATATTGATCTCAACTGACAGACTTGTTCAAAATTTGTTTTTTTTATTTATACACATAATGCCAAAGTTTTTTCAATCTTTGCATAACCCTATGAATTAATTTGCGTCTCTTGGGGATGCATCTACGCCACTTTGAGACCCCTTGCCTTTAAGTAATGGGACAATTACTAGAATTCCATACTGGTCAAATAGTGATATAAATATTTTGGAAGAGTCAGTTTTAATTAAATGATTAATAATATTATTTGAGGTGCTATCGGCGTCACACTACGACTGTTTATGTTCACTTTGCACGAATGCCCTTGGAAAAAGCGTGAATCAATCCTTTCTATCCATCTATCGGGACAGAATCTCAAGCCTTGAATGGGCCACCAGTCTCGGAGAAGGACAATTCTGATTCAAAACTTGGAAGTAAGTCTGACTGAAAATGGTTTAGCGTTAGTTTTGACGTCCTTCGGGCATCTCTGGGAACAAAACTTGCACCAGACGTATTTCTCCCAGCTTCCTTTGTTGACTACATCAGTGAGGTAGAGAGGGGAGATTCTTACGAGTGGCACTCCCAGGATCTCTTCATGCAGAGGACATTCCATTATCTGTTGAGAAATAGAATGGAAGACATTCAATATCATTCAATTCACAATCTCATTATCCCCCGAACCAAGTACCTATGACTGACCCTCGTAGAACTTATGCTAAACTAGGCTAAGTATATCATTTTAGAGGCTCCGTTTCCGCCTTTTCATTTTTGTCTTTAAAAAAATCATTTTGAAAAGATTTTATTCATTTTTCAAACACAACTTTTCGGTCGTTATACCCTACGGCCTTGTTTTGGTGGGTGTTGTAAATAGAGAGACTTTGGGATGCTGTTTTTCTTAGGGTGGCAGAAATATTCAGGTCGTAATTGAGGCCCATCGTCCCAGCATTCATCCACCCACTCGCATTCACAGCATCCATCAGGAGTAAGTCGCAGGAAACAACGGCTGAAAAGCTATGTTCAAAAGACGATCTAAGATGAAGACTACAGACCGAAAAAAATCAATGCATAATGATGGAAAATTCAGATATTCCATTCATACTAATTCATAAGCTATTGGTCACCGCTACCCACTACAGACTAGTTCATATCTATGATCTGCTATATATATATATATATATATATATATATATATATATATATATATATATATATATATATATATATATATATATATATGTATATATATATATATATATATATGTATATATATATATATATATATATATATATATATATATATATATATATATATATATATATATATATATATATATATATATATATATGGATTTCTTTCAGCCCTAACCGTTCATAGTACAAAAATTAATAATCCCCCCACGCACACACTACTCAATGAGTAGAGAAAGTACTTTTCTCGTGTTTTTTTACCATTCCCCTATTGTTTTTTCTCATGGGGAGTGGTTCAATTTACAATGTTTATACCAAATTGGTCCCTTTTTTGTCCATTTTTTATCATAAATTTATATTTCGAACCATACATGTAGTAATTTTATTTTGCTATCACTACTGCCTAATTTATGATGCAAATATCAGCATACATGGTTGGCAGTGATTCTTTCCCTGTTTTATATAATTTCATTATTTAATTTATTCATTTCATATATATCATTTATCATAAGACTAATGCTTTCATCGGTCCTGGATGGGCCATGATCTTTTCTGAACAGAATGATATTCTATGTTAAGAAAAGAAAAAACAGATCGAAGCGATTTCATAGGCACTAAAAAATAATTTCTTTACCAATTCAGATCCTATATTCAGACCAGTTTTTTTTACTTACAAGATTATTTTCCATAAAATGTGCATACACACACACACAAACACACACACACACACATATATATATGTATATATATATATATATATATATATATATATATATATATATATATATATATATATATATATATATATATATATTCAAAATGCCATAGTTTTTTTAAATGTCGGCATTAGTTCTCGTATTTTTCACAAAACAGTTTTTTAAAAGATATTTCTGTTTCAAACTCAGCTGCAATACACTTCAAAAGTTTTAACAAAATAAGTTCACTGCACAAACACCACCTGCTCCCATCATTATCTCCTACTTATATAATGAACTGTGTCCTTTTTCTGTTCTCTCCTCTGTAAAAGTACATTGTTCCACTCGAAGGTAATAGTTCTGATGATCATTGAAATATTTACTACCCTCAATGGACCCTTTCACTGTAACAATTTTTTGATTATTTTTCTAAACTAAACATGACTGGCTGCTGCTTGGTCAAACTCCATTCTTACTTTTTTCCGACTGAAGATTATTACTGCATCTTTCATATTTCATATATAATGATTAAAAAATAATTGATATATATATATATATATATATATATATATATATATATATATATATATATATATATATATATATATATATATATATATATATAATGTGTACTTTAGAGAGTGAGACAGACTCGGGAGTGAAGTTTTTGGTGGTAAGGTTTATTAATCCTTATATGTCAATAGTCCATACATGTTTCGAGATTTCTCTCATCATCAGTGGTGCGTGTTATGTGAGTGTGAATTAAAATGTACCATGTGGAACCAGAGTCCACTGTCAGCGGCTATGCATTGTGGGTAGGTTTTGTTGTCAGGGCTACTAGAGGCCTCCTGCTGAATGTAAGAATGACCAGCAGCTATTGGGGTTTTGGTAAAGCAGCAGCAGTTAGTCTTGGGGAGGGTAGAGTGTGTCAAGGTAGGGGGTAGTGTTGGTGAGGTGGGTTTTTTGGTATGTTTGGGATAGTGTAGGAGGAGGGGTGGTGGGGTCAAGGAGCTACATAGGTATTAACCTTAAAAGTTACTGAAAATGTTTTGGCTATGATTTGGACAGGGGTTATAACGGGCTAAGGTGAAGTTTTTCCTATGGGTCTGGGTGACTTTGAAGCTTCCATTATTGAATGTGTCTTAGATGTGGGTGTGAGGATATTAATGGTAGGAGTTGTGTGTATTAGTGTTCTGTGTGGTGAGGGTTGTTCAGTTTAGTATATATATATATACGTGTGTGTATGCGTGTGTGTGGGTAGGTACCATTTCATATAAATGCAATTATTTATGTGAATGATATTACTGCATCTTTCATATTTCATATATAATGATTAAAAAATAATGGATATATATATATATATATATATGCATATATATATATATATATATATATATATATACGTGTGTGTATGCGTGTATGTATGTATGTACCATTTCATATAAATGCAATTATTTATGTGAATGATATTACTGCATCTTTCATATTTCATATATAATGATTAAAAAATAATGGATATATATATATATGCATATATATATATATATATATATATATATATATATACGTGTGTGTATGCGTGTATGTATGTATGTACCATTTCATATAAATGCAATTATTTATATGAATGATATTACTGCATCTTTCATATTTCATATATAATGATTAAAAAATAATGGATATATATATATATATATGCATATATATATATATATATATATATATATATACGTGTGTGTATGCGTGTATGTATGTATGTACCATTTCATATAAATGCAATTATTTATGTGAATGAAATAAGCCCTTGCAAAAATGCATAATAGATGTTTGTCAATATCTAAGACTCGTCAATTTAGTCCAATCCGTAAGACAGCCTCCTGACAATCAGTTGAGTAGAAACAACGATACGGAAATGTGAATTTAAAATATAAGTTCACATCCCAAACTGGCTGAAAAGAGTTCTTGTTCTTTTTTTTGTTACGGTGAGAAAAATTTTGAAAACTCCAATTTTAGAACTTGACAATTATCCAACAGGGTTCGAATCCTGACTGTTTCTGCTTGTCAAAAGTTCGTTTTAAACCACTTTTTCACTTTTGCGAAAAAAAAAAAAAGACGAGATAGCGGAAGCCATATTTAGCTTCTGTTCTTTAGGGAGTCATCAGAATGGTGGCACATCCAGTCTTCCTCCTCTTCGTCCTTCACACCAGTCCCCTGTAACCCCCACCACTAAAACTTCCGATGACTCATCCTAAAGTATCATTTATATGTCTTTAGATACTCAAAAATTCTTCTTTTTTAAAATCAAAAGTAATCGTTTCTTCGCTTTACGAAATTTTATGGCTTTACTTTCGGATAGCAGGGAAGACCTGAATATTCACAATTTATTTTTCACGGGTATTTACTTGTTATACACAAAACACAACAGACTAACGAATGATTAGCGCCTGAGGCAATTCTAAGTCTCATGACTATTAAACATACGACATGGGGTTTTACACTCGAGGCACCCATACTTGAATGAGCTCAAGCTGTTTTCTTTTTGAATATTTTTTTTGTTTGTTCAAAGAAGATTTTATTCAAAGTTCCATAGTTATTCGTTTCACACTCCTGTTTGATTTTTTTAAATATACACCCTTTTTGAATGCACATGTCATTGGCCGTTAACAAATCTAAAGTCTGGATGTATGATTCGGGAAAACAACGTGATTTTATTAACAATCAACAGTCGTCTGACAGGATTTACAACCCCAAGCAATGATGTAAAATAGGTCATCATCATCATCATCATCATCATCATCATCATCATCATCAGTCCCTTACGTCCGTCATTAGACATAGACCTTCCCAATGATTCGCCACACTTCTCTATCGTAGGCGTCGCAGAGCCATTACTTTCTGTTTTTGTCAAACTGGTCTCTCCATCTAATATTCTGCCGGCCTCGGTTGCGCATGTGATCTCTGGGGATCCATGTCGTGAGTCACAATGTCAATTGGTTGTCCGCCATTCTTGCAACATGGCCAGCCCATAACAATTTGAATTTCTTTTTAATTGATTCTATGACGTTCTTGACTCTCGTCTTTTCTCGGATGTATTTTGCTGTCTTTTGATCTCTCCTGGTGAGGGTGAGAATCCCTTCATTTACTCTCCTGCTGGAGCAAAATGTGACACAAGGTCTGGACTTTACGTAGGGAAAATAGGAGCAACCCATCAAAAATAGCTCCAGTCGTCACGACTTTGGTTGCCAAGCCACCGTGGTTGCTGGAACAACTGCAGTCACGAAAGCGTCAGGACAATCCCAACCTGTCCTTCCAAGTGCAATGGGTCAATGCTGCCCCGGGGCAACAGATCCCCAGCTGCTGAGCTGAGTAATAGAAAGGTAACCCAAAGGTTCCCTATGCGCGTAGCAATGTGCAGCCTCAAGATAACCCCATTAGCTAACACATTGCACCGGCGCAATCAGTCTTTGATACCAACCACTACACAATCTCCAGCCCATTCTGCAGGCAAGTATCAGTACTGGCGCCTCAGGCTCTTCCGGAAACAGATACTACACTTCGATCCTTGCCCAAAAATCCAGAAAAAATGGGTTGGGTTGTATTTATTTACACTCCCACCAGTGCAAAATGTGACACAAGGTCGAGGCTTTACGTGGGGAAAAAAATGATACACCCATCCAAAAATGGCTCCAGCAACCGAGGCTTTGGTTTGCTAAGCAACCAAAGCAGCCACCGCCTTGAAAGCGCTAGGCACGATCCCCACCAGTTCCATCAAGTAGAATGGGACAGTGCTGCCCGGGGGCAACAGATCCCCTGCAGCTGGGCTAAGTAATAGAGAGGGAACGCGAAGGTTTCCCAATGCGCGTCGCATTGCGCGTAGCTTTGCACAGCCTCATGGCTAACACATTGCACCGGCGCACTCGGTCTTTGACACACACCATATCTGGCCCACTTGACAGGCAAGTGTCTGTACCGGCGCCACGGGCTCTGCTCGATAACAGATACTACACTTCAATCCTTGCCGAAAAGGACAGAAAAAGGGGGGTCAGCAGGCTAGTTATTTGTCCTCCCACCAGGACACAAGATCGAGGCTTAACGTGGGGAAAATATTAGCAACCCTTGAAATATAGCTCCAGCCAACGCGACTTTGATTGCCAAGCGACCACAGTTGCTAAAACAACCTTCGCCACGAAAGTGTCAGGACAATCCCGATCTGCTCCTTTAAGTGCTATGGAGCAGTGCTGCCCTTGGGCAACAGATCCCTTGCAGGTGGGTTGGGTAAAAGTGGGAGAGCCGAAGGACGATTCCAAAGGCTCCCAATGCGCGTAGCCTCAGTGCAGCCTCAGTAAAACCTCATTGGTTAACGCATTGCACCGGCACACTCGGTCATTGATGCCAACCACAACACAATCTCACGCCCATTCGATAGACAAGTGTCAGTACCAGCGCCTCAGGTTCTGCTGGGGAACATATATTACACTTTGTTCTTTGCCGAAAAGGCCAGAAAAAAGGGGAGGATCACCATTCTATTCTTTCAAGAGCACATTGCATGGTTCTCAATTTGTGCGTATGTGTCTTTGTTAGGTTTTATGTTTTTGCACCATAAGTGATTATGGGAAGTTTGCATGTTATATACCCTTCTTTTTAGGATTAATGGGATCTCTCTGTTTTTGAAGGTTTAGCTTGCCATCCTAGAGTGATTCTTCGCTTGATTTCTTCTTCGTCTTAGGGTTTCACGGAGATTAGTTGTCCTAGGTAGATGTAGTAGTCTACTTCCTCCAGTTCTGTGTCCTCAATTTTGATTTTTGTGTCCTTATTTCCAGCGTGATTGTTGTACATGATCTTTGGCCGACTTTCTTACTCTTTTCATTTAGATCATCTAGCATAAGTTGAAGGTAGTGTAGGTTCTCTGCAAAGAGTGCAATGTCGTCAACGTTTAATAATTAACTTCGCTTGATTCAGTCTTATGCGAAGGTTTACAACAGGGATGTTTCTATTACTATAGCTGAAACTTCATTCATGTAATTGAAGACATCCGTTGGTTAATACACGCTTCTCCTATAAAAGTTACTTTTTCTGATGACCCCAAAATTTCCAGAAAAATAACAAAGAACAGATTCTGCCGAAGAATTCCATTTTAGGTAACAAAATATTTTTTCATAATTTTTTCGCGTATTTTCGCTCGAACGAATCTTGGAAGGCGAAATCAATATTTGAATAATCTGGTATTTCCAAAATCCAGTGACAAGGGGGTTGCTAATTAGAGGGTTTACAGTAGTTTTAGTTGAGTGGACTACATTCCCATTTGCGATTGTATATATATATATGTGTGTGTCTGTAACACTGAATTTTTTAATAATATGAATTGAACCATTTATGTGTGTGTATATGAATGTGTTTGTCTGATAGAATGAGTGCATATATGTGGGACCATATATGTGTGCATGTGTGCCTGTGTATGTATGTGTGCTCGAATGTGAATATTTGTAATATATTTGTTATACATATGTGTGTGTGTGTGTGCGTATATGTGTATATATATATATGTGCACGTGTACATAGGTATGTGTACGTGTATATATGTGTGTATAAGTGTTTTTGTACGTACGTGAATATATATATATATATATATATATATATATATATATATATATATGTGTGTTTGTGAGTGTGTTATTATGCACGTGAATAAGATTTTCCATCCTTTCTAGCTGGAGTATTTTATCGATTTTAGCCACTGGATATATTCTACGTTTTGAATGTAGACAGTTAATGGCAACTAATTGTCTATCTCTTTATATACTTACATAGACGTATCGATTTAAATGTTCTACGCGCGTATGATGAATGCCCAACGAAACATATTCAAAAAGTTAAGAAAATCATTTTTTAAGTTTGACAAACTTTTGCTAGGGATGTTTCGATTATTCTTAGAGCTACAATGCTTTGTTTTTTTTGTTTCCTGGTTTTTCTTCTTGATTACTTAAAAAATGGGTTGTTGGACACTTATCGTGCACACCCACTTATTTGGTTGTACGATTGCAAACAGCGAACGAAGAGAGAATAAATCCTTTATTACAAACTACAAAATGTCTTTTGTAAACATCTATCTGAAGTGAAAACTCAGATAAAGGTAAAAACTAATCAAAATTATCAATAATTAAAAAAACAACCTCTATAGTATTGAGAAAGGTCATTACCATTTAGAAAGTTTTTTGGACGATCAAACTCTTTCCTTTTGAATATGTTTCCTTTCAATTTATTTAACGACCTTCTTCATAGAATGATGGTAAACACATGGCTTCTTTGATAGCAGCAACGGCCATAATGTAAGATTCGGGTGTTTACTTTCCTTGTTATATAATGATTTCCTTATCATTTCCCAGTTGAGTAGCAGAAACCACATCGGTTTGGGTTCTCCACTTGTCTGGCTTATACACTCAACTGACATGTTGATGTATGCTGCTCCTTTGATTTTCTCATTTTCCAACGGCGTTACGCGTCTACAATCTGGACTTCTTCACAGTAAGTGACAATGTGTGGAAATCTTATCTAAACGAAAAAGAATTCAAAGCATCTGAATCCTGTCTCTGATAGGTGAAATAAATAGAGGTCAGAAATATTTCGCTACAGTCAGTATCCAAAGGAGAGTTGACGCATTTATTTTGTTGTCTTCATGTAAAGTTTTAAGGGTATGATTTAGCCTAGAGTGCAGAAAGTCCCGGGTTCAAATCTGGCAGTATCCTGACAGTAACATTTTGATTTTACTTATTGATTTCAGATGCATATTTAACGCTAATTTATTGTTGAAATCCCATATTTAACTTCCAGCCATAGTGGGGGAGTGATCAAGACCTTTTCATTGAATAAATTACTATGGTAATCATTTTGATCATCCGAAACAGGGGTAGGCAACATACGGTCTGCTGGCTACATACAGTCCGTCAAGGGATTCTAACCGACCCCGAACAAATATTGGTATACTATGCGTTTAAGATTCACTGATTGAAAAGATGCCTTGATTGCAATGGATTAGGATTAAATTGAGTTCTTTGGCGACTAATTGGCATCCTTGTTTAATCACAAATGGTTCCCTGGAATGAGTAATTCGTTAATTTAGGGGAAAAATATGACTACGTGTGTTAATAAGAATATTTCCCATATTTCAATCTTTTCATGGTATTCATCTGGCTTACCCCAATTCATTAACACACGACTAAGCCAACGATCGCAAAAAAGTTGTCAACTCTTGTTTATTGAACGAACTTTTAATAGATATTTCGACGTTTTTACTGCATATTCATTTACTCAAACGGACACTCAAATGTTTCTGATTGCCTAGGAGTATCGTTCCGTAAACAAAACGATGTCAGGTATAGATAGTGACTGAACTGAAACAGTCATGCGACCAATGATTTTTTGCAGCTTGCCATATCTAGGGTGATCAATTGAAAAATTGGAAAAGGGGGTAATCATTTAATAAGTTTCTTTCCCTCATCTATTTTAGGGCAGTGATCCCGAAGAGTTCTTATTGGGAAAAAAATCTGACGGATATAAACCAAAAGATCAATTTAGCTGAAGCCCCAAATTAGCAAATGGAACCCTTTGATGGAAACCTACGTAGGGGCAAATTTAAACAATGTTCTTTCAAGGCATAAGAAGTAAATGTTTAGATTTTCAACCCTCAACCGTTGGTGCCGTCTATGCGTGTGAGACATAATCATTCAAACAGACAGACCCGCTCAAAAACTGGAGAAACCTACGTAGACAGTTTTGATTGATATTTTCTAAGATCTACTAAGATTATTGACTCTAACAGTGAGGCTCGAAATCGTTACACTAGCAATGATTGGTAAGACCAATAGGTCATCCTGTCACCATAAAAGTTTAGGAAACAGCAAAAATATAAGTCATGAAATAACAGATTGCCTGATAAGATTAAACTAGTAGATCTGGCCCTGAAATCGACGTATAAATATGGCTAAAAATGGCTAAATTATCTGAATCATTCCAAGCTGACTCGATAGCTAAAAATATCTAGTATGCTTGAAAAATGATAGGAAGGCTCATGAAATGTTAAGTATGCATCAAGATTTACTCAAAGGCTCCAATAAGTATAATTGTGCAACGTTTTGAACAGATATTAGACCTTTATGAAAATAAACTGCCAAAGTTGTTACTTGATTGGAAGTTCATTCAAAGGCTTAAAAAAGATGTAATCTTACAACGTATAGTTTTGGGGACCTAACATATCAGGAGCTTTCATATGATCTTTCGAGCATACTTAATATTTTTACAATCAAAGTTAGCTGGAAATCAATAGATGAAAAAGTTCAGTCATTTTCAGTACCCAGGGGAAATAACTTTGAGCAATATTTGCGTTGGCCTCTTTTAGGACCGAATCTGCAAGTTTACCCGCTGATGACATTATGATGAACTTCAATTTGTGAATGTTTAACATTACCACCTTATATGAACAGATAATTTGTGATGTACTCAAGTTGTTTTACCACTAATTTGCTCTTCTGGTTGGTGGATGTTTGTCCGGTGTTTAGAAAAGGATGCAAAGATGAGACTGAGCTTTAACAGCGACACCAGTTGAAGAAATGCCTGTTGATGCCATTCTCTTTCAAGATCCACCGAACAGGAATGAATATGGTTATCCTTGTAAATCAGGCACTAAAAAGACTCGCAAAAATATTTTCAAAAGTTACCACCCTTTATGGTTGAAAATTTCTGAAAGTAGCTAGATTTATTTTTCGTTCCCAGCTAACTTTATAGCTAGAACTGTTTAGTTCGCTCGAAACTTCATACACCATTTTTAGCTACAAAGCTCGAAATGATATGGAAATGAGGAAAAATACGATGGTGAATCGAACAGTAATAGCTTAGCTATGATGCTTTTAAAAGTCTAATACTCTATCCACTGGGCTGTGCAGGCTATTGATCGTAGAAGGGGTGATTAATTAATTAAAATCAAATTATCAACGTAATGTTTTATCAGCTAAGAAAAATGTCTAATCCGATATCTGAAAACCACATAAAATCAATGAGCGACTCTTGACTCCTACTTTGTATCGTTTGAACCTAATAATTCAATCATGTCATCAACAAGAAGGCTTAAGTCATTTATTCGGCGGAAAGAAACTATACTTAAATGCTGATGTCAACAACTATTTTATAAGTAGACAAGATAAATTATATCTGTATCTCATTACAATTTATCGAATGTCTATCATCGCATAACTCGAGGAAAGCTAGTGATATAGCTACCAATCTTTTGTGCTAACTAATGGCACCACAGAGCAGGTTTTTAGCTGGTTATTTCTCATCCGAAAAAAGTTTCATTTGGGGATCCAATTTGCAATGTACATTTTGCTAAATTCATCCATTTTTTGTTTCCAACTTCGTTTGCACTTATCTAAAGAGTTACTATCACTTTATTTCTCCAAATATCTGTTCGTCTGTGCTGTACTAACTCTGGAAAAACATTACATATCCCAGTGAAATTCTCTCTATGTGTCAATGGGAACTCCGAGCAGAAGTTCAACAACTTGGGTTTCGGAAATACCAATTCATTTTAATTCTTAGTGGGTGGGTGATTTGCAAAGTTAATTTTGTGTTCAAGTGGTCGAAAATTGGAATAGAGCATCTTCATCAATATTCTTGACTTCTATTATTTTAACATTCCTGCTCTAGATCTGTATTATTTCAATCACACTTTGCTTGCTGAGAATGGTACATTGCCCGTTTAGTATTTCCTTTCATTTCGACTGAAAAGTAAGCTAAGAGCCGTGATATATTTAATGACAATTGGAATTCGCTTTTAGTTACTTCCTTCCAACTGAATTGTCACTAAATCTTCCCTCTCAATAATTATTGGACTTTGATTACACGTACATTACCTACTTACAGATGTTAATGTAAATTTACCTTGTTTAAAATACTTATTTTCGATTATATATACACTGCATAATTGTAGACGTTGATGTGACTTTGCCTTGTTCACAATACCCATCTGCCTTTGCCGAAATAGTCTGTATCGTATAGTTGACTCGTTAAGACCGAGCTCCGAATTGCACCTTTACTTTCATCACGTTCAAATATTTTGACTATACCAAGTTCATCATCCGAAGCGACGTTTCCCAATCTTTTTCGGACTCCCTCTTTTATCAATGCCACCCCAAAAAGTTGATAAAAATTGATACTATATCTCTGAATTGTTGAGATGAGGTATTATTATTATTTCTATTATTATTCGGTCTCTCCTCATCTTGGTTGTTTTTCATACAACGTTTCGGCCGTTTGTACTCTACGGTGGGTATGGGGAAGTAACGAATCGAACCCTCCATTTAACCAACGGGCTATATTGACTGCACTCCCATTCTTAGCATTAGTAGTAGTATTAATATTGTCTCACACTGGGATTGAACCTAGAACCATCAGATTAATAGCAGTAATTTGTCTGATTCTGTAATCACTACACTATGTGTCCATTAGGAGCCTTAAACCTCAGGTGACAGTTTTTGGTATTTGATGTTTTTCTGTCTTTCATTATTAGAGGTTCCCATATGGTATCCATTTCAAAGCTAGGATTACTGAGGCAGCTTTTCTTGCCTAGCATATGGGCTGACTTTTTCAATTTTTGAATCTTCCAGTGTTCTTCCTGATCAATTATCTCAACATCGTTCCACAGGAGTAGGTGGTGTCCCTTTCCCCTCCATACGTGATCAGCTATACCCAATTTGTTAGTTTCACCTTTGCTCACCGCTTTTCGGCGTTCTTCCACCCGAACCTTCAAGGAGCGACATGTTTTTCCTGTGTATTCGTGACCACAGCTGCACGGTATTGAGTATACACAGTTCTTGGTGTTTGATAACTCAGTGGGTGGTTTGGTGCGGGAGAGGTAGCTGCGTAGTGTTGATCTACTTCTGAATACCGCCCGGATATTAATGGGGCGCAGATCTTCTGGATTTTCTCAGACATATTCTTAAGGTTGGGGAGACAGACTGTAGATGGTTTATGATTGTCATCCTCCTCCTCTGTCACTCTCCTTTCTCCAGTGGTGACAGTTAAACCTTTGGGGTAACCATTTTTCTGGAGATTCTTGCTTATATTAAGCATCTCACAGAGGTATGTGTCAGTGTCACTACTTATTAGCCATATCGAAGCCACATGCTTGGCCTTAGTGGTGATGTTCCTAAGTCCAAGCATGTGGCTTTGATATGTAGATGACACCTTCGTACTATGGCCACATCCAGAAGACCCATAGTTACTATTTCACCACGTAAACTCAATCAGAGCTTCAATACGGTTCACAATTGATACATTTAAAATTAAACTTTACGAATTTTTTAAATAATTAAGCATTTATTTTGTAATCAAAAATATAAAAATGATGTGTTGAAAGTTAAATTTTGATAATATTGAAAAGCATATATTTAATAAACAAATGATATAGGGAAAATTACATGAAAATAACTTTAAAAAGATTAAGCATTCGTTTGGTAACCAAAAACACTTTTGTGCTTGTTGTAAGTAAGTTTATTTTACATATCGCCAACCCGTAAAAACCAGACCACACAGAGTAACTTGTGATATATGAGGCCTGGACAAGGATGACTGATGATGATGCAGCCAGTGTAGGGGCACTATTTTCTCCATCTCCCATTTTTCCATTTTCTGTCTCTGTCTGTCTGTCTGTCTGTCAGTTTCTCTCTCTCAGTTTCTCTCTCTCTCTCTCTCTCTCTCTCTCTATCTATCTATCTATCTTCTTGCTTATCTGTTTTCTGTCCTTTCCTAACCTCTCTCTGCAAACTGTTTTCCTTTAGTTGCCAATTGTTTGCATTTCTGTCTCTGTCCCTCCCTCTTTCTCTGCCTTCTCGGTGCACAAACACAGTAAGTATTCTCCTTGAGCAAGTTTGTTGAGTCGTACAGTTGATAACTTTTGAAACGTTAGGGATATGGACAATTATGTACTGTTATCATTTAGGTATTTCAAAATAGCGAAAATGTCATTCACTTATTGAAATATTGAGTGGATTTACAACGTGTGAAGTCTTAAGTTTTGTTGACAGTTTTCTTAATTAAGTTTGATCAACTGCCTACTCCAAGAGAAATTTCAAGCTTCAAGAAATAAATCTTTGAAGCTTGGCTATTCACTTATTGGAGAATGCACAAAGACTCTACAGAAATGAATAATGTTGGACTATATACTACTTACTTACATAAGAGTAATTGAGCACTCTGGTGGATGAGGGATTTCTGTGTAATTCAAAATATAAAGCTTAAATTCAGCCTGACTGTCCGTCCAGTTCCATTGTCCAGAGGTAGGATATTGGCCTACGGGTCTGAAGTGAAGGTTTCAATTCTGCCTCGCGGTACTGGGTGGTATAATGGAAAGTCTATAGTCACACTGAAGAGATGTAATATATATATATATATATGGTCTTCCCACTTTTTTTCATTGAACATTCTAAATCACTAATTATCCCTGCAAATATAGCGATAAATTTATTTCCAGCGACTCCAAGCATCGCTTCAGTTCTGTCCCTATCATAAATGCGAAACTATGAGGGTTGTATTAGTCAACGACAATTTAGACTGACAAAAAGTAGGTTCCATGAAACAAAAAAGAAATTTAAGATACATCATTTTTTACAGAATAAGCCACATCTATAAACCTTTCGTGGTGAGTGAAGGGTCTGATCTTGAATCTACCAAGGTCACTCATACCGTCGGAACTCCCCGACAACGGAGCAACACACCTATACAGACTGGCCATCAGCTTGAAATAATACCCTAACAAATTTTTTTTGACTTAGCAGTCTTATTCCCATCATCTCACCTTCGGGTTCAGAATAGTGTTGACTTGAGACACCTAGTAGCGTGATAACCAACTATATCGAGTTCAGAAACTACATTCAAATTACGTTTTTAGGGGAAATTGAGACCCTCTAAATGAAAATTATTTTAAAAAATAACAATACTGATTTACCATATTATATATATAATTTTTTTTTCGAAGATCGAGAAATACATTTCCTATCAGAGTGGAATATCGAAGATTTGTCGTCAAGGCAATTTTAGCAAAGCTAGGTAAACTTTTATGTCTCTATCAGGAAAGAAGAGATATAGGATAACAAATCAGGGGATGTATCTGAATGGATATATATATATATATATATATATATATATATATATATATATATATATATGTATACTTATACAAAAATATACATAAGAAAAATAAAGTGAGAATAAGTAAGGGAAGCTAAGAATTTGGTAAATTTTATGAAAGGCTTTTGGATACTTACAATGTTCTTCTAAAAACAAAGGTTGGCGTATATAAAGCAGTTATTATAACTAGACTTCTTCATGGTACAGAATCAAGGGTTTTTTAACGGAAGCAAAGAGACTAACTAGATTCTTCTCATATACGATGCTTAAGATAAAAATATGAAAATAAATGGAACGACAAAATGAGAAATCGTGAAGTTCCCGCAAAGTATTAACTATCTGGTATCGAAGCTTTTTTGATAAAAGTCTAAATGAAATGGTCGGGACACCTTGTCAGGATTGGAGATGACAGAATCCCGATAACCTTTTTATGGCCTTCTTCAGGATGCACTGCATACAGTGTGAATGCTGATTCTCTGTTATATGGTCAAGCCAAAGGATAATTTTTCAGAACCCATCAACTTTCCTGTGAGGGGAGGCCTTGCAAAAGATCAAATTGCATGGAGAAAGACCTGCCCTACAACCATTGACGCCTTTGAAAAGCTCTGCTTAGAACACTCAGATCTGTTGAGTGCTAAAACTAAAGACTACCATTAGCTGATCCCAGCAAATGTCCACTTGTGTCTTTGCTTGTTTGGCTCATCATTCGCTGAAGCACTTGGTATTAGTGACTGACAACAGCGGCAACTTGTGCGCAGAAGAAGCGTGTAGGATCGGGGCGCACATGTGAACTCACCAATTACTGGGATCATTTTGTTTTTACTGAACCCTCATCCGACGTTCGGGACATAATACGTTCAGACAAACACACATATATATAGAAAGAGAGACAGAGAGAGAGAGAGAGAGAGAGAGAGAGTCTAAAAAGGTTCATAGCTTTAAACCCGAAACTTGAAAAACTTTTTCGAAAAATGTTTTGTCATTTCAGTCACTTATTTTCAAATATCTGTCAATGATATATGTAACAGATGTTCAGTGTTTTTTCTCCTATTTCATGTATACTCTCTTATTACGTAATAATGTATATTTTTTTCTTCATCATTTGTTCACCATGTAACTGTTTCGGGGATTTAAAAAAAACAGTTATATTATCATGGCAACGTAATAGTGTTGATCAAACACCACCTCCATTTCAGCTATGTTTTACTATATAGCTTATGTTAGACCGGTAGTTAGTCATTCTGTATAGAGTATCATGTGTATTGTATATTGATGTTCTTCTATACTATATATTTATTTAGGTTACCCAAAAAAGTATTCAACGACTAAGGATCAATGAGTATAACAACATACATGACTCGATGTTCGTGTCATTTCAATTGAATGTTTGCCTATGTGAATATCAAATCTGTTTCGTCGCTTTTGATCTCAGACCACATGCCAACCAACTTATGATATCATCTTTAAGAATACCAATTACACAGAAAAACTTCTTCAAGTTGTATATATTTATATATATAAAGCAAAGGTTTCGATCCTACCTCGTGGTACTGGATAAGATAATGGATAGTCTATAGCCACTTTGAAGAGTTGTTATACAATATATATATATATATATATATATATATATATATATATATATATATATATATATATATATATATATATATAAATATATATTAGTGTGTCAAATCATGAATTTCATAGTTCTATTTTAGTCGAAATAACCAGTTTCAAAACGATCATTTTTTCGGTCAGCAGATATGATTTTATATGAAATAAAATACACAGAATTATCCCGAGATTTTCATAATCCTAAAGGTCTTTGGCAAAAATATGATTTTTCCTCTTGAAGAAGTTCGGGATTCTCGGATAGTTTATCATCTTATGAAAAAAAAAACAAAGTACAGGTATAATCGATTTCAAGAAAAACTAATATAAATTCAGATGATATGGGACGGGAAATAAATTTTAAGTCAATATGAGTTATCAGCTGAAATATGTAGAACAATCTCGGGTAAATGAATAAAAAAAATATGTGCATAGTGAGTGTTTCTCTGCACTGATAAGCTTGCTATTTCATTTATTAAGTTTCATAAATTTTTATCGCTGGAATTAATGCATATTTCAATGTTGAACACGTATTTTTGATGTACATTTCATACATTGATTCCCATAGAAGGATGTTTTTTCAATAAATAATAAATAAAGCACGTATAGTATTCATAGATCTTATTAGAATATACGGAGTTTCCGCAAAGTTTAAATCTGGCTAAAAGTGTTCCTGATCTTCAACATTTAAGGAATGATTGCAGGATTCATTTACATTCACACTAAAGTGTATTTATTCATGAGTTAATCGGGCCTGTTGGGCAATGTTTCAAGTACCTGACGAGTGTGCATATATATTATATGGACATTTGTACTGTGATAGGAATTTCTCACACGTGGGCGTTCAACAAGTAACAATAATTTCAGGACAGATATTCCGAACAGCCGGGGACTCTCCAAAATAAGGAAATCCCATCATTTTATGTCTATATATCGATTATATATAAACAATTTAGTAGCAGACAGGGAATCCTGCTTTACCTAAGATTGGAAGACTTCGTTTGTATACACGATCACCCATATACATATGTATTTGTCCTTATAAGTATTTGAACAAAACTAACATTTGACCTGTACGGATTGGTTTTGAGAGTGAAACACATGAACACAGGAAAAAACAAATAAGCAAACCATAGTTTATATAAAAAGTACTGACCCGTGTATCGATATAGATTACGACTTATCCGTCGATATTAGAGTGAAATCACAATTTCAAAAAAATAACCCCATACTGACCTTTTCAAGAAAATATAATTAGGAAAAAATGATGTGGTTATATAGGGCCTGTGTCTTGTAGTTGATTAATGTTTAATTGATTGACTCTTCAAAAGTATCTAAACAAGTACAAACTCCCTGTTTCTTGCTTATGATTGCATTAATTCCAAAACGTGTATTGATCTAGTTTCAGACTATTTAAGTAATTAGTTTAGCAACTTTTACAAATAGCATTGTTAGTCACCCTTTTAGATCTCCTTGATCGACTTGGATCAAAATCTCCGCAGGATACAGATAAACTTGTTTGGTTCATTTAACAATTCATTTCTTCGAAAAGTACCTTTCTGAAAATTGGAGCTCTTAGTGCAAGAAAACATACGCACAAATATTTTTTGTTGTAAAGCCATATCAGCAAAATGTCTACTAGTTCAAAAACTTATATGCAATACTGTATGAGTATATATGTGTGTATACGTGTATATATTTATTATTAACCCATGATAAGGAAACCTCTACTAAAAGTATGTAATGATATGATAAAACCTACCTTTTCTTTGGCTGTGTAGCACATTTCACTCTGAAATCCCTTGGTAATCCTTCGATTTCATGATTCATTTGCCATTTCAGAAGGCAGAAAAGCTGTTCGACAGCATAACAGACCATCCATCCTGCTTGACTGTGGCTCAACGGAAACTAAAATCACATATAAAAAAAATAATGAAATATACTCTTTGCGTACATGTATTCATTTATCAGGATGAAATAAGCTATTGTGCATCCGTGGGATACATTTTACTGTTATGAAAAACGCTTTGGCTTAGTCAGTGAGACACCAGCCTACCAACCAGTTGGTTATGATTTCAAATCACAGGAGGAAACTTTTATTTTGTAAATATGTCGGTTCAAATGAAATAAGTCCTCGTTCATTTATAACATAAGTATCGGTTGCTATCTAAGATTTGTCAATCTAACTAAAGCGACAGGAGACACGTCTACCTGTCAATTAGTTGGGATTATAAGTTAATGTAGGTGGATGTTGGTTTTCCCTAGGTTTAAAGAGGATTGTTCTCGTTGTTCTACTTCTTGTTATAATAGAAAAGCTAAGTCAACTTAAGGTTTGCACTGGACTTTGACACGAGACGGAAAGACTTCCTTAGGAACTGTAGAAACCCATAATGACTTTTTTTATTGACGGTTTCAGATACTGTTCAATCTTGAATTGGGTTGTCTATTGCTCATTGGCCATTCCATTAAATCTAGGAGATTAATTAAGAACATTATTCCTACCAACGTCCGACATTTTGACATCTTGTGGAGCTGTTGAAATATTTCCAGAAATACTTCGTTAGAAACTGTCAACGAAAACTGTCACCAAAACTGTCAACATAGGTTTCTCTTCAGCTTATCTGACTGACTGGATATATATATATATATATATATATATATATATATATATATATATATATATATATATGTATATATATATATATATATATGTATATATATATATATATATATATATATATATATATATATATATATATATATATATATAAACATATATATATATATATATATATATATATATATATATATATATATATATATATATATATATATATCATGCTTCTGGGCTGCAACAAAGCTAAGCTGTTGAGATTTTCACCATTAACTCTTTTTTACCTCTAGACATAACGTTTTTTGTTTTGTTTTTATTTTTTTCAAAATTCCTCCCCAGATAGGTTTTCAGTTTAGGTTTAAAACTGCATTGTGAGTTTATGCCAAATTGATCACTTAGTTTGTATCCAGCTGCATTCACGTTTGTTTGGTTTTTTTCTTTGAATTTGAGATTCTTTAATGTTCAACAAAAGGTGAGAGCATTCATTGATCACCACTTATCCAGTTTTTTTATTGATAACCTCCAACACGGTATGCTGCTAAAAGATGTTGTGTGACAGTTTCTATGGAGTGACTAACCAGACCTGTAGTAATTATCGTTTCTTTATGATACCAGTCATAAGATAATGTCATCTTGTAAATGAATGTTGGACTCAACAAATTTTCTCAAAAGTTAAATTAGATTCAGCCGTTACTTGGCAGTTCGTTCAAATCTGACTCAAAAATTTTCAGAATCAAGTGCTCAGGGCAGGTGTAATAAAATAAATCTTCGATTTAGTATTTCATATACGAAGAGTTTTTTCTGACAATTGGACCCTTGTATACAATATTCCGACTCTTTTTTATGGTCCCTTTCTTTCTGAAGAAAATAGAACTTGAATCCTGTATCCTTGGGAGTCTGTCTGATAGGAACAGCGCATTACCGACTCGATCAGAGGAACCAATCAGCAGTCATCGTTCAGATTCAATCATGTAGACACAATCACCCTTATCCGATGTACTGCACAACATATTGTCTGTTTTTCAGTTGGTAGTAGTAGGCATAATAGTCTTAACTTATCCAGTTTCTCAGATTAACATTGTCTTAATTAATTTTTGACTATTTTTTCGTTTATTTATGTTGCTTTTTATTTATTAGTAGTAGCAGTAGATATATCGTGAATTATAAGGTTCGTTGAAGTCGCAGAAACAGGTCCCAAGGAGACAAAGACGAAAGGAACTTACGGAAAAGAGCTGGACCAAGACTTGAAGTGAATAAAATGCGGAGTTCAAATTTGGACAGAAGTAAAAGACGTATTTAAATCCGTTGGACGCTGACATCCTATCTGCTTTTAATGCTTCTCCCAAAAACAGATGTGTTTGCTTCTGCTGTATTTCCCTAAAAACTTCGTAATAATTCAAAAATCTCTCTACTCTCCTACCCAGTCATCCTTGCGTCTTTGTTTGGTGAGACAACCCACCGGAACAGAAAGACACCTTTAAACTATACATTGATTGACAAGGCGAGTCAAAACACATTTCAAAGGTGACTGACATATTGAAACCCCCCCCCCAATCAACCCGCTAAAACTGACAGCCTCTCCCTTTTGTTCGATGAGCAGACACTAGTAGTATTACGAATGTCAAACAAAGGGGGTTTTGGGGGGGAATCTTGACAATTTAATTCATGATACAATTTATTGATCTGTAGCCAAAATTTCCTGGTGGAAAATAGTTAGGAACCATCAGCTAAAAGTTTCACCAACATTGCCAACATAGGTTTCCTCGCATTTCAAACTGGTTTGACTTGCTATGTTTTTATGTAACTCACTAAAAAGTTGCTCCTATGTAGCTAGATTTAAATAATCACTCTTTATCAAGTACAGAAAAAGGGTTTTTTTTTTGTTTTTTTGAAAAGCCCTTGAAATAAGCTTTTAGTGAGGTCGTAGCAATGTAAATTATTGCTAGATTGTTTCTCCTTTTTTTTTTTGTCCGGCAGCATTCACACTTGTTCTTATTTTGGGAAACTATGACTTTTTTTAGTGATCACTGTCCAACAAAAGACGAGAGAAGTAACTTATTCATTGGTAATCCCTTCTTTCTCATTCTCCCAACACAGCATGCCGGAGAAGTATCCATTGAATAAACAAGTAGACCTCTTTTTTGGCTTTGTTTATGTTTCCTTATTTGTAATGTTTTGTTTTTTTTCCATTTGTCATCATGTGTTATCTTTTTCTTTTTTCATGTCTACATCTTCTTAACATGTAATCCATTTTCCTAGTTGCAGATAGAAAGTTCTTCAAGCATCGCATGCAGAGTTCGGCCTTTGTGTTTCTAGACCTCTGGAGGGATCCCATTAACACTTGCAGCCTTTTCACTTCCTAATTTCTCGATTGCTCTCTTGGGGTTCTTGGGGTATTGGTGCCACAGTCAATAACAGCTTTGTAAGTTGCTGTGGGAAGTGATCAATTCTTTGCCGGGTAGGCCACTTACCAAAGATAGAAAACTATTGACTTCGGGAACCCCTACAGTGCGTTGATCTGGCCACTGATCAACAAAACAGGGAGGCACCAAGAAAGAGATACCACGATTCCTTAAAAAGGATCTTCATCTCAGCTGGAGCACAAAGCTAGGATCAAAGTACAGTATCGGGCCTGAGAATCTCGATTGACACTGCACAGGATTGGTCCTTATCATGGGATCCTTGTCCAGCATGCTCAGGATTGGTTCCAAGACCAAATTCAACCTGTCCTAAAGGGTGCTTCGGTACTCTTGTACTCACACTGCCTGCACATTCGCGTGTGGGGCTCCTCCTTATACTCGCCATGGATTTCACATCAGTGCTGCATTTACAGTCGTGGGGAGGCAAATATATAGATTCGGCTAAGAAAAGTACACTGTGCCGTGAGCTTGGTGATTCCTCCAGTCTTTAGTCTGAGTTGAAATGACAAAACCGAAAACACAAGACTAAAGAAAGTATACCACTACATCTACCCGGAAAAACGAATCTCCATGGAATCCTCAAAAGAGAAAATCAAGCAAATTATCCCTCTAGGGTGGCAAGCTTTTGGTAAAGAAAGATCAACTTTCAAGAGTATGAAAAACCCACGAGTCTCAATGAAAGGAGTATACAATCAATGTATCCTCCTGATAGTCCCCTATGGAGCTGGAACATGGAATCAAACCAAAAGACATGAAAGAATCATACTCAATACCACGTGGAGAGACCATAAAAAAGCACAATATATCAGGGGAAACAACAAGAGCCTGAGACATCATAGAACCACATGCCAACTGAAAACGGGGATTATATGTGCGCAGAAAATTGTAATACTTTGATTAGCGTGATTAACACGTTCCTAATCAATGTCTTTTTGAATTTAATTTTTTCGGCTCATTTCTAGCTATGTTAACTTGTAGAGCAATGCCTTAATCGCACGACATCAAATCACAAATGAATCAAAACGGCACCATTCAATATATATATATATATATCTATGTGTGCCTATGTGCGTGTGTGTTTGTGTGTGTGTGTGTGTGTGTGTTGATAAGTGCCGTTTTGATTCACGCATCATTCAATTTAGACAATGTAAACAGAATAAACAATTAAAGAAAAATGTCAAAATTAAATGATATATTAACCGTATAACGACAGGAGTTCATTCCAGATGAGTTTCATTATAATACAAAGCAATTAATAATTCATTCTGTCGGACCAAAATGTTCATTCAATTTAGACAACGTAAATTGTTATTCGTCTTTTGGTTTATCGGTGGGCTCTTTAGCACAAGGGTTAGGTCATCGTTTCGTTTTAGCAGCTACGTATTGGTGGTAGTTTCGATTCCTGCAGCAACCCCATTGTCTTTAATTGTTTATTCTATTTATGTTGTCTTACGTTGCATTAACTGTGTAATGTCGGGAAATTATTTCAGATAAGTTCCCATATCATGTAACATAACATATACATTATATATATATATATATATATATATATATATATATATTTATATATATATATATAATCAGCCGTTATATTTTCACTGTTGAATTAGGATTTTCCGATTTCCTTTCGTGACGAACGAGATTGCACTGATCTCTGCCATGTATACTAATACGGTTAGTTTTCTTACTTCGGTTTTTCACTTTGTTTCTTTAGATTTTACACTTACATTATATATATATTACTCCAATATATAAGTTACCCAATTTGTGTAGGGATATAGGAACACGGAGCCTAGTGCCTGGATGCGCTTCAAACTTGTGGCGTAGGAAACTCCAAAATCAAAGCCCAGTAGACTAATATCCTGAGATAAAAAATATCTAGGTGAAAGTTCCCCTGAATAAAATCTGCAGTTGAAATAGTTACGAGTCATCTTGCTCTCCTATGGATACTTAAATAGCGGTATACGTGTTATACAAGCCTAAGCCACTATAATCCAATGACGTGTATATATGTTTTTCTCTCAAGCCTTGTGGCGAGATGGAGAAGTGGCAGCGTTTACAGGCTTAACCGGTTCGACACACGCAGTCACAAGTCGGCACTCAAAGGGCAGGATTCTCGTTATGTCTTCATGGACAGAAACTCATTTTAGCGGCGTGTTTTCTGTCTGAGTATCCCTATACATGGGAGCACGGCTAAGCTAGCATTCAGGGAAGGTGCCGGATGAGGTTCACCAAAAAATACCTATCTAATATTTGCTTGCTAGTCTACTACAGCTGACAGCGGTTGATAAAAATGTTGGAACGAAAAAAAACTACAATATTATCATCATCATCATCATCATCATCATCATCATCATCAGTCTTTTAACGTCCGTCGTTGGACATAGACCTTCCTCAGGATTTGCCACTCTTCTCTATCATGGGCGTCGCAGAGCCAGTACTTCCTGAACTTGTCTAGCTCGTCTCTCCATCTAATATTCTGCTGGCCTCGGTTGCACATGTGATCTCGGGGGATCCATGTTGTGAGTCGTGATGTCCATCGGTTGTCTGCCACTCTTGCAACAACAATATTAAAATATTTGCAAAAAGGCGAAAATCCCTGAGTGTCTGTTGCTGAAATGTTTGGACCCTTTTTCATCCGATAGACTGGAATGCAGAACAGCGCTTGTAACCAGAGAATTGCCATGACTTAACAAAGACATTGCAGTATTCTCTGAAATGCACTTTCCAGATGAGGATCACATGACTGAAAAATTGTCTGATTTTACATTGTTTGTGGTCGGAAAACTAATGAAGCTAACTTTCCGTTCCGGACGACATGAATGTATTTTCTCACTGAACATCTGACAATACAGAAATGGAACATGTTCTTTACAAAACGTCTTCTTACACAACAAAATCTGGTGAGCTGAGTGGCGGTAGCCAAAAAATTATTCGAGTAAATTCAATATAGTAACTGACAGGTCATGCGATCGAACCTTGGCATGGGTAGTCCTCACGCTAGGGCAGGTTCACGCACACTCCGTAGCATGCCTGTGTACTGTCGGGCAGGTCAATGTATTTTGTGCAGCTCTTCGAGTCACCGTTATCAAAAAGTTTGCAATCTGAAATTCTGGGTTAAAATCACAATAAAACAATTTCTTTCCACAATAATACTTTTTTTTTTTTCAAATAAGCACTTTAGCATCATATTTACAGAGTAAAAAAGTTTTGAATGCTTAAAACGGATTACTTAAATTTTTTCGAATATGTTGTTGACTTGAATGAAAAACTCAATTTTGATATCTTTTTAAAAAAACTGATCATTGTTAATAATAAATGGTATTTTCATCATTAAAAGTTCATAAAAAAGTGATGTACATTAAAGAGACTGTTGAACAAAACTGACTCACACGAACGGCCGTCGTGGATTCCAATTGAATACAGAGGGAACAAATCACCCAGATGTAGTTGAAAAAATCTAAGCTGGTCAGTTTTATAACCCTCATCTAGGCCATGTTTTTGTTTTGTTTTATGTTGTTTTTGTTTTTTTGCGTCCTCTCTCATTAAAAGAGTTTTTGCCCACTCCCTCGTGACCGTCAGGAGTTCTACTCACAGGAACAATCGGACAAGGGTCTGCATCATCTGCAGTTCCTACCAAAGAATTCGACTTATAGATTGTCGTCTTGAGCTGAAATTTAGTTCGCAACTCTTGTATACATCTAATTATAAAAAGCACTCTGCTGTTCCTGTTTAGAAATCTGATCCAGCACTTTTTTGAATGTAGTCTAAATCGAGTCCAAATGCGCTAGAATATTTTAATTTATTGAGATGAATAAAAGATATTGCCTTTGAAATTCATTATTTGTGCTAGAAATCAAATTTAAGCAAATCAGTTGATTTCATCTTTCGAATGGAACTGTTACTGCCGACCAATAATCATTTCGTATTGTGCTGTGGTTCAAGTTTGTCAAATATGCTACAATTTGCTCAGTCTGGGGGGGGGCAGTAAGCCTCGGGATTGCATATTTCTATTGTGCTAAAAGGGTGGGTACTTGTGCTTTAACCTTTGCAATGCTAGATGTGGAGGCTAGGGCCATTTTATAACCTCCCACACGCACGCACATACAGCCCACTTACCTCGAGTCAGACCTGAGTGAAATAAAGGTCATGGTTTGTTTGCTGATTGCACTAGACGCAGAACTACCACAACAAAATCGGTGTTGGCGCGTGGTATATGATTTTGCATATCGTGACCATTTTATTTCTATGTTGTAGTCGACCAACTCATTTTGGAATAAACAGAAAGCTTATTGCCTCAAGCTCTGAAGAGAATGAACAGAAGTCTTCGATCCAGTTCAGAAACAAGAGTGAATTTGGAGGAATTAGATTTGTCTTCGGGGAAGGAACTTGGAATTCGCCAAACGCTTGTGAGATATTGCATGTGGCTCTGCCTTGGGTCAAAAAGTGTCTCTAAAAGGAGCAATCTGTTCGAAATTCATCAACTGCCCATTCAATGAAACTAGCAGTTGAATGGGTTTAATGATACCTGCAAATCGATATAAACCAGCGAATGCCTGGATAGCGACCTTGTAATTTGCTTTCCTGTAAATAGAAAATATCTCCAGAAAACGGGCTAATTTGCCAAGTCTCTGCGTTAAAGGAGTTCTAGACAGTAAATGATTGAGAAACAGATATCTTAGAGCTTCTCTATCAAACAACGGTAATGGTGATTTTGATTCTTTTTGAAATATATATTTCATATAAATTCCTTATAATAGTCAATTCGATTTTCCATGAGTAAATATAAAGTCAGACTCTATTGTATAAAAGTAATTATATGAATTCATCTTTTATGTTTCAAAGGAGCAGGTCGAGGATCCCATAAAAAAATCAAAGGATTTTGAAAACGGGATCAAATGATTTATTGCTGCATTGGTTTTGCCAACGCTTGGTAATTTAGGTTCGACAATAAAACAGAAACCATGACTGGAAACATGACAACCAAGAGACACACTTTGATATCAAAATTGATTCCTCGATTTTATTTCCTTAAGAGGGACTTTTTTGATTACATAGTGAAAGATCGTGTATTAGAGGAAAACTACAAATAGAAGATGCGAAATGCGTTCATAGATGTTGACCCAGTCCCCGAGTCGATCTCCACAATAATATTTGGATTCGATTTTCATCTTTGGCTCCAATTAATTATATCTGACAATGTAATGTAAGTTTACGTTAAATTTGTCCCTTGATTTTTTGTCCGACATTACTGATGCCTTTTCTTTGAAAATTACAATTATTAGTGCCCAACTAAGGTTGAGAGAAGTAATGTATTTATTGATCATCCTTTTCCCCAATTTCTTAATTAAACACCTTTAATACAGAATGCAGCCAAAAGACCTTGGTTTTTATTGAATGAACAACCAGTCCTGTAAATGAATACTGTTAATATGCCATTTATGTATTATGATTATCAAAAATGTGTGACTAAAGAACTTAAAAGAAAAAAAAACGATTTTTGTTTTTCGAAGAAAGGGATGTGTACCATAATTTTGCTTGCAATTTTTTTTTTTGCGTTATCTGGGAGGTTGTAACGTGAATAGAATGAACAATTAAAGAGAAGAGGCTTTGACAGGAATCAAAGTTGCAATTAATAGGGTAGCAGTTTCAATGTAGACTTGCTCTTATCATTGAGCTAAACTGCCGTCAGTAATGCAAAGGCTCAAATAACTTTTTTCACTTGAAATTCTCATCTCATTTATTCACGGTTTATTCGTTTCTTCATTATATATATATATATATATATATATATATATATATATATATATATATATAATGACAATTGCTTCATCCAATGGTAGTCTTTTTTAAAATTTCTTTATTGCTTTCCATTTTCAGCATTTATAAATCTCATGAGTCATATAAACTAGTTTATTGCTTTTTTTAGTCATTTCTAGTCTCTAGCTTATACATGTCATGTTCGAGCATTTTCAACTGAACAATTTTAACATCAAGGTGCAAATTCAGACTTTCATTCAACTTCCAATTATGTGACAGAAATAACTTCTTTTTTATTAAACCTTTGATGTGAAAAAGTATCCAAAAGACTGTGCTTTGGGTGAACAAAAGTAAACTATATATATATGGAGAGAGGGGTGCAAGAGAAAGAGAGAGAGACAGACAGACAGAGACAGAGACAGAGAGAGACCAATAAATCATTCTTGGATATAAGCGCATCTGGAATAATCCCTCAGGGTCCTTCATAGCATAACAGAAACTAATGTCCAATGCAAAAGCACAAATCTATGGCTTTATTATGCTGAATACTGACTGCCAATATAGAATAGATTCAATTCGATGTTCTACCTGGGGAAGAATCAAATTAGACTTCGACACAAATCAACAAGATGGTCATTTGACCGATTTTCGTGGAAAGACTGAAAAATCGGTTATTGTCCACTTTGAAAGGCTATAACCACAATGCAAACATGACATAATATACTATTTGGTCGGCATCCAGAAACACTTCCAATAATGTCTCCAAACAAGAGTGTTTGGTTCACGCATGTGTAACTAAGAGGCGTGTTCCTCTTGATTAGTCCATTAGGGAAATCAAATACATCAGCGGAAGCGAGTGAATTGGCCTAATTTGTCAGAATTCATAATGTATGAATAGATAGAGAGGGAGAGAGAGTGAGAAACGGACAGACAGAGGGACAGATAGAGAAAGAATGAGAGAGACATTCATAGAATTTTGCTGCTACTGATCAGTTTACAAAGTCACTGCAATTGACCAATACGATGAGTAGTGTAGTTTGAAACAATAATGGAATTGGCGACCCGAGTTCCAATACCTATCAGGGCCGTTCATGTTCACTTTACGGCGATGCTCTTTGGAAAGGTATGAATCCATCACCTTACTCCCTGACCCAACTATGTTTGAAATAGCAGGAGCAGATTGGGTTCTCTAACCTTGGGAAGGCAACTAGTCTAGGAGAAAGACAACTCTGATCACAAACTAGGGGTGGAGCTCCCTTGAAGCAGTTTGACGCTAAGAGAGGGATTCTGACAACAGAACATTGTAGGATACCCACACATTATGCCCAGGCATGCACCCTGGGGTACGTTTCATTGTCTGTATGGACAGAACAGTGGCTATTCTATTTGAATGCTAGGTGGACCAGCCACCAGAACATACTTCAGGACATTAATCTCTCATTTTCTCCTTTCGTTATTAGCATGCCACAATGGTTGATGGAAACTGTATAGGCTAAGGAGCACCTACGCAAACCACTTCCACATAGCTACCTTATAATCTGTTGTTATCCCTAGGTCTATATTATGAATCTTGGATGAAATGAATCCTTCAGCTATAACTAACGTTACTAAGTATGTTATGTTATTTGTAAATAATTTAGAACAATCCGTAAAAAGGACTAAAATAGGCCAGACTTTTCCATTTGAATCAAGCTTTATAGCTAAAATATTACATAATCATTCATAATCCACACACCATATAAGATAATTTGATAAAAATCAAATGACAAGATTTTCAGCAATCGTAGATTTTTTTTTTTTTTTGGCTAAATTAGAAAATTATCTCCCGAATCTAGCCTGAAATTGGCTGATTTGGCAACCCTGATTTTAGCAGACACTATTCGTAAGCCCTTTTATGTATTGGACAATTTACATCAAAGAATTGAAAAAACTGTTTTAGATATGTCCATCCATCTCTACAAGACGCTTTTTGATCAGTCGGTCGGTCAGTTGGTCTGCCCGTTGTTTCCATTACGTTAAACGATTGGAAGAGAAAGGAAGGGAGAAGTGAGATGTCATGAAAAATGTTACGTCATCAAAAGATCATCTAATCCAATCAATTTTTTTTTACCAGCAGCTATCATATTATGATAGAATGCACAATGTCCGCATTTTTGCACTTAGAAGAAGCAAAAAATGGCAAAAAAACACACCGAAAATGGCCACGAATGATTTTTTATTGAAAAATCCTCGCACAATGTTTCCAGATACCATATTTTGCAAGTATGAGAATCGATTGCCTGAAACACTTTAAAATACATGTGTACCTAATAATACCAATAAAAAAACTTAAAGAATTTTTTTTTCATTGTACGACAAGTTCCATTTACATCGTAAATATCATGCTAAAGTGGTCAGTTACTACCCGCAATTTTTACAAACGTTTGACTTACATAAATTATTTCTCAATTCTTCCTGATATTTTTTTTCGATATCATCAACAACAGCCCTAACCTTAACCCTAACTTCCCATGATCATATGTTTTATGGAAAGAATTTTCGAATCTATTCTGGTTATCAACCCATCAGTATCTGTTACATGCTGTCCAATACGTACCCACACAAAGAAATTTCCCGTGGGCTTAAATATATGACAACTTTATTTACAACTGACAGTTGTCCTAAGCATTATCATTGATAAGGATCAGGCCTGAAATTCAGACCCTACTAGTGCTAGTTCTATCCCGTAGATCTAGCAATGGGCGTTGGCACGAATTCTCCCCCTTGCACTCTGACATATATAAAAGAGGGATTGGGAAACGAGAGGATGTAGGAGTGTTTCGGTAATTCAGCATGTCAGTCTGTCAGTCAGTCAGTGACAGTCATCAGTACTACAGGTGCATCTAATGAAAGTTGGCCTCCAATTAAATCATCATCATACCTCCTTAGTGACTATTGTTGGATACAGACCTTCCCCAAGATTTGCTATAACTCTTCATCATGGGCGTCCCGGAGACAATTCTTTCTAAACTAATATTTTGTCGGCCTCTGATTTGCATATGATTTTTTGGGATCCATTTTGTGAGTCATGAAGTCCAGTAGTGATCTGACATTCTTGCACCATGACCAGCCCATTGCCATTTGAGTTTTCTGATGGTTTCAATTATATCTGTGTGTTTTTTTAATTTTTTTGTTTTTTTCATCCAATATACTTTTTGTGATCGCTCCTTATAATGGTGAGTATTGTACTCTCCTGTGCACATTTGCATGATTCTTAGTTTGAATACCAGCCTTTAAGTCCAGCTCCATAGGCGACTATCAGGAATCTACATTGGTTGTAGACTCATCTTTTTATAGAAAATTTTCTGAGTATTTTTTAAGAACTCAGGGAAATATTGACTTGATTTATCCGAATTTGGTGACATGAATCCTGACACACGCAATGCTGAGTCACAGAGGATAGCAGTAGGGACAAATTTCTTTCAAGCTTTGCAAATATTCCTGGATTAATGGTTGTTTGATTAACAAATGCTCAGAGGTCATTAAATTTATGCAGCAAGCAGCAACGAATACGTATTGATTTATGATAAAATGGGAGAAATCTCCTTCATTATTGCGACTCGGTCGCTTCTCACAGGAAAATTAATTATCCCACTAATTAACTCAGTTAATACGTGGAGCCAGACTTCCCCGTTAGGAGCCATCTTTTTATCTCTGACAGCGAAGTTAGAAGGATATATATTTTCGGTCTTGTCTTTGCGTCTGTGCACAGAATATCTCCAGAAATATTCAATGCATTTCAGTGAAAGTTTTGTGGGAGGTAGGACAATGGAATCAGGAAGGGTCTGTTGAATTTTGATGTGGATCTTTGGATTTTTTTTAATTGAGGGATATGTTTCCACCTTTTTTCTTACATGTGTGTATACGCTCACGAGTGTAATCACTAGATCTCTAAAAGTTCTGCGTAATTCTGTGAAAGTATGGACACTAAGCTATGAAACATTCCCCCATCTTGCGTTATAGTCCTTTATAGTGGGCAATAAGCAACAGAAAAAGTGGTTTAGTTTTGGGGAGTGTCCATAATCAATTATCCCCTACCCTGATTATGGCGTTGGTCTCTGAGCACTTTAGAGTTCTTTGTTTATGCTTTTTGTTTACTATTTGGGGTAGGCCGTAGTTCATTCCACCGCTCAGTTTTGCGATAGTCATTTTTTTAATGGTACACAATGCCCTTCTGCAAAGTACTCAGTACAAGAAGTAGGATTGAGGAACTTCTCCACGTTGTATACACCGCTTCTTGTAATGATCACCAAAGATAGACAACATCAATCCTGGTCAGTACCTGGATGAGTAACCATTCATGAATACAAGTTTCCGTAAGAAGAATGATGCTTTGACAGGCCTGGTGGGTCGAAAGTGTGTCTAAATAACAATTGTAACCCTGCAACACCCTGCGTGATGGCATTAGTGAAGTAAGATTATGCATACAATGATATGTGCGGGCAAATTTATGAGGTTTCTATTTAGCCTTGTTGACAAGTATATTTTTTGTTCTTGTGTACAATTGTGGTTATTAATTGATATTTACTGGTTTATTCCTCTGTACTCTTCGTGGAGCATAGGGTCGCAACCAAACCACGTGTGATACTGCTGTGATTTCAGCAGCTGGTACGTTTTATTGGGCGGAGCAGCTAGCTCCATTCCCTAATATTATGCATAGGTTTTATAGCTTAAATTTTAAACACTGGCAATATGTTTCTCAATATGGCTCTATTTATATGAAATTCTATACATCCAATCATTACGCGTTATTTCATTTTGTTTTCATGGTTTTCCTCTAACTTTATCCTCTACTGTAGATAAATGTATTCTTTAGCCTCATGTAAGAATTTGATTTTCTTGATTTCTTTTAGTGTTTGCGTTAGTTTCCAGGTTTTACGTCCATACGTCAAAGCTGGAATTATGCAAGGATTGTATACTCAACGTTTTAAGCATATTGGCAATTTGCTTTTCAGAATGTCTCTATTTATACCTAATCCTTACCAACCAATCGTCATGTGTCGTTTTATTTACCCTTGTCACTTTGTTCCTGTGGCCCTTCTCTAGATTTTTCTGCTGAGCTAGGTAAATGTATTTCTTAACCTTTTTCTAAGTCTTCACCATTTATTTTCTATGGTCTTTTTCGGGACTTACGTCATAGTATATCTAAAAATATACTTCGGCGATTTATGAGATCTGTTTCATCCTGACGTCATCTTACATTGACGTCAGACTCACTCTGACGCCCACATTTTGTTAAGACCATTTTATCGCACTCACTCCAGAGTGTTTTATTTCTTCCTTTTTTTCTCAAAACAAAAAAATATCCTGCATTGCCTTGGGTATTGGACAACAAAAAGAACAATGGAAGAAACATCTTTTAGTTCAAGCATCTGGGAACAAAATCAGAATCAGAATAAGTTATCCAAGAATTCAACAACTGCTTGACGCTCGAGTAGTTTAGGGTCTCAAATCATCACGTTTGTTGGGGGGAGGGGCATTAAAAACACAAATAAAGAATTACAACTGATATTAGAAAGAACTGCACAAATAAACATTCTTGTTGTAAATGTTTACAAATAAAAATTGATAGAATTCCTCATAAAAATGCTGACATGAGGCAGGAAATCTTATCCCGATGGTGAATTGAATAGTTTCACATCCTCACTCACTCGATCTCCAAAATGGCTCAAAATAAATCAAGAAGTAAAAAAAACAATGAAATAAATACAGAATGGAATATATACATTATATTGTTATCACTTTGAATAAATCAAATTGTTAAATCGTTTTTGTCACATTTAAAAACATCGAGTGAGCAAGTGTGTTTAATTTTACAATCGGGATCACTTTCCCAATGCAAAAATTCTATAATAGATGATTTCTTGTGTCATAAACTTACATAAACTCTAAAACAAAAACCACTAATTCAACGAAATGAAAAAATAAAAATTGGATTAACTAAAAAAGAAATAGGTCTGGTTAGGATAGTAGGCGTCACGTGACCAATATCATTTACTAACATGCCGTGTTGGGATGATCAATTAAAAAGAAAATGGGAAGAGAGATGATCAATGATCAACGATTTTTCACTTGTCTCTCATCATCAATATCACCATTCTCTCAACATCTATCGTTGTCTATCGTGGGCATCGCGGAGCCAATACTTTCTAAAGTCTTGTACGTCTATTCAACAAATATTCTGCTGGTCTCGGTTTCACATGTGATCTCTGGGAATCCATGCTGTGAGTGGCGATGTCCTTTAGTTGTCTGCTATCTTTCTGGCAAAAGTTTGAATTTAGAAAATAAAAAATAACATGACTACTCCTGGACACAAAATAGGGGATCAATTCAGTAGAGAAACATATAGCATATTGACCCCCCCCACAAAAAAATATTCAGGCAAGGAGATTAGAAAAAGGAGTTTTTCTAAACATAATAAGCTACACTACTGAAATTTGTACTTTCAACACATACATACATAAACAACCACCCAGATAGACCAACTTGAAAACTGAAAGAAACCTATATTTTCAGTTTTGGTTGATTATTCTAATATGCCTGGATGGAAGGGATTAATAAATGTGTGCTTAAATTAAAGAAATGTTTTGAACGTTACACAATGAGATAAAACGATAAGATGTGAAAAGAAACCCATGATTCTGGGATTTCCTCAAAATATAATATTTTCGAACAGTAAACGAAAACTGTCATCAAAACTGTCAACGTAGGTTTCTTCAGTTTTAAAGCTGGTTAAGCTAAGTGGATATCCATATATCATACATAAATAGAGCTAGAGGGCTGTAAATAAACATTTACTCATTATCATGTGTAGCATTTTTTCTTTTTGCTCTGCTTTTTGGAAATACCATCGAAATACGTTCTAGGTGATTAGATTTGCAATGTATGTTCATGATAAATTGAACCCTAAGTTTTTGAAAAGTAAAACTACTTTGATCGCCGCCTTACAAAAGGCAGCTAGTGACTTATTCACTAATTACTCTTTTTTCACCCTTTTCCCCCTTTGTTTTTAATTGATTGTCCCAACAAGACAAAGATGTTGGTCACATGATGGTTTCTATTGAGTGACTAACCAGACCTATGATTCTTTTTTTTTTCTAGATTTGTGTTTGAAAAAATGTTGTTTTTTTTTCTTGAATGATAATGCAGCCATTCTTGCCTGAATCTTGTTTTGATCATATTTTGTGTGTGTGTGTGTGTGTGTGTGTGTGTGTGTGTGTGTGTGTGTGTGTGTGTGTGTGTGTGTGTGTGTGTGTATGTGAGTGTGCGTCTGTCGGTTATCTGCCTCAATGCAGTTAGTTCCTTCACATCGTTTCAGCGGTGTTTCCTCCGGCCTTCTTCAGCTGTGTTCTTGTGTTCCAGGATTGAAAAACTATACAGTCTCTCCCCTTTTCTCTAATTTTGATCAGGCCTCAGGGGAGACAAATCAGGCGAAAGAAAATTCGAAGACCGAAGGGTAGACAACCAAAATGATGTGACAGAACATGATTCAAATAGTTCCACACACAATGGGTTATACATCCATGTTTTGTTATCCCATGTTGTTCGGGAAACCGTTTATCTTAATTGCAGATAATGTTATCGAATGGTTATTGTTATCAAGATCAGTCGACCTCAAACACTTAATCTAAAATGAATTTAGAATTTATATCATTTTTTCATTATTTTCATATCATGTAAAGTTATATATTACAATTAATTCAATAACATAATAAATTTATGATAATGAATACTGATTGTTCTAATTTTGATATCCTTTGCTTAATGTTATCAGTCGGTATCTTTTCATATAAAAAAGCTCTGTCCCAAAGTGATCACAATAAGTAGTCCCTTTTGCATATTTATTCTTGTCGTTCGTGTTGTTAACAAAAAGTATAATCAGGTCCATTCCAGGATGAGAAGATGTGTTCCATTCCCAGCAACGCACGTCACACTGTTGTCATTGTATTTTTTGATGGGGGGGGGATTTTCTGTACACAAACCATATTACAAATGAAACATTGGTCATTTTTTTCACAATATTGTCCCACAACACCCTTGACCGCTGATAATGTTCGGGAACAACAGATTTATAATTGCTCGGCTTTGAATAGCTTTATACATCGATGCAACAAAAACAGAATTCATTAGTTACTGCAAAGAAGGTGAAATTAAGTCACAAGATGGGAAAAATATGAAATTAGACAATTAATTTGTCTCTCTTGGCAGCAACATCCAGTCAACTTGAAAAGACATTGAGAAGTGAGAAAGACTTGGACGCAGACTTCGACTGAACAAAATCTCTTAACACTTTCCAATAAGTTGAGAAGACAGTTCTTAAGGGCCACCGTTGAATTAATGTAGGTTTACAGCTCCACAGCTTAGACACTAACTAAACAACAAGAATACGCTTTGGATGGGTCATATACGAAAAGACTCCGATCTGTTCTCAGCATCAGCTAGAAAATACACCCGACAAAGAAGCGTTCATATAGACAGTACGACCTTTATTAGGGAAAGCTGATTGGTCATTCTTGGCACAACAAAGATAAACTCGTGATATATTACTATAGCACCCTATCACGTGGGACTACCTCAATAGGCAGATCTCAACGCACGTACAGTAATCAATTGATGACTGAGATGCCTCCCAGAAGAGATTACTCCACTTAACCAAGTGAGAATCATTCTTGTTCTAGTTACGGTAGAAAAATCAAAGCAAACTCCTGCCTCCGATTTGGACTGAAGTTTGTCAAAACAACAGATTAATAATTATCCGGGTTTGAATGGCTGCCTTAACTCCTTGGTAGTCAACTTTATTCGACCAACATTTTGCTCGTTCAAAAAGGGGCCCCTATTTTGAGTTGCACCAGGCGTTGACCCTTATACAAAATCAATTGATAATTTGTCTTTTTTACAGATATAATGAATTTTTTTATCATTGTGTGAACGCGAACTTTGCAATTTACAATCGGTTACATCTCCCCAAAATTGAACCCTTTGCTTTAAACAAAATAAATACATAGTTTCAATTAGATTAAAACAGACGACAACACTCAGTATAACAGAAGAGGTTAACTATTCGAATAAGTCAAATTAGAGTTTAGTAATGGTCAGAAGCGCTTAGTAGCTTAACTATTTTATGACAATGCTGGGTGTGGCGTTGCTTTCAGAGAAATCTATCGTTTATGTGTGATTTGGGCTTCTAAGAATACATAATTTTATAAGGCCAAGTTAATAAAACAAGTTCAACGTGGAGCCTTTGTTTCATCGCAAGATGATTAGTTCCGACAATAAAATCCGATGTTGATGAGTCGATGGGAAAAAGATGACTCAACCGAGACCAATTGGTCACGGCTGATCGAGTTAGAGCTTCAATCAAACAGGGTTAATCAAACTTTCTTTGTAATCCTGTATTCAACAAGAAACACGGATAAACCCTGATGCAATGTTGTCTGAGAAAGTAAATAGTAACCTCATGCTGGCTTTGGCTTCAGTTGAGTCGTCCTTGCTTAGATCCCTCATATAATATCACTACTTTCTTCTTTGTTAAGATCTGTACTGAGTTTTGATTTCATTTGCCACACCTATCAACTATGACAATTTCAGACTTCCGGTTAAGACTAAAAAGTGAAAAGCTTAACAGGATGGATAGAGAGAGACACAGAAAAAGAGAGACAGATTTAATTACTATGTCATCAGTCAATGGAAGAAAGAGAGAAAGAAGGAAAGAAAGAGGCTGATCATATAAAAGTTGGAAAAAAGACTGACCAATGATAAATTACTTCTTTCACCTTTTGTTGGATCAGAATAAGATAAGAGCAAGCGTGAATGTGGTCGGACACAAAGGGACTAATTTAACATGAACTGACATTATAGATTGAAGCCCTAACCCCGAAAACATAATTTGGGGGATTTTCAAAATGCAACCCCGAAACTGTCTCGTAAAGATGAATAAATAATGTCAGGCCTCTGCCCACTTAGGCGTGGCCCGTACGCATGATACATACATAGATATACAACAAGTCAGCCAGAATCATTTGAAAACTGAAGAAATCTATATTAACAGTTTCGGTTCACGGTTTCTACCAACCTTGGAGCCTTTTTTACCCTTTCCACGATAAAACTTTGTGTATTATACAAAGGCTTAATTAATTTGGAGCAGCATATTTACAACAGTATACGTCACATCATACCAGAGGTAAAATAATTGAATTATCCCCTTTAGTACTGGTGTTAAATTCAAATAAGACATTGCTGATTTCAATGAAGAAATTTTGATTATTGATATATACAACTACCACCACCTGTATTTCCCATATCACGCTGTAGAAAGGAGAGATGGAGACAAGGAAGCATTTACTGCCTTAAACTCTCCCCTCTACCAGCATTGAATCTCCCAGCCAACTGTTAGAGATGGCTATGTAGAGTATTAAAAATTAATGCAGACGAAAAAGGGAGGGAAGTGATGGAATATTCATTGAACAATTTACACCAAAAGCAAAAATAAGTGAAAATGGGAGAAAATATTGAAGAGGAATAGAATAGATAGAAAAATGAAAGAGAAAGAAGAGAGGAACGATTATATTTCAGTAAATGAGGATATATTGCTGAGAGGGCGTTCGTGGAGTGATATGTAAAATAAGGTCTTTTTGAATATTTTTCCAAGACATGGATGTCTGCAGGTAGTGGTGGTTAAGATTTTTTCCTGCTCCAGCTAAAACGCAATTATCTTTTATTTTCGTTGGATTCTTCATATTGACATTTCCAAGCAATTTTAGTGTGGATGTTGGGTTTCATACTTCGCTCTAATATATTTACTGCAACGAACTTTTTTTTACATGCAAAACATGAATCAAGGATCTGAAAGGAAGACTTTTTGGAGACAGAACAAAACTCTGGAGCGTGGATAACAGTGAGTAAAGCAATGTCGATGGTCAGGAATCAATGCAAACACTGCTGACAAAACTAAAGGAATATATTCAAGATTAAGGAAAGTCACTGACAGAATGAGGCTATTATAAGAATGATTAGTTTATCAGAACTGTTAAAAATGATGGCATATATGAAATATATTGATAGTTCTTGCATTTTATATTCACGTGGATAATAGAGATTTGCATCGTAATGATTTTGGAGAGTAGCGCTCTATTGACTACAAACGGAATCAATGTTTCGCTTTTGTTTATATTGGTTTTTATTTGTTTTATTGTTCGTTAAATCTGCATTATTATTACGTCATTAGAGAGCAAATTAAATTTTATCTACGTCAGTTATACGAATGAAATTCAATTTTCTACATCGGTTGCGTCCTTTAGAGTAACAGAGGACACCTGAAAATAGCATATGATTATGTGTGGATGTAAATGCAGGGTTAATGAGTTTTCTATAGAGAGTCATGGCGTATCATCTTTCATTGAAAATCGAGGAGAAATATGATGTTAGGGGCCAGAAATTAAAGCAAATATTACTGACAGAATAGGGCTATCATACGTATAACTATTACCTTTGTGGTAAAAAATGACTGCTGTTTTATTAATTAATCAATCAATTAATTGTAAAGCAATGTCTTTCAAGGAGTCTTGTCTCTCCTCTTTCCGTATTTTACATTGGGTGGGTTGGGGGTTACCATGCCTCTCATTCAACAAGTCTTGCCCCTCTTTCTCCATTTTTTGGGCTCTTACCTTTTACATTGGGTGGGTTGGGGTAGCCGTAATCACGGAGGGGACAGTGTGCAGCTGCAGTTGGATGAAGTGGCGGAAAGAACGAAGTAGGACATAGAGAAATTTAAAATGAGATGTTATACACCTTTTTTCCCAGGACAAGCGACCGAATTGCTTTCACTGTGTTTGATATGATAGATTAAGAATATGAAAATTGATGACTACAGCATAAAAAAAAATATATGCCTTATTTTCTAGATATCAAAAACCGTCCACCAAAACTGTCAATAAAGGTTTCCTGAGTTTCTGAGTTGTCTAGGGTATCAGTCTGCCTTTCTGTCTGGTTGGTTGGCTATGTATATATACCTCACACATACAGAATGGACCGATGGTACTAGAGGGGTACAAATTTAAGCATTTGCACCTGTGTAAAAAAACGTTTTTATATTTTTTTGATAACCAACTCAGTCCATATAAAGAGCATTTTACTGGGATTGAATTTGCAATGTAATTTTATGCTAAATTGGTCCCTTGCTTTGCATCCAGCAGCATTCTTGCCTTTTTCGAGAATTCAGGCTTTTTCGTAATCACTGCTAAACAAAAGATGAGAGTCGTAACTTATTCTTAGATAACCCTTTATCCAATACTTTAATTGATCATCCTTAACAAAGCATGCTACCGAAAGTCATTGGTCATATGGAGGTTTCTATCGAGTGACTAATCATACCTAATAATTTTATTTTCATATCTTTGTTACTAACTGATATCATTGACATTTTTTTTTTCAAATTGCCGCCTGCCTTGTCAGCCATTTATGAAAGCATGTATGGTGATCTGTACGTGACTAAAATGTCTGCGTCTCAATATGCCTAGATTTATGGAATTTTAATAAAATATCAGAGACAGAATAACATCATTTGTTCTATTTATTTTTATAGGATCTTGTTCTTGTCTCTAATATTTTTAAACATTTGATCCCGTCCCTAATACTAATTTGATTTAATAATTCATTATTTTTTGTAAAATAAATATATTTTGATTGATACAAAGATTTTCGTAATCCCGTCTACCATACGTGCTTTCACGAATGACTGACAAGTCTGGGGACAATTTACGAAAAAGTGCCCCACTCTAAAAACCCGCAACTTAGATCTCAACACTATCATCCATATTGCTTTCCATCAGTGTTTCCCAAGCTTTTTGACGACGCCCCTTTTCTTAAAAGATATTTTTTCAGTTCCTCAACATGATCCATTGTTTGCTCCTTACCCCCTTTAGCACGCCTCATTTTCCAACGCCCTCTCATTACCAAATTGCCTTCCAGCGTTTCTTTAATTTCTAATACATCCCACCGCCCTGTTGAGTCTTCCAGCACCCCCATGGGGGACACCACTCTCATTTGGAATCATTCCTTCACATCATTGCCTCGATACTCGGGACAATATACAACAAATCGAACTAGTTTTTTCTCCAACACCCGGAATAACTCGATTACCTTTTGTTTTCCAGCATCTTCCTCGACATTGATGTATTTTTATGGAATTAACACTTGTATCTTATGACCTTGGAGAAACAATCATGGTTTCGTGTGGTTGGATTCCAACGATCCATCGTTTGCATAAATAATCAACAATCTTCCCCACAGGCACCATTATTTTCTTGAGTATCTACGCTGAAGTATGTGTGCCTCTTAGTCTTACCAAGAGAAAGAAAAAAAATCTCATTCAATTATCTTTATTTTTCCCCTATTAAATGAAGCATACTTATTTCCGATCTGAGCTTTTCATTCACTACCGTACACTGACGGTCTGAGTAGTTACGATGGAAACATATTAAAACTAGGATGAGAGCAATTAAATTTTAGAATCAACAGGTCTTCTTAGTCAGTCACATTAACGGCAACTTTTGACAGCTCACCGTACTAGGAGTGCTTGATCAAAAATGTGTAATAAGTGGTGATCAATAAATTATTTTAATTTTTCGCTTTTTATTGGATCACTGAAGCATTTGAACTTTTTTTTCAAAAGCAACAAACAGGAATAAACTAGCGACCAATTCAGCACAAACTTACTTTGTGAATGGATACCTTCACAATTTATTCAGGAGGAGACTTTCTTCTAGGCATAATAAAGTAAATAGTTTTTCTAGACTATATAAAGTGAATATTTAAAATGTCGTCCCTCTAGCTCCATTATGACTTGTACGCACGATATTTACATACATTGCTAACCAACCGGACCAACTTGAAGAGTGAAGAAACTTTTTTTGACTGTCTTGGCAACAGATTTAGTTGACAGTTTCTGATTATGGTTGTCGTTTTTAACTTATATTACCCAAATGTTGGCTATTATGAATTTTTCTGTGAGGACGGATCAGAATGTATCCTTCGTACACACTGCCCTCCGAAGTTAATATCCAATGATTCCCTTTCGATACTTGCTATATCACTATTCGTGTACTGATCACTGTGGCCCGATGGTTGGGTTAACTGTGGTCTTATCCATCGCTGTGTCATACCGAAGTAATACGGAAATGATACTCAATGTTTATTTGCTAAGACCACAGCTTTAATTAGAACAAGGAACCTCTCCTTTGAGGCTAGGCAGTTACAACAAAATCGTTGGATACACCAGCTCTTGCGAGATCATCCAAGCAATGTTGAGTTTGGTCAGTACCTGGATGGATGAATATTAGGGAATGCCAGGTGCTGTATGCAGAACGTAGCTCCGACAGGTCAGACAAGCCGGAAGTGGGTCCAACTAACAATTACCTGCGTGTACCTTACTCTGCAATACCCTTGATGGATATCCTGGAATGTCAGAATTCCCCTCTCAGAAAGCAGAGAGCTTGGCAACAGGGGCTACCTGAAGGACATCAAGATTGGCGTCAAACTGCCTCAAGGGGGCCCCCACTCCCTGGTTTTGAAACGGAGTTCTATATAACTGGTTGCCCTAAGGCTAGAGAGACCAATCTGACCTGCTGTTTTACCCATTGCTAAGATGGATTCATGCACTTTGCAAAGGCTTTAGTTTAAAGTAAATATAAACAACTTCAACCAGAGATTGAACCCAGGTCGCCGAATCCATTATCAGCACCTTCATTGCTACGTCAATGGCATCTCTCCATCAATTCATGTGTAAAGAAATCAGAGAATCGCAAATTAAAGAATGTCCCTTGTAAAAGGACGGAGATGGTGGTTTCTTTCTCGGGTTGTTCATAAAAGATATAAACAGTTCCGAAAATGTATCAAAGGAAAACTATTTCAGATATTGACACTCACGATGCACGATTACTCTGAAACATTTTCGAAACTGTCTATTTCTTTTGAGAACACTCTCTATACTGGAATCTTTTGCAAACACCTTGTATATTGCGATATCGTTTTCAAGGGCTAACATCGTAGAGGAAAAAACCATGCTCACACAAGTTCTCAAGCACGATTGTAATAATACAATGCAATGCAATTGCCATGGATGTTCTGTTGTAATGATAGTAATAGAAAGAGAACAATTTGCTGATCTGTGGACGGTTCTTGCAATATCTGGAAGAAGAATGTAGAAAAAAAAGAAGACAGAACAAGGGACAAGGTTTCCTAATTCCGAATGTTTCGTTCGAACAAACGAAAAGATTTTCTTGTTTTGAATCGTCTGACAATCACCAACTGCAAAATAAGGCTGGGTAGAAGGACCTGGGCGTTAGTGCTGTGTTTATTGCTTACTTGTCGATTTATATAAATATATTTTTCTTGAAAATATCAGTGGAAGAAAAATAGTTATTTAGATTCTATCAGGCTAAAACAGTCGGCCTTCTGTAGCAAGCAGCTGAAAATCATTGCCTATGGGTGAATTTTCAATATTTCTTTTTCTTGCCATCTACTATCACAGACAGACACTCAAACACACACACACACACACATATACACACACTAATATATATATATATATATATATATATATATATATATATATATATATATATATATATATATATATATTTATGGTTTGTTAATTGTCAAGAATAGCTCACGAAAATATTAAATAAATCAAAATACATTATCAGAGAATTGAAAAAAATGAACTTTAAAGTTTTAGATGTTGCTTTTAACCTAAATGATAGCACCCACAAACTATAAAGGAAAGAAAATCTTGACATTGCACATTTTAGAACGAATCCTGATCATGAAAAAAGATATTTAACAATGTTAGCAAAGAATATACTATCGTCCTTAAGGAAAGCAGTTTTACTTGGATTAGTTTTTAGATAAAATGAAAAAGTGAAAACCAATAGGGTGAAACAAAGCCACAACAAAAAGAGTAGAGGTATAAAAATCATTTAATACACATTACCTTTTGATCCAGAGGTCAAAACCAACACAGGAAAAATGTTCTTGAATTTAATACAAAAAATCATTTTCCCCCTCCAGGAACCCATAATGCGATACGGCCATTAAAAATGATCTGCATTGTACTGGTAGTACATAATACTGTGTATAGTCAAATTTATCACTTTCAGGTTAGATAGTTACATCTATTTATAATGCATGTCTGATACAAAATAACATATTTATGTGAATGAGAAATTACTTTTATATGCATTTTTGGTGTATTCTCGGAAACTAATGTAAATGTTATGAGTTCTTGTTTGACTATTGGTGTCATTTTTCTTCTTTCAATTTTCAGACATATTCTGATAAAGATGAACTGGTTTTATATTAAAGTTTATAGATATTAATACATGGAAAAGTAATGATTTACTTACATAGATATGAAATTCTATATTAAATATACATTATAAATACTGGTAACTACCTAACCTTAAAGAGATCAACGTAACATTCAACTGTATTAAGAGTATTACATGACATTGATACTTTTTAGATTATCTTCTAATAACCTAATAACCCTGAGGAACAGAAACTTTTTTTTTTAATTTCAAATCCAGAACGCAAACGTAATTGGGCATTATTGGGCACTTTTATTATGAGCATAACTTTATATTGATATTTTTAATGTTTTTTTAATATATAAATATATGACATACAATACAAATCAGGGATGCAATATGATATAATATGATTTAATACAATGTTAAATGTTCAAATGGTTTATTTCAAAAAGTGCACGATACGTCCAACTTCAAACATAAAGTCTGTTCAGAGTAGAGCTTAAAATATAGCCAAGCTTTAGCTTATCAAGTCTGAATAAGTCGAAACAGGGCAGAAACATAGACATGTTTGTTTAGAGAATCCAGGTTCCATTATACATCTTTATATATATATATATATACACATATTTATTGTGTCATCCACAGACAGCTATTTCGTTGTATTACAACTCTTCAGTGTGGCAATAGACTATCCGTTATCTCATCCAGTACCATGAGGCAGGATTGAAACCTTCACTTCAAACCCGGAGACGGATCTCCTACCTCTACGCTGGACAGTCAATAAGGCTGAATTTAAATGATATATTTATTTAGTTTAAATTCCCTGTCCACAAGACTGCTCTATTCCTATGGAAGAGCATTGCATAAGCATACAATCAATGAGTTACCCCACTTAAAGAGTCCTCAACCCTATATAACCTCAAAAAACGAGTACAGCGATAAAAATTACTCAATATTTGCAGATATCTTGGAAGATAAATTTGTTAAAATCCCAATTGATAAAGCAGCAAATACAACATTTATAAGTAAAAGATATTGCATTCAAAGGGTATTATCTAGAGTAGTTTTAATAGGAACTCTATCATCCACGTATAAAGTATCTGATAATATACTTAATAACATTGTATTATTGAAAAGTTACGACTTGAAATAGATGGAAAATGCAAGTTACTAATTATGTATTTGATTCCAAAAATGCACAATTTGTTTTGAAAATTCCCGAAAAGGTTACATGATAAACAAATGATGTTCCCAACCGGAGAAAAAATTACTCATTGCACCATAATAACAAAGTATATGTGAATCATTAAGGAGAAAATTACGTAAATTACATTAGCATATATCAGGAGATAAGTAACTGAAGTGATGCAAAAATATTCTTAAAATGTTTTTTTTAAATCTTTAGTGTTTAGAGCTTTAAAGCTTTGTAGACTATAAACATAGACACCTAACGATGAAACGGAAACTGGCAAGTGTCCAAGCGGTGACCAAAACTATTACTAATAAATAAATTAATAAAGTAAATGAATGGAATAAAATGGATTCACTAAGTAAAATAAACTTAATTAACTTAAATAGGAAAAAAAGAAAAAATCAGGACACTATCAATATCGTAAAACCTAAAAACATCTCAATTGAATTTATTCTATCACATAGCTGACTGCTCGGCAGTCCAGCCATGCTGACCAATTGCATTACACGGTGAGTCTGTTCCCATCCTAAATAGGTTTGTGCAGTTGACATTTCCAAATGGGTAAATAAGATTGAAAAGACTATCTACTAACCTTTCATTTGAAAATCTTCTCTTGTGAAACAGAATGTACATTCTGCATTGAGCCATAAAAAATATCTTGTCTTATTTTGTAACGTCTCGATTTATAGTATTGAGCACCTGTTTTGAACTTAAAACTACCAAATGCTTAAATACATACACGCACTTTTGTTGCATATCTTAATATTGTTCTCATATATACATATATATATATATATATCTTTTTTCTGTATGTTGACGATACGTTGTTCAACAAAACGACGAAATAAGTTTTTTTTATATATCTTTCGATAACAATAAAATGCCATTGTCAGCTTTCACGGTTTTATCTATTTGTAGAGTTGCCATAAACCCTTTTGTCACAGAACTTTTTGTGATACCGGAAAAAATAGAGTTTTTCCGTATCAATATATATATATATATATATATACTACAGAAACCAGACAGGAAGACATTATCAGCGAATTTTCTCCTTCTAAGTGCAAAAGTCCATTGTTATGGATAGAGAAACAAAAATACTTACACACACACATATACGTTAGTGTATGTTTCTGTATGTCAGCGTCACTGTGTAAATGTATGTATATCTTGGAAAATTTGAAAAATGGTGCTTGCAATGATATGATATAAATGTAGATATCGATATGGCCGTGTGTGTGTGTGTGTGTGCGTTTCTATGTGTGTGTCTGACTCTTCAGGCAGCAGCCAGGGTTGTCATGGTTTTATTTATTCTAGTTAGCAGCCATGAAACTTCTGAATAATCCTGGAAAAATTATTTATATAAGTGAGTTTTTCAAACGTTCATGAAATATAAATCCTCATAGAAAGTAGATTGGCAGAAAAACTGACGTAGGAGTATATAAACTTTGATTTAAATGCAAGAAGTTCCATTACGGAGAGGGAAAGTTTATATGCACTTTATCTATTATACATCTGAATAAACAGTAATCTAGACAACAAACTGTATCTGGTCGTTCACCAACATGCAATGGACAATAGACTCGTCATACAGACGCTTCGAAGATTACCTTTTTGACGAAGTAATCTTTTGCTAACATGCCTTTCCACCTTGAATACTTTTTTGCATCATTTATTATTTTAAAGGATAGTTTTAAAAAAAGCAGTTACATTCCTGAAAAATAGTTTTATTTTAAATCTCATTTGGAGAATAGGATGATGAGAAATATTTCATCATAAAATGAGTTTTTTGCAATCCAAAAAATGATCCAGCAGACATTGATACCTTATTTTAAAAACGTAATTAAAATTGAGAAAAGTTGATTCTTGAGTTTTTTCTTGACTTTGCTAAAATGGGAAAAATTAGTCAAAAGAAACGAAAAGCAAATTTTCATTACATATTAAGTAAAACATTGCAATATTTCGAAGTCATATTTTGTTTAATTTAATAATCCGCTACAAACATACACCGTAGCCAGTTATTTGGTTGGTCAACAAAACTTTCTTACTTGTAAGTTGTTTTTTTTCCATTCGGAGTCAATTTTTGCCTTAAACATTACTTCAACAATCCCATGGGTTATATAAGCAAAGATTAATAAAGCTTATTTGCAAAGCAAATTTGTAGAAATATAATCTTATATTTTTGTCAATAACAAGAACATATCACTTCTCCGACAAATGTATCACTCTCCTCAATAGAAAAAATTAAACTATTCCGTCAAGAATGTTTCATGAAACAAATCTTTCAAAAGTATGATTTTAGAAGAATATGGAACTAAATAGATCGATATATATATATATATATATATATATATATATATATATATATATATATATATATATATATATATACACACACATACATATATATATAGAGAGAGAGAGAGAGAGAAAGAAAGAGAGAGAGGAGGGTAGGGGAAAATAGACAGATATATACGTAGATCAATAGATAGATATAAACAGATTGAAATAGATAGATATAAATAGACTGAGATAGATATCATCGTGAAAAAAACATCTCATAGAAATTCAGAAATACTTCCGTGAAAAAAGTGATTGATGGAGAATAAATGTTCAATGTTTTATAGAAATAGAAAATTGCAAGAGAAAGGATAAAAAAATAAATTTTGATAAATCCAGAAAGCCAAACAAAAAAACAGATCTAGTTAGTCGTCACTCAATAGAAAGCATCATGTGACCAAAGACTTTTGGCAGCAAGATGTGATCAATGAATAAGGAACATCTCTCACTTTCTGTTGGTCGATGAAGACTGAAAAGCTGTCCAAAATGAATCAAGTATGAATTCTACCTGACTCACACTGAGGGACCAATTTAATACAAACTTACAAATTGAACCCCATCTGAGAGGAAAGATTTTGGGTTGGAACGTTCAGACTACAAAATATTTTTGTCAACCCGACAAGAGATAAATATTAACATTTCTTGCCAACCAGTTCTATTTGTGTGGCCTGTACGTGCAACACATACACGACCTGCCAGCCAGCCAGCCAGCCAGCCAGCCAGAGTCAGTTAAAAACTGGATAAACCTACATTGATAGTTTTAGTCAGGAAGTTTCAGAACAAAAATGAACTGTAAATAAAATCTCCTTATTTCTTACATTACCCCAACCGTCAAAAGGATAATTTCTTTTAAAGACTGCAAAATGCAATTTCATCGTCAATTTGGGAGTGAAATGCACGGAATTTCATTTTAATTAGTCGTAAATTGCTCTCAAAATCGAATTCATGTGTCGTTTTCTTAACAACTCACTTTTAAAGTCAACAGGGGAGTTTGACGCAAGGCATACATTTTGATAATTCCCCGCTTTAAGCAAAGAAATCAACCTCAAATTATTTATACCATTGCCGTCACCATTTTGCATTTTTTTTCTGAGGGAACTTTCTTTCCGGAAACTGTGCATAGAAAATTCTTCAGTTTTCAAGTTGGTTCGGCTGGCTGAATGACTACCTATGTATATATGCATCATGTTTTTTTTTTCTAATCATTGAACATTCCCTTGAATAGATTTTTTTTCTTTTTTTTTTCAAGGAGCATACAGCTTTGTGAGTAATGCTGAACCTTTCCTTAGTTTTTGCTTACTTATTCATTGATCCATGTTTCTTACCATTTTTTAATTGATCACCCTCAACACAGCCAAAAGACATTAGTAGGATGACAGTGTCTATTGAATGACTTACTAAACCTGTTTTTCTTTTCTTTTCCTATTTTTCAAGTAATTCATTCGGCTCAGATATGAATAACATCAGGTTTTCATTTTCTTTCTCAATCTATTTACAGTTTCATATTTATATAAAACTTTAGAGTTAAATTCTACCCCCCCCCCAACTTTTCTAAACATTTTTTCTGCTATGCTCTCCATTTGTGTTCAAGTTAACTCTTCTGATATTTGTCTTTCGACTGAAATTCACCAATCACGTTGTCGAATGGTTGAGTACCGAGTGGAAGGTTGTAGGTTCAATCCTTAGCTGAGTCACACCAAAGACTTTGAAAATGTTGCATCAGCTATCTAAGCCATGGGAAATGATTTCCACTGAAGAACAAATATGATCAGAACACATTCTGTTTATGACATCACTGGCCTTTCCCACAGGGAAACATCTAAAATAGAGTAAAAAAATATCTAGATTCTAGAGGATCTAAATGATATCATCAAAGAATCTTTCTTTCAAGAATAATTTTTTTGTAATAATTTTAGAACGGGTTGAGTGGAGTACTGATGCCTATTTTCAAGTCTGTAGCTAAATCAGTATCGCCAAGAGTGCCGGATCACAAATTTGCGTATGTATAAAAAAGGAGGGAAGCCTTTGACGTCTGTGATGGCTACGGTTGATCAATGGCACTCAATGCTCAATGATCCAGAAAGCCTGAAGAGAGATGGGCTCTGTCTAACTATTTCGCCCAAGACACACATCATCAGCGAAATGATTGACAGTACCAGCCTTTTATTGTTCGTCGTTGAACATAGACATTCCCAAAGATTTGCCACATCTCTCTATCATGGGCATCGCAGAGCCAGTACTTTCTGAATTTATCTACCTTACTTTTTGTCGGTAACAATTTTGTACATGATCTCTGGGGAACCACGTTGTGATTCGTGATGTCCAGTGGTTGTCTGACATTCTTGCAACATGGCCAACATTGCTATTCGGGTTTTCTAACTGTTTGTATGATGACTAAGACTCTTGTCCTTCTTTTAATATACTGTGCTGTCTTATGATCTCTCCATGTGAGGATGAGCATGATTCTCTCATGTGCACGCTGCATGGTTCTCAGTTTGAGGGTCAGTCTTTTGATTCCATGTGTCAGCTCCATAGATGATTATCGTTACGGTGCATATGTTGTATACTTTTCTATTCAGGACTACTGGAATTCGTGTGTTCTTGAAAGTCGAGCTTGCTCTTCTGAAAGCTAGCCAACCTAGTGTGATTCTTTGCTCTGTTTCTCTGTCATTTGATGACTTCATGGAGATATGGTAGAATATTTTATCCAGCTCAACGTTTTCGCTTACAATCGTTGTATATTTGTCCCTTACATGTTTGTTGTACATAATCTTTGTTCCATTGATGTTCATGTACAGGCTAAGTTCTTGCTTGTTTCATTTAGTGTGTTTAACTTTATTTGAAGATTGTGCAGGTTTTTAGCGGAGAGTACGGTATCATCAGCAAATCTGAGGTTATTCAAGACCATGCTTGGGGAAAGAGATTCTGCAAATCGTGACATGTTGATGGAATTTTTGACTTTTTAGGCAACTTCTTATTAAATATTGCCCACCCGTATTCAATGGGAATCATGTCAGGGTATTGAAAGGGGTTTCTGGGCTGTTCACACATAATAACCAAGCCTGCAAGCAGTTTGGGGGCTAATTTGAATTTTTCTGCCCCTTCAAAATCTTTAAAATGAGGGTTATCCTCAACATGAAGCCAAAGGTGTCTATTTATTTCTTCTCTCTCTCTCTTTCTTTCTCTCTCTCTCTCTCTCTCTCTCTATATATATATATATATATATATATATATATATATATATATATATATGTAACAAATCTCTATCCAATATCTGTCCAATTAATAGAAAAACACTTCCCCCTGAGCAACTCACTGAGTAAAATATTTAACAAGAACAAACTGGAAAATTACCTTTAGTTGTATGGAAAATTTTAATACACTCATCACAAAACATAACAATAGGTTTATTAGAAAAATACAAAAAGGAAAAAGCACATATAAACCAGATTGCAATTGAACAAACAAAAATAGATGCCCTCTGTAAAACAAATGTGTAATATTGTGAACCAAACCGGAATATCAATCCAAGAGAAACCCATAGAAGTTAAAAATTATATGAAAATATCGAAAACGCCTTTTAAACTTAGATTAGTCAACCATTAGTCAACCATACATCATCCTTTACCGATGGAAAATATGAAAATAGTACATTACTGACTAAATATCACTGGACACTGATTGATAGCAATTTTAAACGTAGAGTAAAATGGAAAATATCTAAACAAACGTTTATGTGACAAAATACTGTTTATGCCAAAAACAAAAAAAAAAACGTGAAACAGAATTATTAAACAGAAAGAAAAGAAATATCCTTGGAATGCTGGCTCTGCTCAAAAGTTCTATAAACATAACTAAATTATCCAAATACTAAAAATAACTAACATAAATATCTAATTCACATAGCAACCTCAAAGAAGAATCCAATTAACATAATTATTTTATACATGAGGAAGTACACCAAACCCTATAAAATCAAACAATTTGCTAAGGTCATATTCAAGGGATCTTAGCACTGGGAACTAAATCAAAAAAATTTAAGTATGAATAAAACATTCCAAAAAGCGCTAGTAACAATGACTTAGTGATAATGTGAACACTCAGTCAATATCCCCTGGCTTGTAATTCATAACCACCAGCAAAATATTCAATCTACGAATAGAATAAAAGGGAGACTCGGAATAATAGACATCTTCCCCCAAAACAGGAATTTAAAATCTATCGAATAATTCGCCTAAAGAAACCCAAATAGGGCATAAACGTGTTTGCGTAGCAAATCTTTATTCCATTATATATATATACATTTGGGAAATTTGCTTTGAGAAAACATATTTTCTATTGATTATAAATATATATATATATATATATATATATATATATATATATATATATATATATATATGTGTGTGTGTGTGTGTTTTTGTGTGTGTGTGTGTGTGTTATCACACAAATGAGTGTGTTTATTTATGAAAATGCGTGTCATATTTATTGATGATGAATGGTTATCACTGTGGAACATCGGCAAACAGGTTAGCCTTGTAACATTGTGCGGGCTCAGTAAATAACACCGGCTCTTATCGTAGTATGAAGATTACAAAGGTTGTCCACGTGGGCCAATTCTATAGAGTGTGTTCGAACCAACGACCCCCAACTTTGCAGCTAAGATAAGTCAGTAAATAATGATATTTACTGATGATAACAAATATAACAAAGTGAATATTAGCGCGAGAGATGAATGGAGACGTGATTTTCCCAAATTTTGAATACTTATGTGAAATATTTCATCAAGTTGTCCTGAAACTAATGGTATTCTATAGGAAAATGGATTTAAAACGAGAAAATGATTAAAAACAAACATGTCTGGTTACTCACTCAATAGAATCTATCACTTGACCAAAGTTTTTTGGCAGCATGTCATATCAGAGTGATCAATCAAAGATTTGGAAAAAAAGGGTTATCAATGGATAAGTTACTTTTCTCCCTTGTTGTTGGACACTAAAAAAAAGGCGGAATTTTCAAGAACAAGCTGCTGAAAAAAATTAAGGGACCAATTTAAAATTGAACCCCAACTAAATACATGATAGGGGGAGTTTGAAAAAAAATTCTGATACGCATAACGAAGAACGAATGTGTGAATGTCCAGTCTTCTAGCACTATTGATTTGGTCTGTACGCGTGACACATACATAGACAGCTAGCAAGCCAAACCAGCTTAAAAACTGAAAAAATCATATCAACAGTTTTGATGACAGTTTTGAACACCGGTCTCTAAAAACTAATGGGGAAAAATCCATTCAAAATAGACCCAGTCTGATTGGGCATATTTTTTGCAAACGGATAACAATGTATTTTTGTCTGTACTGTTAAGATCATCGTTCCTGGAAGTATTCTTCAATAAATTCTTGGGGAGTTTATTGTAAACAATGTGAAAGGGTTGTTCTTTTCCGTTATCTACGTCCATTACTCTTGAATGACTCTCACTTCTTTGCAGAAAACTTCTAAAACCATTTCTGAAAAACACAAACAGAACCGATTCTTGGCTACGTGTGTGGCTGATGTTTTAGTTTCAGTAACTTTTCGTTTCAAGTCAACCAGAAAATTATGCTGAGGTGTTTTTTCGTATATTCTGTTTACGAATCAATAATATAAAATAGCGACTGTTAGGAATTGAAAAAAATCAACTTGTAAAATGATAATTTCTTCATATTAATGATAAGTAACATGCCATTCGTTATACATATTGTATAGATTTTGGAGGGAAAGACAGTACTATCTGGACAATGTAATATTTCACTTCTAATTAACTTCCGTGCAGTGATAAGGAACAGTGTTTATTATGATTATGACAGGCAATCAAAGGATATATTTCGTGATATTAGGGAATTAAGCAAAAGCTGCAAATCAGAATACATTCATCAATATATTTACATATAAGATATACACTCACACACACACACATATACATATATGTATATATATACATATATGCATATGTACACAAACACACACACACACACATATATATATATGTATATATATATATATATATATATATATGTTGTATTTGTCATAAGTATTCGATCAAGAAGACATTTTGCTTTTAACTACTTGATTTCGAGATTCCAATTAACTTCATTGAGAAATACGACACAATGTCAAAAGTGTTGGTTTTCTTCATCCTAACTTCAATTTAGTAAGTTGCATTCTCTAACCCAGCAATTCCTAATTGTTCTTTTCGCCACTATCACATCTTTCACTGAACAATCACTGAAAAAAAACTACGGAGATCCCAATTAATACCATATTTACCATTTCATGCAGGTGGGAGGTAAGAGGATAATGTTTGAAATAGATTCGCAATGGCTCATTGGTATGACTTGCATTTTTTTTTAAATATCAATTGTGTGCATCGAAAAAGGCAAAAAAAAAAGAGTCTGTCTTTTTTCCCTTCATTTTTCAACTGTTATATTGTTAGATGATTGGGGGATGTATACTAATATTCTTTCAAAGATAAAATTTAAAACCGGGCGAAATAATATGGAAAAATGTAAAACTATAAATTAAAATAAATTTGAAGTCGTATAAAAAAATTGCATTGGAAAAAAAATATGGTCTATTTATGACATCACTGGTGTGTTCCACTGGTCGACATCTAAATTAGAGAAAACATCTGGAAGAGTCTATATTCTGGAGAATGTAGATGCTATAAATAAACCTATCCTAACAAAGACCCCCAAAAAGTCCCCCTAAGAAAAACTTTTTTTCAGACTAAAAAAATATTTAAGGATCTAGTTGAGTACAAATGCCAAATTTCAAGTCGGTATACGAAATGGTATGGCTAAGAGCGCTGTAAAACACAAACTAAAAAAGGATAGAACCCTTTTCCATCTTTGTATATCCTTGTACGACTAAGGCATGCAAACTAAGATCAAGTTTTTGCCATCGTTACATGGTATTATGAAAACACCTACCTTGGGCGGGGAGGTTGTCGTATGGTTTGTTGTCTTGATACTAAATGATCGTAGAGATACTGTAGCAATATATATATTCAGCTTGCTTAGGTTAATGCTGAAGAAGGTGACATTCGAGTTCGTACTTAATACGCTTCACTTTACCGTGATTTTGTCGACCTGTTTCATTTTGTTTCATTTCAGTCCAATTGATTTCATGCATCGTTATTCTGGCGTTATCAATGGAATATTGTGAGTAGTAAAGGGAGCTAAAAGATTGTTTTCTGTACTTTTTCCTCATTCAAATAACCAGAAATACATATTCTAAGGACACTTTAATCTTTGAGTGAAATTATGTGAGCTTGTTCTTGTTTTTTATCTTCATGGGATACTTTAAGAACAATAAAGGGCATTGGATTATCATTTTTGGTGTGTATTTAACAGAGGTTTCTACTCTGTTGAGTTTTGCTAAGTTATCTAAGTTTGTTTGGTGTAGGTATAAGATTGAGGCATCGTCGATGTAGTGATAGTAAGTTTTGGGCATGATATTCCCGAAAGGGTCCAATTCAAGTAATTCTAGAATAAAGATAGGTTAACATCCTGCTGATAAGGGGCGTCATGGGTAAGCCAAACAATGATTTCTGTTGAGTGTGATTATTCTGATGATTTTGTTTTGGGATAGGGTTGATTTTATATATTTGGGGGGGGGGATGGAGGTTGATTAAGTAAGCTTTGGTATTCCTTAACAGTGATATCCATGCACAGGACTGGTTATTAAATTGTCTTTCAAATCTACGTTTCTCGATTTTATTGTGTGTATGAGATCACCAAATTCTCAAAGTGTGATGGCTTAATTGTACTTAGTAGTTGAGGTCTTCTTCTAAACATAAAGAATAAATGTTTAAACTTTTAGCCCTCTAGCTCCATTGGTGCAGTATGTACGAGTAACACACGATAGATAGTCAGCCAGTTGGACAGAATCACTTAAAACTGAATAAACCTTTGTTGACATGACTGTTTCCTAATACGATCAGCATCTACAGCAAGTTTCGACACATGCATCTACATATTAGGTTATTTGATCTTTACAACTAACGTAAATAAGGAAAGAAACTAAAAGGTGGCCTGTTAGGTTTGGCCAGTAGCGTATAGACATGCTTGTTATTATTGAAGTTGAAGAGGCATTAGTATTTTGTCGTGTCTGTCTTTCCATCTTCTGCCCAAAAGCATTCCGATGAAACTTCGTGGAAAGTGTAGGAAATGGAGTAAGGAAGGGTTTAGTTAATTTTGGGGACGGATCCATATACAATCACTCCCTCTGACATTGCTGTTATTGCAGATATACGCTCTCATAGTTTACAGAAATTCTTTGTAATCGTTATTTTTAATTCTTAACTGTTGATTCATCAAATGAAATTAAGATCATTGAAGAGAAGGTAATCGAAGCCTTAGTTACGGCCAAAGTGCGTCGGTCACACTGGTTCTTGTACAATGCCCAGAGTTAAGCTAACTTCAAGCCTGGTCAGTACCTAGATGGATGACTTTTGAGAAGCACCAGCAACTATAAAGAGCTGTGGGTCGTATAGAAAGCCTCCCGTAGCGATCCACGAGATAAGATGATCAAAGATATTTTCTCTTATTGGGACAACTCAAGTCAGCTGTACATTTCGTAACAAAAGCATATAATTTCATATACGGATTGCTATGAGAATTTTTAAAAAATGAATTTTCGCCATTAATAATTCCAAATGACTGCCAGCGACAACAATTTTGGGATCAATTTTCCGATTAGCAATGGGGATAATATGATACTGAGGACCTAACCTGTTGACTTTATTTACCAAACATAATTTTTGAGAAGTGTCATTTGGATATTGCGTATTGAAAATTTAAGATGGTAGCCATGACTTGTAGGGATTTGCAATTGCAAAAAAGTTGCGTAAACTAGTCTGATATAGATAATCTCGGTGTCAAATCATTCATTTCCATAATGCAGAATTCGAATTTAGAACCTTTTTTTCTAGCTAACAATTCATGATGACCCCTATGTGTGGGGTCAGATGCTAATGTCAACTCAACTACCGTAGGATATTTATGGTAAATAAATTCAACTAATTATGTCCTCAGTATCACATTATATCCATTATTAATAGAAAAATTGATATTTACTATAATGTATGCACTAAAATTCATCGTTAGAGCTAAATTGCGTCGGATACGCCGGTTCTCATTCGATCACTAAAGATAAGCAACATCAAGTCTAGTAATTACCTAGATGGTTGACTGTCGAGGAATGCTAGGTACCGTAAGCAGCTAGATATCACGTAAAGAGCCTCCCGTTAATTTTTTCTGAAGAGGACACTGATCTCTACACTATGATCAATAAAGCTAGCTAAATGCCCCCATCTCCACCCCTGAACCTTCTGACTGGCCTGTCAGCGAACTACGAAATAATGAATCGAATAACTCTCAGTAATTCAAATCATGGACGGTTAACGGCCCAGTAATCCAAGAATTTAAGTCAAATCACCGTAGCAGCACAAATGGCCGATCAGCCAGGAGATTAAAATTTCTTATCACTTGTCGGGCTCTCCTGGGGGCTATACCTTGTTAACGTGATTATTTTCAGTTTTCAAACTTGATCTTGCAGTGTATCACGCCACGCAAATGACGCTAGAAGGCTGAATATTTAAACATTTAATCCTCATCAGATCTGAACAGATATTCTCTCTTATTTCTTAGGATCTCCCCAAATTGAATTTTTATCGGTGGATTGGTTTGCATAGAGAGTTTTCGCTAAATTGATCCATCGGTTTGTGTCCAATAACATCCAGGCTTGTTTTTTTTCCTCACAATTTCCGAGTTTTTTCAGTGATCACAGCCCAACGAAAGGTGAGAGAAGTTACTTGTGCATTGATCTCCCCTTTTCCAGTTTTTGATTTGATCATTTCCAACATCACGCTGCCAGAAGACGTTATTCACGTGATGATTTCTACCAACCAAACGTGTTTTGCTTCAATGTTTACGGTTATTTTTACTTCACGTAATTCTCAGACCTGATCTGTCATTATAGCAAAGTTTGCCATGATTAATCCTCCTATGAATTTTACTGAGCAGATCTAAAAGTAAAGCAGGTCTGGTTAGTCAATAGAAAACATCACATGACCCATCCTTTTCGTAGTATGTTGTATTGGGGGTGATTAATTGAAAAATTTGGAAAAGGGATGATCAGTGAATAAGTTTCCTCCCTCTTCCTATTCTGGGGAATGGGCACAGGAAACACAAACTGAAGGATCAAGTTAGCATGAACTTACATTGTAAATTGCAAAACTTAAAAACATTTTTTGTATATATGATAAAGGGAAAATGTTTAAATTTCCAGCTGTGTAGCTTCATTGGTGCGACTTATAAAATTTGAAGGCAGCAAAAAATTTTGGAAGAATTTCTCGGGTCAAAAGCGGATTCTTTCATGATGAAAAGTTGAATAGTTGAGCCATGGTGTAGAAAGCCAGGGACAATATTTCGTGACTGAATAGAATTGCTATAAACTTACATCATCAATATTCAGACGGAGTTAGTAGACAACGAAATATGTTCATGTAATAAATTGTTTTTCAACTACTATTTGCATCCATTTTTATACCACTATACAAACCTATATAAAGACAATATCTTGACGATGCTGAAAATCTTTGCGTCATTCTACTATTTTGTGTAAGCAAATTACGTGAGACTAACATCAGTAGTTTCAATTAAAGTTCTTGGGGAGTTCCTTCTGATGTTGTTCCGGTTGAGTCAAAAATGGATGCCATCGTGTTATCAAGGGAGATAATCACTGATGGACAAAAGATTGCTTAGTTTGGTTTCAATCAGAGAATAATTACAATATATCTGGTTAGTAACTTAACAGAAACCATCACTTGATCAATGTCTTTTGGCAGCATGTTGAGTTTAAAATGTTGGGAAAAGGGGAGATCAATGAATAAGTTACTTCGCTTGACCATTTTTTAACAATGATCACGAAAGAAGTCTTTTTTTTTATGTCTGACTGCTTCTGGACACAAACTAGTGGTCGATTCAGCATGAACATACATTGCAAATGTGCACACCACAGCACATAGAAAATCAACCCATTTAGAGAAGTAATTAAGCAACAAAAGGAAACAATTTTCTAGATATTATATAGAAACCATTTCTTAAATGTATGCTGTCACGTTGAAAGAGACGAAAAAGACTGATGATTGATGAGACTAGAATTCATGTTGAAAGCAGCTATTCGGCCTTTGCATTACCGGTGGGCTGTTTAGCACAATGGTAAGTGCATCGCTACGTTTAAGCGGCTATCTATCGCTGAGGGGTTCGATTGCTGCAGTCCCATTTTCTTTAATTGTTTATTCTATTCACGTTGTCGAAATGGAATGATATGATAAGCGTGTATCGACGGGAGATAATTTCAAATAAGTTTCTATATAATATAAAGTAATTTATATTTCAGATGATATAGAGTAAATGTTTACGTTTTCAGCCGTCTAGCTCCGTTGATGCAGCTTATACGAGCGATACATATGTACGTAGCTAGCCAGCTCAAAAACTGAGCAAAACCAATGCTGACAGTTCTGGTTGGCGGTTTCTAACATCTAATTAGTGAAACCCCAAAGTTAGTTGATGCTAGTCTTTGCACCAAATTCCCCAAGACCCTCTACTCCATCTTCCTATTTGGTTGGGTCGCTCGATCGTTAATGAACTGATCTTGCAAACATACGACTAAATAGCGTCAAATACATTGGTTCCTAAAAAAATCACTAAAAGTTCACTGAAGTTCAGCAACATAGACCCTGGTTAGTGCCTAAGTGGGTGACGGTAGAGACTTACATAAATAGCTGAGGATCGAGCAGTGAACTTTCAATGGCAATCCTGTATATCTTCCAAGGGGGAGATCGATCTCTGCACTATACTCAATGATGCAAGTCAAACCCCTCCTCTGTCGACCATCCATGAAACCTCTGATTGTCTTGGCTACTAATGACAAGAAACGAATAAAGCTTGTCTTGTAGATCATTATTAGCTAGTTCGAACCTCATTGAATATTTCATACTTGTAGCCTTGTACTTAAACTAAGGTAATCTTAATGAGTAAATAACGACGTTTCGTGCAGTTTCTTGCTTCACATTCACAACTATTGGACGCCTCAACACAACGACGCCGATTCACAACAATTGGACGCTTACTTATGTTATTATCTAGAATTCCATTTCCACTGGGTTACCTGCGTTTGTGTTAAATAACTTTCCGTTTCTGTTTCTGTTTCGTGATTCATATTTCTGACTATTGAGAGCCTTCTCGTGTTGTAATGGATATCAATATCATTACTATTGAGTTGTGAGTTCGATCCTCACTGGGTGCTTCATACTCGTTGCCCTGCGCCAAAACCTAATTATGTTCGATTATAATGATCTTAAAAATTCTCTGTTACATTTTTCTCTTCATTTATTTTCATGCACAATGTACACGATTGGCATTACAGTCAGGTAATGATTATTGTTTTTTCTCTTTACAAAAAGACAAAAAACGTGACATTCTGAATTGGACCAATTCAACCGCCTCCTCTTTTGTATTTGTAGCAACAACACCTTATCGTTATGTAATGGCTTGCGGGTCATGCTCGCAAACCAGTAAAATTACGAATGAGTGATGAGCCAAATCCTAACTAGGTACCAATGGTTGTGACCTTGTAGCAAATTATCCATCAACGACATCTCTTCCCTTTTTCCCATCTAAGTACTGACCAGACTCAACGCTGCTTAACTTTGGCGATCGTACGAGAACCGGTGTGCCAAACGCTATTCAGCTGTAAAAAAAAATTGCCATAACGCAAACCATGGCATAGCTGCTTCAAAAATAGATGGAAGGAAAAGGCTTATCAATTCTGCTTCTACATCTGATATTAAAATCAAGTCTTCTGTTTTTAATACCACTCTTCCCACTAAAGACTCCTACTTTTGATCTATTCTAGAATCTTCGATATTATCTCCCACCGAGACTTACGCGTGGGTCATGCAAATCCCTTTTGGACATTGCAACTCATTACGTAGATCCCCAGAGATCATATGCGATATTGTGCCCGGAAAGAGAATATGAGATGGCGTGACGACGCAGACAAGAAAACTGGATATTGGCGCCGTGACACCCACGATCGGAAGGTCTGGTGAATGTGGGGGAAGGTCTATGTTCAACGATAGACGTTAAAAAAGCCATTATTATTATTATTATTATTATTATTATTATTATTATCATCACCATTATTATCATTATTATTATTAATGGTAGTAGTAGTAGTAGTAGTAGTATTGATTGACTGCACACGTTCAGATTGGTGGATCTATGGTCGGTCCTTATCAATAGAAACAGAATTGCCAATTTAGATAGTTTACATCTAAATTTAGATGTTTTTGGTTGCGTCCAGACATTATTAATTGAAGTATAGAAGTTTTTTCTCATAAAACAAGTTATGTTTCCATTCCATTTATTGTAATAAACTGAGTAATATTTTTGATACAATAAGTAGTAGTTTGCACAAATGTCAGATAACCGCTGGATATCATGACTGACAACCTGGATCCCCAAAGATCATATGCGATATTGAGGCCGAAAAGCAAAATAACAAGATGGCGTGACCAGTCTGAGATCATAAGATATTGGCACGGTAACGCCCACGATTGTAAGGACTGGTAAATCTTGAGGAAAGTCTTTGTCTAGCGATCAACGTTTAAAGAATTATCAAAATGAGCAGATCCCGGATTAATTCTCATCACGTTTAATTTCATCACAGACCAACGCTGTTTTCTCTGGTTGAAAGTGGCTTTCATCTCGGTGACTAAAAAAATTACTGCTTACGTGACGTTCAATAAAAACAAATCAGCTTCAGTGTAAAATAAGCTGATCATTTAGAATTTTGTATAAACTTTGAGCAAATCTTTAATGGCAATTATTACCTACCAGTATAGAACCTGCCGAAAATGACTGGATTATTTACGTATATATCAATATTTTTGCATAAGATTAGAGCATTTGTGCACTCTGAATACAAGTCGAAGTGTCGTCTTCAGTATTTGTAACTAGGATCAATACATTTTAATACACACTCATTCGAACATATATATATATATATATATATATATATGTACATTATTGTGCCATCCACAAACAGCTGTTTCGATGTATCACAACTCCTCAGTGTGGCAATAGACTATCCGTTATCCCATCCAGTACCACTAGGCAGGATTGAAACCTTTGCTCAAACCTGGAGATGGATATCCACCAACCTCTGTGCTACGGAACTGGGCAGTCAGTAAGGCTGGATTTAAGCGATATATTTGTTTACACAGAAAGCCCTCATCCACCAGATAGCTCTATTCCTATGTAAGAGCAGTATATATATATATATATATATATATATATATATATATATATATATATAGTGTGTGTGTGTGTGTGTGTTTGTGTGTATAATATTAATTTGATAATTTTAATCATTTATATAATACACTTTTATATATGATACATAGAGCCATGTTAAATTTCTTATTATTCATGAAATATAAATTTTATATATAGGTCAACTCTCTCCCCTCTTTCTCTCTCTCTCTCTCTCTCTCTTTCTCTCTCTCTCTCTCTCTCTCTCTCTCTCTCTCTCTCTCTCTCTCTCTCTCTCTCTCTATCCATCTATTTTTCTCTAATAAATATAATGTTAGATGTACACAAATGTTTCCTGCAGAAAACTGATATTCAACTACGTATTCAGTCTCTAGTTCTGGGGAACTTTGCTGAGAATATGGAATAGAATTTGATAATAAAATGATAATGTTACAAGAAGAATAAGAAAGAGGACGAGGGGGAACAAGAGATTGAAGAAGAAGGGAAACATGGAAGATAGAAGAGAAAGGGGGATGAAAGAGAGAGAGAAGAAGGGAGATGAATTCAAGAGATAGAAGTAGAAAAGATGAATGAGAAAAGGAAGAAAAAAGAGAAGACAAAGATGAAGTGAAAGGTAAAACATAAAAAAGCAGGAGGAAGGGGAGGAGAAGGAGAAGAAGAAAAAGAAGAAGAAGAAGAAGAAGAAGAAGAAGAAGAAGAAGAAAGAAAGAGAGAAAGAAAGAAAGAGAGAAAAAAGAAAGAGAGAAAGAAAGAAAGAAAGAAAATGGAGAATAGAATGAAGAAGGAAGAAAGAAAAAAGAAACAAGATATATCTGAGAGCATTCATCCCATATCAAGAACATTAATGATTCTTTTGCCTAAGGGAACTGCCTTCGAACATAAATCTATGATTTGGAATTTATAAGTGATAAAATTTGATTGAAATTCCCAAATTATTGGACATTTTCTTAAGGGCATCATTTGCATGTAGCTGAATCCTTTAATCGTTTGATTCCTTAATTAGAAATTCAAACAGGCCAGATTAAACTTTACCAGAGACCGAGGCTTGGGGGCTTTCATATATATATATATATATATATATATATATATATATATATATATATATATATATATATATATATATATATATAGTGTAAAATGTGGATTTGCTACACAAACTAGCTCATGTTTCAGCCCTATTCGGGCCTCATCAGACGAAGTGGCTTCATATTATTGATACATTATTATATTATGTTATACTGATAGCCTGATCTGTGCCATATATACTGTGAATATATATATATATATATATATATATATATATATATATATATATACATATATATATACACACACACACACACATACACACATATTCAACAAGATATGAATTAATGATGAATTCCGAAAACTATGCTTTCTTCTAACTGTTTCATTCTGGTATGTTACAAATCTTTCTTAGCCAGTTAGATGTTAATTTTAGATTCAAGTTACTCGTTGTCATGTGGTCATGCGACACTTATTCTGTCATGGTTTCGTTTCGTGACATTTACTGATGGTATTTTTGTAGAATCTCATCCCGTGTTCCTGCTTATCTTCATATTTCATTTTTCTCTAGTGCTAGCTTGGCTAATATCGGGTGGGGTCTCTGCTTTATTGTTTCCAATAGTGATATTATTTATCATTCTATTATTTGCCCTTTGTCTTCTCTCTCTCTCTCTCTCTCTCTCTCTATATATATATATATATATATATATATATATATATATATATATATATATAACTAGGTCAAAAAGGAAAGCTCAATATCTTGTAATTATTCAGCCAATTTACGCGGTAATTAGCAAAGAGGTTCAAATGGGCTTAGATCAATCACAGTAGCCAAATTGGCTAATGGAAAAAACACAAGTTTTTTTTTAAGACATACCTGACTCCAGGTCCCTTAAATTCACCCTGAAGCTCCTTTGAGCAATGTTTCCAATTCCACTTTTTTGCAAAACCCTCATGATTTCAAAAGAATTGGGGATACCAAAACTAATTCTTTCGGACAACCCTCGTTGTGATTTTATCGAGAGATTAGATAAAACAGTATTTTTTAAAAGATAGAATTTATTCACATAGGAACATATAATAGATGAACATCAAAATTTACTGCAGCAAATCTATTATTAATTGATGTTAATTTACGATTTTATTCGAAGCAGTTCAATGTCTTTTAATAAATCTTTTTATCACGTGGAACCCGTAGATTTCATTCTGCAGAACCTTTTTTGGAAAGATTGCCTTACAGATTGAGAGAATGAGTCCTGTATCAGATGACTAATACAGAAGATTAATACCGTGTTAAAGTCAAGATTAGCCATTAATATTTCATAATAATAATATATTTAAGTTTGCAGAGGAAATTATTTTCATTTCTCCACATTCAAAAATATATCTTTTCTTGGATGCTTTTTTGGCTTCAAACTTAACAAGTAGAAAAACTGTCTCCAGAACTGTACACATAGGTTTTTTAGTTTTCAAGTCGGTTTGGCTGGCTATTTATATATGTATCACGCATACAGGTCGCTACAATGGGTTAGAAGACCTGAAAATTTAAACATTTACTTATGTCTAGTAAAATTGTTTCTTTTAAATGCCTTTTTAAAATAGGTTTTTGTGGAAAGATTCAATTTACAATGCAAAATTATGCCAAACTTGACCACTTCTTCGTGCCTGTTCGTTTTCTGAAAATCCAGACTTTTTAGTGATCCAACAAGAGGCAAGTGGATAAATTCGTTCATTAATCCCCATTTTTCCATTTTTTGAGTGATAATCCCAACCTGACACGCTGCCAAAAAAACGTTGGTCAGTTTACAGTTTCTCTTGAGTGTTTATGATTTCACTATAAACATACCAGGTTATATAATTTTGTAATTGCCTTCAGATGCATTTTCAGCATTCAATCACGAATGTAATGAGATATTCTTCGTATTAATATAACAAGATTAAAAGTCAGATCATAGTTCAAGACTAAAGCTGCCAACACATTCAGAGACTCTCACCTCATCCGACCAAAATTATTGAATATTACTATAGAGGTTTGATCGAGCTTATCATAGATATATAATATGAACACTCACCCCTAAAGCATCTTAAACCATCTGTTCATTGGAGTTGATGTGTTTGTACGGATATTAAATGAATTTCAAATTCCAGGCAATGACAATTTCAATAAAAAAAAAAAACGTTATTTCTGGCTTTTGACCTTGAAATGAACTTGAAAAGCAATAATGACACCGGAAATTGATTTCTCAATATATATATTATATATATATATATATATATATATATATATATATATATATAGTTGTATTACACAATAATCTTGGAATACATAAGTAGAGACATGAGGTTGACGCTTCTTGGTGGCGGCCATGTTGGATTGCACGCACAGGCTACAAGGGGTCAACACCAACTCGCTCTCTATAGTTTTGGAAATGTCGTGGACATACCTAACATCATGGCTAATTGCAAAAATCTAATGCCAATCGCAAGATATGAATTCCTTCTCTGCTGTGAAGATACGAAATAAATTTCCAGCAATAATCCTGAACACACATGGGAGATTTTTTTATTCATGAACTTTTAAAGTTATTTAAGTCACGCCATCAAGTCGTTCGGCTTTTCTGCTTGACTTGAATGATTGATGTGTGTGTGTGTGATGATGGCAAGGCAGCGGGGGAGTTGAAAGAAGGGAAGAAGAGGAAACTAATTGAAAGAAAAGAAAGAAGGAAGAAAAAGAAAGAGACAGGCGGATAAATAAATAGATACAGTGAAGTTAAACGGAGAGACAGAGCAAAAGAAAGATAAAAGAGAGGATCCCTTCCTAATTCCAAATCCATTTAGCTGTCAACACCTGTGAAATTTTCATGGGATCAGCAGGTAATGAGAATCTCAGAAATAGAAACCATCACTTAACCAACGTCTTTTTTGCAGTGTGCTGTGTTGGGGATGATCAATCGAAAAAATATTTCTCTCACCTCCTGTTGGGTAGTAACCACAAAAAAAACACTATTTGGCATGACTTGAAAAGTGTTTTTCCTGATATAAAAAGTGAATGTTTATATCTTTCTCCACTAGATTCATTGGTTTTGATCAGTATGTGTGATACATACATACATACATGTATACATATATACATGCATACATGCATACATAGATACATGCATACATTCATGCATAGATGCATACATACATACATTCATGCGTACATACATACATACATACATACATACATGCATACATACATACATGCATACATATATTCATCCATACATGCATACATACATACATGCATACATACATTCATGCATACATGCATACATACATACATGCATACATACATTCATGCATACATACATACATGCATACATACATTCATGCATACATGCATACATACATGCGTAGCCAATCTGGCCAACGTGAAAATTGAGGAAACCTATTTCGACGGTTTTGGTTGACGCTTTCTCTCTCTCTCTCTCTAT
>OY735217.1:1430322-1535322 GCA_963457665.1 Thysanoteuthis rhombus
GTTTAGTTCCTATCACCAGTGGAGAGGTTCAAAGATTAATGCCTATACGTTCAGAGAAAGTGACAGAGGCTTCTAAATAGAAATCATTCGCCTGAATCCGTGCATGACGTATGACCTTGATCTCTCAAGGTCAGAATAATTGAATAAAAAAAATCAGGTTGCTCAGTTGAATTAAAAATATTCATATTGCCAAAACTTTCATCATAGGTTTCTCTCATTCTTTAAGCTGGTCTGTCTCTCTGGCTGGCTGGCTGGCTATGTATGCATCATTCATACATGCCATACCTATAGCTAGAGGGCTGAAAACTCAAACATTCGCTCATTATCATGTCTAGAATTTTTTCTCTTGTTTTTATTCCCCTCCCCCAATCTTTTTAGTGGAGGATCAGTTTGCAATGAAGGTTTATGCTAAATTGATCCATTGTGGCTGCACTGTGTTTTGGGGAAATTGTGACGCTTTTAGTGATCCCTGTTCAAAACGCTGAGAGAATTGATTTATTCTTCACTCACTGGCTCACCTCTTCTCCTGCTTCTTTAATTGATCCCTCCGAACACGGCATAGGACACATATACATGCATTCAACCAGATCTTTCATTTTCTCTCTTTCTCTCTCTCTAACTTACGGGAAGAGAAAGAGAGAGTGAGAGAGAGATAAACACACGTGCTAACCCAAACACATGCACATACATACATATATAAATTTGTATAGTATGAGACATGATTTTCTATATTTTTGTCTGTGATATTTCTCAGGGGACATAACAATTAATTACTTATCACAAACTACTTACCCGTACTTATTTTTTACAATTGTTTAAAAAATAAATAGGATTCATACTTGTTGAATATGTGTACAATGCAATTGAGAAATCATTTTAAAGCTGCTGTCATATATATATATATATATATATATATATATATATATATATATATATATATATATATATATATATATATATATATATATATATATATATACATATATATAGACATACATCATGCAAGATTATATTTTTTGCTTGTGACATTTGTCCATAGAGATAACTAATAAATGATGATCATAGAGTTGTCTCCCTTATTTATTTATATCTTCATTTTGAAAATCTGTAAAAAAAAACTTGGTTCTTCCGAGTTGATCAAGAAGAAAAATGCTGGGCAATTTAATGTTTTTGATAATTTGTAAGTACAATGCAACTGCAAAATATGAATGGATATTTTCTATATGATGTTTGATCGAAAGTTCTAAACAGAGATTACTTTTAAGATGAAAAAATAATCTCCTTTTGTTTTCTTTCCAGTTTTTTCAGTTGTGATTGCAGAAACCGTCAGTAATCTTGATATGAAGCGATTTCTATGGCTGACCAGTCATTTTCAAGATCAGAAGTTAATGATGAAGGATATTTTCTCAGTCCATTGTCCAGGAATACATCAAGGGTTTTCGGATCCTTATACCGTATCGGAGGGGCATCCATGATCTTTAAAGTTTGTTTGGGCGACAAAGCTAGTCGAAACCCATATGTCCCAAGGCTTTTTAGTTTTTACTCTTTTATGCTGAATGCTTCAGAGGAGCATCGGGTGAGTCTTTGGTATGCCTTGGCCACTGATTGAACTTACAACCTACCGATCCAGAGGCAAACACTACACAACTGGGCTACAGTTATTGGTATAAGATGGGAAATTTAAATGTTAGCAATAGATTTTTCTGTATTATTGTGCAGTGGGTTGGTGCCTTTCTCAGCGGTACTTGTCTTAAGTGAAGTGAACAGCCTCAGTCAGAAAGTAAATAGATTTTTTTTTAGATTGAATGTTGCCATTCTGTTGCATATTTTGATCTATCTCTCAACTAAGGACATCGTAGCTAAACCATAGTGCAGCTGCACTTCAGAAATCCAGAAGAAGCGATTTACATTCATATTGAGGATGCATTGACAACATTTCTTAATTTGACGGGTCGCATCCGACCAGTGTGACGAAATTGGGGAAGAGAGCCATATGGTATGGAATGTCCTACGGGGAAAAAAATTGATTCCATTTTGGGTTACAAAAAACAGTTTGTCGTTCTATTAATAAACATCTTCTTTATTGTTTTTTCTCCAATGAATAGATCATTCCTTAATATCGAAGGACATGAGACAGGTTGCGGCTAATTATAACTTTTCAAGTAGGAGTCTGATGGAATTGGAAAATTTTGCTGGAAATTGAAGTAATTCAAATCTACTTACGTTCAACTGTACTATCCAAGCTGCCATTCTTTGGTCTAACTGACCTCAGTAGGACAGCCGGAAAACCGATATTTGAAGCTCCCAGTTCACGTGTATCTATATACACATCGCTTACATAAGTATATGCACTTACTGCTTATCGTGCAGTGTGTTTGTTAACATGTACCTACTTACACATGCCACGATGTCGAACGTACACGCGTTGGTACACACACCGCGATAAAAGTGGTATCACTCGTTTCGAATGTCTTCATTAATTATAGATCTGGCTAATTTAACTAGATCTCTACGTATTCATACAGCTACTGGAATGTGGTTGTGTTCTCGACCAGTGGGGGAGGGGGGCATTTTATCATCAACAATGGAGACCACTAAATCATCTCACTTCTGGAATAATCAATAAGAAAAGTATTGATGACTATGAGAGAAAAAAGAACAAAAATGAAAAAATATAACATTTCAATAATTATCTCTTCTACATATTCTGTATATATTTGTAATTTAGATGTTTAATATGTCACATACTTTTCGGGCTTTGAGGCGTACTGGACACTGTTAATCAAAACTGTCACCAGACTTGACATCATAGGTTTCTTCAGTTTTTGAGTGAATATGGCTGACTATTTATCCAAGTACGGGCAGGTCATACGAATAGAGCCAAAAGAGATGAATTTCTTAACGTTTACATTTTATTGTGTCTAGAAAAATTCCTCTCCTAAGTTTTAGAGGTTCGCTTTACAATGAAGGTTTTTCGCTAATTTGGTCCTCAAGTTCACGTTTGTCACCTCAAACATTCTGACTTTTAAGTGATCCAATAAAAGACGAGAGAAGTAATTTGATTGTTGTTGTTGTTGTTTTTTTTCTTGTTTTTTTCAATGTTTTAATTGATCCCACCCAACATGGCATGCTTTCAAGGGGAGTTGGTCACGTGATAGTTTTCTATCGCGTGACTCATCTAACTAATTCCTTTTTTTTTTTTTTCACTCGCTTCAAAGGCTCTTTTTTTCAAATCTTTTACTCCTCGTTAACAGTGTTTTACATAGACCAGATCTATGCTTATCTGTACGATAGGACTTGTTGAAATTCAGGTCAGTTTCATTGACAAAGATTTTCTTTTTTGTCTCCTTCTGTGACGGATTATTAAAAACAGTCGGTGGCCGGACACACTAGAAATCGATGGCTGGAATTGAATCACGATTCACCCTGTTGCCCTCCCCATTTGCTGCTATGTATGGAGCATCACTTTGTGAAAAGGAACCTCCTTAAATGGAATGAATCAATCCCGGTGATAGAAGCTGTTTAGAAAGAAAGACGGAAAGGACAAAGATCTGGAGAAAAATTGTCACAGAAGGAAGAAAGGAGTAGGAATAAAATTAAAGAAAAAAGAGGGTATAGAAAATCACTAAAATGAAAGAAAAGAAGAAAGAAAGAAAGAAAGAAAGAAAGAAAGAAAGAAATTCTTCATCCATGCCTCTATGATCTTATTTCTAGCTTTCAGTTCGCTGCCAACTAGTGAAGAGACAACGTCAATATCTAACAAAATAAGAAGCCCAAAATACTTATGGATTTATTGTCTTTCCTTTACTTAGAATATTTATTCCATCACACATGTTAACATAACCCAAATTATATCCATAATAACCCTATTCGGTCAGTGATACTTATATCGATACCTGGTCACTGACAATTTCTTTCCTCGTAGCCCGTGATAAAAAACGAAAATTTTAAACGAATAAGGCAGAAAATTATTTGGTGGAAAAATCGATTATATTATGCTCAAGTCATAAAAATCCGTTTATAGCTCATGATATGGTAAAGCAGTTCCTAATTTTTGACTGCTGACCGGGCTTGCACAATCTCTGGATTGACAGTGTAAGAAATAGAAATAACTTAGGAGTAGAACACTCGTCCCTGGTACTGGAGGCTGGGTTTCAATCTATCGCAAAGTCAAACCAAAGACCTTTCTTTTTTTAAATAAAATACTCAATGTTTCTCTGCCGAACACTCAGTATGAGACTAACGGCTTATGTTAAATCATGTTAGATACACTGGTCTTACAATCATCGTAGTTAAACCTGGTCAGTTCGTGGATGGGTGATTACCGCTACCCTTAGTGAGCAGTACCCTGTGTGAGATTGCTGTGTATATGTTCAAGGAGACTATTTTGAAGGAGAGAGTGGAAACTAGGTGCCAGAGTAAGTATTGCATATACTTGAATACAAGACGAGTCCTTTTTTTAATTGAAAATATGGCCCTAAAATCAGCAGTTCAAGCCCAGTCCAAAATGGTTGACACTTCTATCAGAGTGAAAAGAGCGCCGAGAGCGATTCATCACCATAAAATTTTGCGTTCATCATCATCGGTCTTTTAACGTCCATCGTTCGACATGGACTTTCCCCAGGATCAGCCACATTTCTTTATCTTGGGCGTCAAGGCGCTAGTATTTTCTGAATTTGTGTAGTTCATCTCTCCATCTTGTATTCTGTCGGTCTCAGTTTTGCATGTGATACAACATGGCCTGCCCATTGCCATTTAAATTTTTTAATAGATTCTTTGATGTTTCGGACTCCTGTTTTCTTCCTGATATACTGTGCTGTCTTGTGATCTCTCCATGTAAGATTGAGCATGATTCTTTCATGCGTGCATTGCATGCTTCTCAGTTTGTAGGTCTGTCTCTTGGTTAGGTTCCATGTTTCACCTCCATAATTGACTATCAGGATTAGTTATATGCTCATCTTTTTAGGATTTTTTGTTTTAGTTATATGCTCATCTTTTTAGGTTTTTTTGGATTGTCTGTACGTTGGTAATATACAATTATATGTACTGTGTAATATTTTTTTAAACCAATTCAATTCGTCATCACATTTTTCAGTAATTGTTTATTCTACTTACGCTTAGGTGAGTGACCCATTCTCCGTGTAACAACGAGAGTTAATTTCAAATAGTATGAAGCGTTCATATATTCATCGTTCAGAAAGCTTCAAACACTGCACATTAATTTTTTTTCATTATTTCATATCATTTCAGTTACTTATTTCCCAATATCTGTGTAATTAATATAATTTTCCACAGCGTCTATTCTGCTTTTACAAATACTTTGTTATTATGGTACAATGTCTAAGTTTTCTCTTTTGGGGATCATCAGTTGTGTACCATGTTACAGTTTCGGGAATTTGAAATCAAAATAATTATATTAATGTGGTATCCTAACACTATGATCAAACACCATCTCCCTTTCAGTTATGATTTTATCATATAGCTCACGTCATACGTGTAGTTTGTTATTTCATATAGGGTATGATCATTGTGTATATATATATATATAGATAGATAGATAGATAGATAGATAGATAGATAGGTATTCAATCTCTCATCCAAAAACTCCTAAGTAAACGGTGGAATGGGTATTGAGGGAGATAAATTCATTTTCATGGATGAATTCCCTGAACTTATTCCCTGTGTTTCAAAACTGTTTACGAAAAGAAAGATATGTTAGAGTTTTAAAAATACTACTACAGTGTGTCCATTGAGTTTTCAACTATTTAACCATTCTGTTTAAACAAAAACGGTTAAGTATTTCATGGACAGTTGAATTGTTTTTCTATTAGAAGCTGTCAACGTGGAACTCTTCAGTTTTGAAGTTGGATTGGCTGGCTGGCTAGCTGGCTGGCTGTGTATGTATATATCACGCGTACAGACAGCACCAATGGAGCTAGAGGGCCGAAACCTTAAGCATCTACTCCTTATCATGCCTTTGAAAAACATTGGGGTGTTCCTTTTTTAGAATTTCTTCCGAAGATATCAGTTGCAGGTTCAATTTATACTGTAAAATGTTACTGAATTTGTTCCTACGCTTGTGTCAGGTATCATTCACTCTTGTTTCTTTAATGATCACTGCCCAACAAGAAGAAACTTATCTATTGATTAGCACTTTTTCTAATTTTTCGATTGCTCACTCCGAGTGCTGCTAAAAGTCGTTGGTGATCAGTTTTGATTGAATGACAAACCAGACATGTCCTTGATATTAATTTAAAAAATGTGATCTTCTGCAAAGCCGTGGAGCTCTCATCGCTTCGATAGAATTCTTGTACTTGTTCACACGACATTATCTTTGAAAAATTTCGTACAGTTCGCGACTTCACCCTCCTGTTCGCCGTGGCCTAGTGGTAGAGTGCTCTCTTCTGGTTCCGTAGGCTGAGATTCCTATCAGCTGGAACGTCGATCCTGATTAGTATTTAGCTTGGTGACGATTCGGGAATATATTGCACCCTAAGCAGAACGAATCATCGACAGGCCTGATAAGCCGGAAGTGCGTCTTACTAACAATTGTCCCCAACCATGCGACACCTACATTGAGGGCATAAGAAAAGAACAATGATACACATCTGAAATAAGGGAAATGTGGATGATTTTTCTTTAAAAATAAATACACTGGATTTTGCTTGATAAGACCAACGGTTATTAGGACAAGTCACGTATTAGAATCAATTTATACATGCGTATATGATCATCGTTAATTTGCTTTGTTTATCATGACCAATGAACTGTTTATTTTGATTAAGCAGCATTTCTACCGAATAGATATGTTCTTTTTTTTTAAAGTAAAACCTGATAGAATACCTAAACATATCTTTCCATTTCTCAAAAAAAATGTCTTTGAAAAATTGACCCGTGACTTGAATGGAAATTTTTAAAAGAAAAAATAAAGTAAACAGACGAATAATATGTAAGTTGGTGTGTTTTTCATGCAAATTTTCCACCTTGAGTTAAAGAGAATTGTGTTTTGTGTATGGAAAGAATGTTGCGAGGTTAATCCGACCAGAATCGTAAGTCCCGATGCGTTCCTGGCAACCGGAACATACTGCATTAACTTTTCTTAAAAATAACAATCCTTCCCCTTCCTTATACATGTTTAAATTTTATGACTTTTCGAAATTCACCATTGAAGTTTCTATCGTTTCAAAACATCGGGTATATCTTTTATTACAAGTTTCCGTCAAAATCTAGTCCAAATTTTCCCGTAACAAGAACAAAATGAACAATCCATGTCAAATTTAGGGGAGAAAACTCTTCATTGTTTGAATATCACGTCATGTCAAAGCAATCCTGTTCATGAAATTAACATCTTCCCTTTGTGATTCGAAATTACTGTCAAGTGATTGTTAGGTTAGTATCTCCCTAACTAAGCTAAGTGTACAAATTCTACCTACGTACAATAATATATTTATTATATCTACAAAACAAAAGTTTCAGTAATCATCTTCAGGCAGGATGAAAGTTGGAGTGCATTTCGAGCCTGTAGAAGCGAGGCCTTCAGATTGATAATATTCACTCCTTATCATTTCAACATTTTTTTCCAAATCCCACCAATGGGTTTTTAGTGGGGGGATTCAGTTTGCAATGAAAGTTCATCCTAAATTGGTCCTTAGTTGGTGCTTGTTTGTTTTTTGAAAGTTTTGAATTTTCAATTTAATGTTTTGATTGATCATCCGCAACACGACATTCTAAAAAAAAGACGTTGCTCTTCAGACAGTTTCTCTAGAATGAATAATCAGACCAGATGTTTCTTAAGGTTAGATATGACGTTTTGTCAAACTGAAGAGTACTCGCAACTTTTAATTAAAAAAAACTAATAAAACGGCTTCCACCTGTTCAGACGTTGCCACCTTCTAAAAAATCTTGACTGATTGCTATCAACACAATTTCAATCTAACTATCGAACAAAATCCTTTTGGTATTTGATATTTAGACGGAAGAGCTTTTTTTAAGATTTATTCTGCGGAGGACAATGAACACTGTATCTGTTTTGTTATAAAGTAAGTAAAAATTTCAGACAGGAAAATCTATAAAGACGGTGAGAGGGCAGAGAGGAGAGAAAGGGAGGAGAGAATTAAATACTTATCTTTTTAGACTGACACTTACTACTTCCTTCATCTAATACAGAGTTTCTCAACCCGCGTGTCTTCATTACCCCCAATTTGTTTTTTTCTTAATCTATTACCCCGTAGAGGCGATATCCCACCAATGAATAATGACTGGTCTATATTATCTGACCAAATGATATATTTAGACAAATAAATACTTTATATCAAACAGCTTGAGTGTACATATCCCGAAAGTAATGCTTGCTCTCGGCTAAGTCGAGTAAATTCCATAATAAGTTGATTACAGCGGATTATTTGAGCTCACATGATTACAGAAACGGAAATTAGAAATTGAATATACATTTTAGAATTCACCCAGTTTTAAGGAAACAGCCAATCGCGTGTGACAATATATAATCCCTTAAATTCAACTTTTGACTCCTGGTGACGATATAAAGCTCATTCCTATTATTAATCGGACCATTCTCATCTTGGTTGTTTTTCATACAACGTTTCGGCTGTTGTACTCCACGGCCTTCATCAGATATCATCTGGTAGGTCCACATAGCGTAGTGGTTACAGAATCAGACAAAATTACTGCAAAGTAATTTGATAGTTCTAGGTTCAATCCCAGTGTGAGACAATAATAATACTACTAATGCTAAGAGGGGAGTGCAGTCAATATACCCCCGTCGGTTAAATAAAGAGTTTGGTTTGTTACTTCCCCACACCTACCAGATGATACCTGATGAAGGCTGTAGAGTACAACAGCTGAAAAGTTGTATGAAAAACAACCAAGATGAGGATGGTCCAAATAATGATAGAAATAATAATAATACCTCATCTCATAAATTCAGAGATTTAAGGAACTTATATGTTGGTACGGAGTCGTCATCGACCTTTCCATAAGACACTGCCGAGACATCCTCATCCATTAGTCATCTTTTTTTTTATCTTCTATTATCCTTTGATCTGTAGTAAACGATAGCAATGTATTTTATTGATAGACAAATCGTATCAACTTTAAGGGTTCGATACACAGCTCTACATAAGCTACTCTGGCAACCCAAGCCCTGGTGCGATGCACCGGTTCCATCCAACTCTAAGAGGCCCTGTAATGATGTGTTGTTCCAACGTGAATCAAAAAGTATATCAGTTAGTTTAATATTTCTGAGAGAAAAGATAACAGGTGATGTAACGATAGCAAACGCAGTAGAAGAAGACCAGACACCCTATGGATAGATGGGATAAAAAGGTTTGCCAGCAACACATGTCAGAGTTAGTCACCGTTGGCATGAAAGTAACTCGGAATATATATATTTATATATATCTGCATATCTATATTTATTTACATATGTATATATACATATTTTTACACATACATATGCACATATATGTATATTCACATGTACATGTATACATATGTATATTTACTCATATATATATATATATATATATATATATATATATATATATATATACATATATATGCACATATATATAGATATGTATATACATATATATACATTTATATAAGTATGTAGAAATTCGTGACAGAGTTTCCTCTCTCTCTCTCTCTCTCTCTCTCTCTCTCTCTCTCTCTCTCTCTCTCTCTCTCTCTCTCTCTCTCTCTCTCTCTCTCTCTCTCTCTCTTAACCTGGCCTAACTTCGTTCTGTATCTGAATTCCAATGGATGATTATTATCAGGAAAGAAACTGAAAAATTCGTCACAGGGGAATAGTCCATTATTTTGAATGATGGGTAGGAGTTAGATTTCATCAGCGAACTCGTAGCCTTTGAAATGTAAAGTTTATTTGGTTGAATAGCATAAATAAATGAGGTCTTTAGTCTCCAACTTTGTTTCTCGTTTGTGGCTGTCTGGATCCACACGTAACTATACCTCGCTTCCACAATGACAGGCCGGGAAAAAGGAGCTAAAATTAAGGTTAAACCTAAAACTCGTTCATCAAAGGCCGGACTACAGTTTCCTGTTGGACGTATCCATCGTTTGTTGAGGAAGGGCCATTATGCCGAAAGAGTGGGTGCCGGAGCCCCAGTCTACTTGGCCGCTGTGTTGGAATATTTGACCGCTGAGGTTCTCGAGTTGGCCGGTAACGCCGCCCGTGACAACAAAAAATCCAGAATCATACCCCGTCACTTGCAATTGGCCATTCGTAACGATGAAGAACTGAACAAATTATGTTCAGGTGTCACCATCGCCCAGGGGGGTGTCTTGCCCAATATCCAGACTGTTCTTCTACCCAAAAAGACCGGTGCCGCAAAAGCTGACTCAAAGGGATCTCAGTCCCAAGAATATTAATCTGTACTAACATATCTCTTAAAACATCCGTCTCATCTAAATGATTATTTCGATAAAGAGTTCAATTTCTTTAACTCTTCCTGGAATTTCAGATACCTAGCGCTGTATGTAAACCGGGTTTAATAACTCTTTGGACGGAAAGAAAATCTATCGTGGCAAGATATGTTGAAAACTCAAACTGAACAGCGCTTCCCGTTGCATATCCGTCAGGATTTGCGAAAATCGCTGGAATTGAGTAAATGAATTGGATTGCACAAAACTTTGCAAATTTTAATATTGCTTCTCTTAAAAAAAATTAGAATTGTCTTCAGCGTTTGTGGAAGTAAAAAAAAAAAAACTAATTACGTTGCTTGTAATAAAAATACTTGTGAATGCAAGTTCCTTAGCGCTAGTGTACATTATATAAAATCTAGAATTTCATATTAATACACCATGGAATCTTTAATGTCAAGAAAAAAAAACTTTAGATCTGGTCTCTAAATGTTTATGTCCAATTAGATATTGAATTCTCGAAACGAATGCCATTAAGAGAGAACACTGATTTTTTTTGGGGGGGAATGTCGATTTTATCTCACTTGAATAAAAAGAATTCCCACTGGTCAGTGATTTCGTAGTTTAGTCCTAAATTATCCCTGTTGTCGTTTAGGGCTCTTTGACAATCACAACCAAATACTAAGCAGATATAAAATCTAATAAAATGATGTGAAAGTAAAAACTTCATCGGCCACTTTCACTCTAGGTGCATTCATTAATCAAATAGACGGGTACAATTTTTCTGTTTTAAAAGCTGGTTTACTTTTTTCTGGTTTTTCGAAATTGTATGAATAAAAATACTAACAGTAACAGAATGTGTATACAGCGGTGTTGGGGGGGATTCTTAGATTCGATACCCACCCAGTACCCTCTTAACCACGATAAATCACGGAATAATCCAATTTTTCTTTATAGAGAGAAGGATATCAATTTAGTGTCCAAGGTTTTCAGTCGGGAAAATTTTGACTTTAGTTAAAATCCTGTTGTTTTTTGTTGTTTTTTATCCAATGAAGACACATTCTCTTCTATAAAACTGTCCTTCAAAATGTATTGCTCTTAAATTACCAGAAAAGGTACATTTTTTTTCTTTCTTGATTCACTTCCTTAAGGTAGGAACTTCACACAACAATGGCGGCCTGGAAGTAGGGCTATTTTATTGCATGAGAACGCTGGTCACTAACTTAGAGGCCACGCGATTTTGAAGGCCCCAATAATCATGTTGAAAAAAAAATCTTATTATCCCGAACAAATATTCTCAAGATGGCCCTGAGTTAAACTGTTCACTACTGACGACATAGGTCAATGATGGAATAACTCTGACCTGAATGAATCATTCGCTTATGATCTGATTATCAGAAAGATTCTGGGCATTTTTAATATACTGGGACGGGGCAATGCAAAATATTGGTATAAAGAGCAAAAACGTTCTGTGGCAGAAAACGGTTTCGTACAAAAAGAAATTAACTAATGTTACAAACGAGGTAACTAGAGTACAGCCTGAAATCAAATAGATATCAAGCTCAAAGGTCTTACCATATCACCAAAGCCGATGATTTATTTGCTGTATTTCTTGACAATACAGTAAGTATAAATAGTTATATAGAGTACATCATTTTTGATGCGAAGAAAAAATTGTCTTGTCGCTGAAATCGAATAGAAATTCTTATTGATTCTTTTGAAAAAGATTTCTGAATTTAAAATTCGAAACGCCAGTGAAATTCTAAATCCCACATTATATTATACCTTTTGAAAATCATATTTTGGGATTTTTTTTACGATAAGAGAGGCTCGATTTGTTTTGAATTGTGGTTAGAAACCACTTTTCTAAAAATGATTTTCATAGAATTTCAATGTTTTATATTTTTAGGCCAACAAAAACTTTCTCCCTCAGCCAATTTACTCCAATGATCACCAAGTTGACGAATACCGAACTCCAACTTTCATCAATGCTTTAAGAGCCACTTCCACCTGAATAGAAATATAGATATCTATTTAAAACGGGTCAAAATAAAGATCAACATATTTTTATCGCTGGCTGGTAATAATCTTTAAGAAAAAAGAAGCGTCACTTGCGTAAGAATAAACCCTGGTGAAGCCTATCATTACTTGCCTGTATTGAGTGGTACTGATCTTTTGGGGGCGTAGTGGAGCTAAGCTTTGGAGATATCAGTGACCTTGTTGGGAATTCCAATTAGAGCTTAGCAGGCTGGGATGTAAATTTTATCAGTTCTTGACATCTTTCAATCACATGACAAGCATAACTGCTTTTTCTTAGAAAATAAGTCAATAGCTGAAGCACTTATCTACCTCAGGTAGAAGGTTAAAACCCAAATCGCGGCTGTTCTTGACAATAAAACGATTTCTTAGTACTGGTGAAGAGCGGCAGAAAGAAATCGCCCTTTGAAAATGCATAAGTCGACCCTAATGTCGGCATATTTTAGCAGAGGGGATATTGACACCCTAAATTTTCTTCCTAAAAGCCATTTTATAAATTGGGATGAAAGTTTGAAAAATATCAGCACAAATACAATGTATCTATTAGTTAAAGACAATAAATCTAATTTTCTGAAGTTATGCTTTGTACTGCTGCAACTCCTACCTTTAAAATGGGGGGGGGGGTTGTTACGGTGTTACGATTAGAGATAAGTAATCCTCGATAAGCGATCACTGTAAACTGTTGCAATTATAAACATCACAATGCTCCCGTTAAATAAGACTTCTGGACTGGTAACTTGAAAAAAAAAATGTCCTTAGCCACAACAAATTTAGATGGTTGGTATTGGGACAGAATGTTCATTTTAACGTTACCCTTTAGAATTAGAATAATTGTTATATATATATATAATTTGTTCATCAGTTATTTATCATTTTTGACCAAAGGAACAAAATGGCTGTCGAAGTTCATTTCCAAGCGCTAAAAAAACTTTAGCAGAGATTAGTTGACTCAGTTAATTTCCCATGCTAAATATGATTACCTGATAAGATAATGACAACGCAATTATTTCAAAATGTCTCCTGCACTAGATTTCAAAATCCAAAACGAAGATTTCATTGGGTAGAGTAAGATAAGTACCAATCAATATAACCAAGTAAATCGACCAGGTTCAGCTAAACACCATCAGGGTCAATTAGCCGAAAAAGATATAAATAAAAAATGAAATAAACTTCAACTAGAAGTTTGGTTTTTTTTTTAAAAAAAACGATAGTTGCACAAAAAAAAAAAAAAATAATGGAAAATGAGATTTTTATTCACTTAAAATCAAATCTACATTTCATTTATCAGTTCTCCCTGAATGACAAATTTTGTTCAAAGAATTTAAAAGAGTAAGAACAATAAGAGTCCATAAATCATTTTTGTTTTCTTTATGACATTAAAATTCAAGAAGAATTGTTACAAGCAACCTAACTCCTGGTTTTCTTCAAAACCAGCGGATACAATTTTTCATGTTCCATTCATATTTTTGAAGTGAAACAATAGTTAAAACGTCAGAGTCTTGTGCAGTTGAATTCATTGTTGGATCTGCAATTTTTGCAAATCATTAAACTTAATACTAGAGCTGTTCACAGAAGTGTCATAAATAATAGTTCGACAGCGGCATTTTTACTGGAGAAAAAAAAGCAAATCAAGTATTTGCGCATGATTTGCATAAATAATCAAGCCTCTGGGTTTGTTTCTCATCAATTAAGTGATAATACAGGCCTATTGTAAATTTTCCTTTCTCTTCGGATTTAATTAGATGAGCCAAGACCCCCGGGCCCTAAAATTCTTAGCTACGCCTCTGTTCATATCTTATCGACAACTTTCCATTATACAAAAGCATTTTTCCAGTCCAGAATTGTTGGATTAACTATTTATTGGGTTAGTGTTTTTGAAACGCTGGAAAAGAAATTTCAAACAAATCTGTCTTTTCACGTCTTGAATTGGATGCAATGGTAATATTCGGTTTTATGGATGCAAATATGGAAGTTGAACCCTGCATAAATAGGTTCCAAAAAAAGGTATAACTATAAAATGTATTGATCAAATATTCTAAAATTACGTTAATCGCTTTTTTTTATAACACCCAGATCAAAATTGTTACACTGCTAAAAAAAGAAAAAAAATGCTACTAAATTTACGGTTTAGTCGTACCTAAACAAATTCTTGAAATATTCTGATATAGACTCTATATTTTTGATTTCATAATCTCAATACCTGATCAATACGTTGTATGGTTATGGGGGTGGGGGGCTCACTATACCGAGCTAAACTACCATATTTCACATTCGTAAGCCCAAGCACTACCATTACTCCCAATTTACAACGGGAAAAGAAACATGAACCCGAATTAAGAAACCTAATATAAAAGTCGTCGCTTAGATAAGAGTTGGCTCAGAATAAATGGCTCTTAAAAAGGCAGTTATGAGTGATGTGCAAATACAGTTTAATATTCCTGGGACATGGCTCCCTTTTTGTCGGCTTTGGCAGCACCGGTCTTTTTGGGTAGAAGAACAGTCTGAATGTTGGGCAAGACACCCCCCTGGGCGATGGTGACACCTGAACATAATTTGTTCAGTTCTTCATCGTTACGAATGGCCAATTGCAAGTGACGGGGAATGATTCTGGATTTTTTGTTGTCACGGGCGGCGTTACCGGCCAACTCGAGAACCTCAGCGGCCAAATATTCCAACACGGCAGCCAAGTAGACTGGGGCTCCGGCACCCACTCTTTCGGCATAATGGCCCTTCCTCAACAAACGATGGATACGTCCAACAGGAAACTGCAGTCCGGCCTTTGATGAACGGCTTTTAGATTTAGTCTTAACTTTAGCACCTTTTCCCCGGCCAGTCATTGTGGAAGCGAGATGTAACGACGTGTGGATCTAGACAGCTACTAACCGGAAACGAAATAGGTGACCAGAAACCTTATTCATTTATAATGAGCGGCTAAAATACTTGTCTATAACTACGTCCACGCACTTCACGCGTTATTCTCACCAAACTCTCGTGATTTGAAAATTGTTCTCATGACATTCTTCCCCGCCCCCTTTTGTAGCCTAAAGTGGAAAAACTTCTTGAAAATATTAGAAAAGAGCGAAACAAATATAATATATATAAAATACAATACGTACAACATAAGTGGAAAAAGATTTTTTTTTAATTTAGATTCATTCTTCAAGTGAGTCAGAAAAAGGAAAAATCTTCGATAGAAATTAGAAACTATATAAAGTATCCGTCAACGTCGAGTTAGATATTCAAGGAGAAATAGAAAAAAAAATTCTGACTTATAAGAGAACAGGTTCACCTTATTTTTTAATCCCTTAAGTGAAAAAAAAACGTTTGACCTTCACTTTTAACACCTCAAATGAGAGGAAAAGTCTCATATTGCTTCTAATTTTTTCGACAAAAGGAAAATATCTCCCTTCACATTTCATTCCTGGAGGGAAAATGCTTCCCCTCACTTTTAACTTCTCCGAGGAAGGAAACATTTCACTACATTTCTTATCGCTAAAAAGAGAGAAACTTTACTTCCATTTTTAATGCCTTTAAAGGGGAGAACGTGTGCCTTTACTTTTAACCTACTTATTTGATCCCTTAAAGAAATTTTCATAAACATAATATATATATATATATATATATATATATATATATATATATATATATATATTGAACGGAAAGTAAATGTCCAGTTTAGCATTATTGTTACATATAAAATACAACCCCTTCATAAAATCTTGAAAAAAATTCTCAAAACATTTTATTTTAAAAGCTTCCCCCGTATTCGTTAAGTAGGTTTGCCAAATTTGATTGGGTTGCACTCATCTTTATATGGTTTCTATCGCATATCAGTCCAACAGACAAACAGCCTGATACCTCTTGGTTTTATGTAAAGATTATTTTTTAAAAAACATTATCGACTAAAAGTGGAAGACATAGTCTAAAACTCCAGGTACAGACTTCCACAAAGCCGAGAAAAAATTTCTTTTTTACTCGAGAGACCAAACTGTGGAATACTCTCTGTGAAGAGATTATTTTCTCTGTATCGATTAATGCTTTCAAAAACAATTCAATGAATTATTCCGGGAATTCAATGATTAAGTATGGATTTTCATTTTAGCACAATCCCAACCGGTCAGCCTTGCTGGTCAAGATTGATTGATGGACTGCGTATGGTTTCATGACTATTCAGCTCTCATTAAAACTTATTTGAAAGCAGATAACTACGATAAACATTTTAATCAAAGGAGATATCTTCACGTTACGTCAAAACTGGTATTAATTGTAAACTTTCGTTTCAAGTATCTTGCCAATTTGCTTTTTTGTATGTCCCTATTCATACCAAATACTTTCTAGTCAATAGTTATTCGCTGTCCTATTTCATTTCTTTAGCTTTATAGCTTGATTTAGGTGAATGTATTCCGAGAACCTTTTTAAGGTTTCATCGTCTATTCTTACAGTCTTTGTGGGGGGGGGTCTTTGAATATTATATTTGTCTTTGTTGAGATCATCTTCCTTTACTTTCTCTATTTAGATCAGCATGTTTTGTTTGTCCTCCTCAGTTTAAAGATGAAAATAGGCAGCACACATACCTGGAAGAAGCGACCACAAATGAAGCAAAAAGCTGATCAATCCGTCTCCATGGGAGAGTGAATGCAGTAGGAAAATATCCGTCACTAAATGGAGAGACGAGACAGAAATATCTACTGGTAAGACATGACGAAGTTTAGCAAAATCATGCTCGTCATGGAAACAGGTAGAAAAGGCCTTTGTGCAGCAGTGGTCCTAAGAACTGATGATGATGTTTATGATGAAGATATTTTCAAAGTCATAATTTATGAATAAACTCTATTCAAGCAGAGATATTTCACTTTGAATCAAGCAACAACATTAAACATAAAATAATACAATCTCTGTCCCATAATAGTCATCATACTTGAATATACAATATTTATATAAATTTAAGGACTATTTCGTTTCAGAAGTAGTCTATTAGTATCCAGCAAACTTCTTGCTTCGTAACCCGTACTGAATATTGAAGCTTGAATGAATTTGCATCCGTCAGATGAAAATGAAACCTACGAAACATGAAGATTTCCATCGTGAACGAACCTATCCATTTCTGTTCCGAGAATCGAATTGTTGTCAGAAAACTCTATGGATGAGTAATCGATCAAAATAATTTTATGAATGTTTGTCATAAAATATTGTGCAGTTTGTTTGATATCGACCAATTTTTAAGCCAGTCAGGTTATCCATAAAACGTCAAACTTGTATTATGGTTTCCAATTGACATTTCAAAAATATTTTTGAATTACTATAAAAAATGTATTCATGACCAATCATCCAACAGTCCGGTCTGCTCGGATAGTGTAATGGATAGCACGCCTGTCTCACACGTAGGAGGCTCTTAGTTGGATTCCCGCTCGGATCGAAACGTATGGAAAACTATTCATTCAGTGGGAACTCGGTGACTAATTGGGGATACACTAAGCTTTGTGAAAAGAATGGCGGTATCTCTTTGATAGACTTGCATCCTAAGAAAGTAGCCATTTAAGAAACTTGTAGGAATAAAGTCCTGGTCTTGACCAGACTTGAAACCAAAAGGGATCACCTAGCTGACGCATGCAATATAGACCGATTTCCACAGCCGGTTATACTGAATGGGAGTTGTCTTTTGATTAGGAAACAGAAGATTTACCTTACCAATATCAGTTAATGTATATCTGTTTTATTCATCAATAGGAAAACAAGTCGTTGATAGAAAGGAATTTTATGGAAAACTCATTAATACTAACAGGAGCTCTCCACTGATGGGAGATAAATAGTTTTGATTTTTTTCCCAATACCTAATATATGTAATAATTTAAAATCTATTCTATATTATCTAAAATTCTATACGATTATGACGCAACTCTAATTGATTCTCTACTTTGTACAATTAGAGTATACGTTACGCCAATTCGGCAAAATTGTCGAATTGGCGAAGGTTAAAGTCTTTCTTACTAAAATAAATACGTGATTCCAATCTAATCGAAATTTCATCCAATCGAATCAATGATGTAAAACAATTATTTTTTGAGAATGAAAACTTTATATAATCAAAGTGATATCAAATATTATTTACAAAAAAATACATGAATACGCCGTTCAATGTTTTTTCCTGTAGTTTCAATTTGATCACGAGTTTATCTAATCAAAACAAAGTTAAAAACAATTTATTTTTACGATAAAAAGTTTATGTGAACATTTTATTTACAAATAATAAGTAAATATCAATAATTACCCTACTTTTCCAATTCGATGTAGCTATCATCGTTAAACATATACCTTCCTGAAGATCCACCACACATCTGTATCGTGGGCGTCGCAGAGCCAGTACTTTCTGAATTTGTTCATTTCATCTCTCCATCTTGTATTCTACCAGCTTAAGTTGCATATGTGGTCTCTTGGGATCCATGTCGTGAGTCGCGATGTCATCCTGTTTTTTGCCATTCCTGCAACATGACTACTGTCATTTGGGTTTTCTAATGGATTCTATGATGTCTTGGACTCCTGTTTTCTCCCTGATGCATTGTGCTGTCTTATGGTCTCTGCATGTGAGGTTGAGCATGATTCTTTCATTTGCACGTTGCATGCTTTCCAGTCTGCGGGTCAGTCACTTGGTTAGGTTCCATGTTTCAGCCCCATTGGTTTTTTTTAGGACCAATGGGATCTTCTTTTTGATGGTTGCTCGGTCGAATTTTGCCATCCTAGAATGATTCTTTGCTTGATTTCTTCTTATTTTGAGATTCATCGTTCTTGGTAAATGTAGTTGTCTACTTTCACTAGTTCTGCATCTTCGATTTTGATCGTTGTGTTCTTATTTCAAACGTGACTGTTGCACATGATCTTTGTTCAGCTGAAGTTCATGTGTAGGCCGACCTTTTTGCTTTCTTCATTTAGTTCATCTAGTATTAGTTGGAGGTCATGTAGGCTTTCTGCAAAAAAGGTGATGTCTGCAAATCTGAGGTTGCTCAGATACTCGCCATCTATTTTGATTCCTTCATCTTCCCTGTCTACATCTTATGTGAAAGAAATGACGATGTACGGTTGCATTAGGCTTGTTCGTGCGTGTGTTAGTGTGAGCGGAATTTTATAGCTCAACATCAGAGCTGAAACTATCACTGACGTCACATGCTGAGATGGAAATAACGTAAGCTAAGCTAGGTCATGTCTAATGCCGTACGACTCATGGGATACATTGCGGGAGAAAACGCCTAATCGTCCGTCAAAACCAGGGAAAAAATATCAAATACTTTTTAGATGACATGTCTGGTTAGTCACTCAATAGAGAACGTCATGTGAACGTCTTTTGGCAGCATGTCGTTTTGGGGTGATCAATTGAAAAATTTGAAAAATTGGAGACCAATGAATGAGTTACTTTTCTCGTCTTTTTTTGGGCTGTCATCATTGAACAAAATGTCCAAATGTTTTTTAAATCAAGCATGAATACTGCCAAACACAAACTAAGGCCCAATTGCGCTCAAACTTATCTAGTAAATTGACCACTATAACAAAACTATTTTTTGGGGGGGGGGGTTCTAAAAATCTCCCAAAACGTTTTTTCCAGCCAAATACGGAATAAGTGAGCAAATTTCACTTCTGTAGCCCAAACAGTGCGAACTGTACCCGCAAGACATACATAAATAGTCAGCAAACCAGCCAGACTAATCCAAAAAATGGAGAAACCTATGTTAACGCTGACTATGTGTTGACAGTTTTGGTTGACAGTTTTTCTAATACAGGATTGTTTCTTGGAGTGGAGGAGTGGTTGATGTTGTAGCGGCAGGCAGAGCAGGAATCGGTTTCCATCCCCAATATTGGTAGTTAAAAAGATCAAAAAGAATTAAGGTATTTGAGGGTGGAATAGTTTAGCCATCTTGAAGAAAGAAACTGTTTGATATTCAAACGAAAAAAGCCAAATGGGAAAACATTTAAGGAAAAAAAATCATTGAAATAATGTGGCTTCAAAGAGATGGATCCAAAGAGCATTAGTTCTCTAATAAAGACAGTATTCAACATCCTGTTGATACCAGTCAACCCCAACATTTTATGTCCGCTTGGACAACCATAAAGTGGAATGGGGAAAGTTATCTTCAACTGCCATCACCAAAAACTTGTGAAAAGTTTGTAAGATTACGTACCATGTATTTAATTATGCGAGTGACGAAAGTTTTTTTAAACAGGTCTCCAATAAATGATAATATAAATAGCTTGCTATATCTATGCAATATTGTGTCTATATGCCATTCAATACGACACGAAGTTCATTTCAAGAGTACATTTAAATTCAATACAACTACGAAAAAATGTCGATACAAATATGACACAAATTCTAAAACAAATGTGTGCATGGATTTATTAAGAATACCACGAAATTCTCTATGCAAATACGACACTAATTGCATTATGAATGCACATATAAATCCAATGCAAATGCAGTAAAAAGTTCATTTGATTCACAAATTTGAATACAAATACGGATTTGTTTCATTGTCTATGGAAGCTGAACGAAGCCTTCTTCTTTGTTCACCAATATCTCACCACCATCTCTTTCTTGTCTTCAACACCTGAAACAGAATTCATATCAGCGTCACATTGTATCTGACAGATTTAATGATGTCACCTTAGTGATTATGGCGGGGAAAAAACCATTTATATTCATTTTATCGATCAGACAAGAGACATCAAGTTAATGGACTTGAAGAAAAACTTTCGACAACGGAGAAAGCAATAAAAACATGGTCAGTGGCGTTGATATGTTGTTTTTCCATTTATTGATGTATAAGACTCGTGAGAAAATATTAAGATTGGATAGGTTAGATAGTCAATCGAAATTACCTTACATAGACTTGGTACAACAAAGGACATTGATTTGTCTTCTATTCAATCATACCTTTCATTTTTGCAATCTTAAGAATACCAGTCACAAAACCAGGATCAGGAATAAGAGCAATGGCTCTGTATTTGAAAGATCGAACAGCTTTCGTTTGTTAAGGATTTTACAAGTACACATCTAACTGCTCAGTCAATCACTGGACTTACCGACTAACAACGTTGATCAACATAGATCATATGCAAAACTGTGGCCGGCAGAAAATGAGATGGTTTGATGAACGACACAAGTTCAGAAAGTGTTGGCTTTGCACCGTCCATGATAGAGATGTCTGGTGAATCCTGGGAAAGATCTTTTTCCAACGATGGACATTGAAAAATGATGATGGTTTCCTTTATTGTGTCCTCTTGATTCACATCAAACATCGTTAAAATAGAATCAATGTCAATGAAAGTCACTCAATAAATTCTTTCTAGTTCTTTTCTTGTGTGAAGATCAAGCAAGGGCAGTGTTGCCAACTTTATTTCAAAGTTCACGTCTACCATTGAATCAAAAATAACTTTAAACACCTAGAAACATCTAGATACGTCTGATCTATAAATGTAAAATCTAGGAAATGTGTTACATATTGATAAGTCGATTGTTACTTCGGACTCTAGTATTTATTTCACTGGAGTATTACTTAGTTTATTGAAAACATCCGTTATTCTATAACGATAAATTAGGTAGAAATATTTGTTTTATCAAGAATAATCAAAAAAGAATTTCTGACATCTAAATGCAACCAAAACATTTATTCAGATGAATAACATATAAACTGGTGATATGCTAACTCACATTTCAATGTGTCAGTCAGTGACGGTGATCGCAGCTAGAGATGCTAGCACACCCCAAAACTCCAAAAATGATCTTGGTTGCATCATGTCTGAAGCAATTTTGTGAAAAATAGATATCGACTCAGTGAACAGTCTATTAAAGTTTCTATCCTTACTTCGAAAAGACTATCATCCAGGAAGCCAAAACGGCCTCACCCCAACTTCAGTTTTGTCAATCTCATTAACCGATAAAATCCATTCATCTCGGCTACTCGAACCGAAGGAGACGCAACAGTAAAAGTCGAGGCATACTAATAATCTGCAATGTCAAAATAAAAGACCTCTTCCTCTCGCAGACACGTCACTGTCAAAACAAGTTGTCAAAATATCTTTAGGGGACCACGGCTGAATTTTTAATTAGGAAATAAGAGCAAATTGTTTCTAGCCTGAATGGCCAAAACGGCCATTTTACTGTGAAATGTAATAGATCGGGCCTTTTTAAAATCTTTTAACCATAGTTGTTTTGGCCATGTCAACTTGAGCTGACAACATCACTATAGTCGACATCAGTTTCTAAATGGGTCTGACTGGAGGGCATTCACTCTATATTAGGTATAGAAAAAAGTATTCTTTTTTTAATTCCTCATCACAACGTTTTAATTCAATTTACAATGTAAGTTTATTCTAAATTGGTCCTTTATTTTGTCTCCAGCAGTGTCTGCGCTTGTTTGTTTTTTGTTTTCTTTTCTTTTTCGATTAGAATTTTTTCAGCGATCACCTCCCAACAGAAGGCAAGAGAAATTTATTGATTGCCTTCTGTTCTCACAATTTAATTGATCAACTGAAACACAGAATGCTACTCAAAGTACGTTGGTCACCTGAAATTTTCTATTGAGTGACTAACCAGACATGTATGTTCGTCATTCTTTCTAGTAAGCAAGAATGAAGCCAGCTGGAATATAACGAAACCGTGTCTAGAACTACACAACTACCTACTTATTAATAGTAATAGTATTAGTATTATTAGTTTTCACTACATCCATACAGATCGATGAATAGTATGAATAGACTGATGATCTAAAAAGTTTAGGGGCCCTGCTTTTACGGTTTGGAATTAGGGGAATGATTGACAGAAGATGACTTTTTGCCGTAGTTGTTATGTCAAAATCCTGTCTAAGTCAGGAGATGACTTTCTTTTTTCTATCGTCACAACAGAAGCGAGAACACTCCTAATCTCTCTCGTCACGCTGAACGAAACCAAATTGTGCAATCAACATTTGCTTACCGTGATTTCAAAGCACTACTATCTGATTGGTTGATTGGTGTCTTACCAACTTAGCCGAATTGTCAAGTTCTATTTATCTACTAAAATTAATTAGAAAATACACAAGGAATTATTTCACTATAATAACATTGAAAGGAAAAATGTTTCCTCTCTATGATTTGTATTACAGCCAAGTAACTGGTAGCTAACTTTCCAACCGACTGAGAGAAACTGGAAGTTCTTGCATTTATGAAAAGGTAGTATACAGATACACAAAGGGCTTATTTAGTTCTAATAAATACACAAACACACACACACACACATATGTATATATGTATATATATATATATATATATATATATATATATATATATATATATATATATATATATATATATTTCTGTAATTTTTTTTATCATAAATATATAGTACAAAAGTTGAAATGATTATCTTCGTTCGGGCTAGAAGTAAGGGTAGAGTTTAACCCTGTAGCAGCCAAGCTTGTAAATAAATTCTTTTTTTGGTTGGCACCACAGTTTTTTTTTCTACACAATTTTTGCATTTGGCAACTTCTTGTTTGTTTTTAGCAAGAAATGTCCCAGACTTTCTAGCATTCCTGTTGCTACCACATCTTATGAATCAAGATAAATTGCTGTCTCTTGTACAGAATGAAATGAAAAAAATCCCTGAATAATAACCACCAAAAGAAAAGTCATTTAATCAAGAAATACAAATTATGATAATTGATTGGTGTTGACAACCTTTCCTTCCCCTTTCGATCTCGATGGGTCAGTTTGGATGATGTCGGGCTTTATAAGTTTTGACCCATTTTCTGAAATGAATTCATTATGAGGAACTGTCAACTAAAATTGTCAATGTAGTTTTCATCAGTTTCTAAATGATTCTACTGGGCTTGCTATCTATTAAAAACTGTCAAACAAAACTGTCACCAAAACCCTCAGCACAAGTCTCTTCAGATTTGAGTTGGCCTGGCAGACTGACTGGCTATCTAATAGAAACCCTCAATCAAACTCTCAACATAGGGTTTTCAGGTTTTATTTGGTTCTGACTGGTTGGCTAGCTGGTTGGCTGGTTGGCTGGCTATACATTAGAAATACTCAACCAAAATTGCCAATAAAATTATCAACATAACACTCTTCAGTTTCCAAGTGCGTCTGCCTGGCTTGTTGCCCATCTCTCTATGAATGCATTGTACGTCCAGGCAGCATCAATAGACGACTGGAAAGATAAGTCTACATTTTCTTTTTCAATTTTTTTCAAAATTCTTTCCAAACAAGGGTTTTCATTAAGTGGTTTAATACCCAATGTAATTTTATGCTGAATTGGTTCTTTAGTTCTTATAGCCTGTGTCCACTGTTGATATTTTGAAACTTCAGACTTTTTATAGTGATTACCACCCAAAGAAGTATGTTATTCATTAATCTTCCTTTTTTTCAATTTTTCTCTGATTGATCACCCCAACCCGGCATGCAACCAAAACTCGTTGGTCAGGTGACAGTTCCTATTGACTGACTAATCAGACCTGTTTCATGTACTATTTGGATTGGTGTAAGCGCTATGACCCCGTCCATATTGGATTCTAGTCCTATTAAGTTTTGTCCGTCCCCTACGTTAAAAAACTGAGATCAAATGTAGAATCTCAATCTAGCCGAAAACGCGAATTCTCTTATTAAAGCTCAATCAATTTTTGATTAAACTTGCCATCACAGTCAATAATTGAACGACGGTAGCGTCAAAATCTGGAATCCTGTAAAAGAATTCCATCAAAGAATAAAAATTATGATCAGATTAGGTTCTACTTATGACATCACTGGCGTTTTCCACTGGAAAAAATATTTAATAGAGTGAAAAAAAATCTACAAATATCTAGTTTCTGGGGAATCTAGATGCTATCAATAAGCTTGTAAGAATAAGGGACAGAAAACCTCCTACCGCCCCCAATAATTTTAGAAGGTGAGTAGTGGAGTTCTGATACCATTTTCAAGTCTGCACTCAAATCTGTATGGCCAGGAGCACTGGAACACAAATGCATAAACAAACACATAAACACACACATATAAGGAAGGATAGAACCTTTCGTAAGCTTTGGTGGCTACGGTTGTTCAAGTAATAACTTTGACAAATGTTGTGATATTATTTTTTCAAAACATCCTTTTATGTTGTTAAAAGGGTTTGAATTCTATATTTCATCCTTGTTTGCATAGAATTAAATTCAAAAATTGTTCAGATAGAGATTTTTATCATCTTGAGTATTCAGATAGGTATTCTCATTATTGTTGTTTCAATCATGCTTGATTTGTACACTCTCCGGCGTTTTTGGCGATCTATGATGAAGTCATTATTAAATGCATTATTCAAATTAGTATCTTTCTTTGTAAAACTTTGGTCCAACACTGGAGTAGAAAAAACACGAACAATCCTCACCAAATTTTGAAGGAGTAAAAATTAAAATTCCGTTACCGTGATTTATAGCTGACTTTCATACCAATAAAGCTAAATCGACAAGTTTTACAAATCTACCAGAATTAATATTAGAGATGCTCAAAGGCTAATTTCATTCAAATGGGTTTTATAAAATCAAAATTTCCAATCCTTGAATTGAAGTCACAACCAAAAGATTGTAGACTGATGACGTACCGACTTAACTAAATTAACAGGTCTTACATATCAATGAAAATTCATCTTACATATTCACAGGGGCTTATTTCATTGAAATAAATAAGTACGTTTTTACCACTAATATTTTTTAGTTATTCATCTATTAAACATACAATATAAACGCTGCAGTAATAATCTTTGGATTGAATAAAAGTTGGAATAAGGTTTGGTCCTGCAGTAGCCAGGCTTGTTATCTATATGCTATCTCCCGTGTGCTCTCAGGAACTCCTAGAATCTCTGTTACATCCAATTCCTTAGAGCACTTTGAATTCAGTTTTTAGTTTATTTTACTGACTTTTGCCAATTTTTTTAACAATTTTATGAAAAATTACAGGTGTAACATGAATCTTTGCGTGTTCAGACCAGTGAAATGTTAAAAACCATCAAAACTGATATTCATGGGTCAACTAAGGATTCTTCAGTTTTTAAACGATTCAGCCTGACTGGCTTCATATGTATATGTGTCGTGCTGTACAAATGGAGCTAGAAGACTGAAAATATATACATTCACTCCTCAATATATCTCGTTTTTGTTTTATAACCGTATCCACACACACACGCAAAGGATTAGGTGGTCCTTAAAAAGTTGAAAAGATTTTCCACGAATGAAAAGCAGAATGAACGCTGTCTCAGTAAGGGTTTGAACCCAGTTCGTCAATACCACTTCCCAACTCGCAACCCGTTAGGCCACCTGCCCCTCAACTAAGACCATCCATAATTCAAGTTTTAATTTAATTGGAAACATGAAATGAAATATAAACTTTCTATTGTATTTTCATCAATTTTTCTTTTCTGACGAGTGAAATGTTTAAATGATTTAACTTTGACGTCTTCGTTCAAAGAACTCACAAAAGTCACGTAATGAAGAAAATGTGAAATGAATTTTAATAATTTTAAAAAAAAGTTTCAAAATATCAAAATCTGACAGTTCTTTTGACAGAAAATCTAACAAGTACTTTGTTTTGATTTTCAATGTTTGGCCTCTTGAGACTGAAGTTTGGAAGAAACAACAGCTGCAGAGTTAGAATTTGTTCAGATTTGACCATTTTTTTTTTTTGCATCTTAAGTGATTTTTTTTTTTTGTGAAATATAAAGAATTATTTTCAGAAATATTTTTAAAAACGGCTATGTCATGTCCGTTTATACAATACTTCTTCCTAGTATAAGCTATTTTTGCTATTCTATTTTAGTGTTGACGGCCAAACCGTATTTGAGTTAGGCAACACCTAGCCTGTTCAGTATCTTGATGGGTACCTAACGTCGAATACTGGGTGTAAGATTCAAATATAAGCAACTCATGTAAAGGTCGTCCCATGGCGATTCCTTTAATCGTCTCAACTAATATTTCAGTCATAATTAGAGTTATCCGAAAAAGTGAAATAGCTCCGGTCGAGACTTGAACTCGCATCCTGAGAACTTGTCAATGGTAGATATTACGTTATTTTTCTGGTCGAACCATTGTTTTTCCAGGATTCATTCTCTTTTCTCTGATAACAACGATTATTAGGAAAGAGAACAATGCAGCAGGTAATGATATAAAGAGTACCGATCTTTGTGACCCATTGGTAGAGTGCTCAGTTCAAGTTGGGTAGGCTGTGGGTTCAATCCACTGCCAGGTCATTCCAATTACTTTTAAAATGGAACTCAATGCTTCTTCACTGAGTAGTCAGCATAGTAATCTTTGAATAATCATTCCTCTGGGCTAAGGGATTACGGACAAATCACACTGGTTACACTGGTTCTCGTAAAATCACTGCATTTAAGCAATATAGATCCTGATCAGTACTCAAATGGGTGACCATTGAGGAATACCTGGCGCCATAAACTCTCTCTGAACGCTTTCTAGTTCATCCATGTTTCTCGCAAATATTCTCACATTTTCAAGCGTACGTTTATGAGGCCAATTGATATTTTTCTTTAAAGTAACTGTTACAAAAATGACATGACATTACAACGCACGAACACACACACACACACACACATATATATATATATATATATATATATATATATATATATATATATATATATATATATATATATATATATATATATATATATATATATATATATATATATATATATGGTACAAATCAGGCTAGCAGTATAACATAATATATCAATAATACAAAGCCACTTCTGAAATGTAATGGATTTATTTCATAGAGTGCTCGATACATACAACTTTTTGCTCTTGAGGTTAAGTTGTTTTAGAGTAGAGCTATTTATTACATTCTACTATATATATATGTATATATGTATATATATATAGAGAGAGAGTGAGATATATAGATAGATAGATAGATAGATAGTGAATACAAAAATTATTCGATTCCTTATACAGCTTAGAATTGACAAAATCTGAATCAATGATTTAAAAATACAAAAGGAAAATACTGAAACAAAATTGAACACTAAAAAGTACAGAAATTAGAAAACTGTTGTTAAATATTTCCAAATTCTGATGGTTTATAAGCATGTTAGAATAATTATTTTGAAATTTATTGGACACCCTCTGCAATATATATATATATATATATATATATATATATATATATATATATACGTTCATCGAAATCTGCAGAATATAGAATGAATAGAACTCATTTCCAGCAAACTGCTGGATATTAATTGCTTTGATATTCTCCAATTTATCAGTCCTTTGCATCTTATGGTAATAGCAGAAGGGGTTTTGGAATATGGAAAAAAGTATACAATATCCCTTCAAGGGGGGGTATGAATGGAAAGATAAACGAATGAAGGGACGGAATTATAAGATAAACAATATCACAGTGGCACAGCAGGGTCTATATCATTTTCTCGAATCCGTTTTGACCGACGACAAATTTGCCACACTTTCAATGGCTGCCTTATCATTTTGCTTCCTCATCACGTTACTTGGTGAATAGCCCGGAAAACAAAGGCCGTCAACTCGACGGTTTTCTTTCAATGTTCCATCGTATCTCGAAAAACACTGATTGTTTTTTTTTCTATAACTAATACAACGGGGTTATTTTCACGGAATCCTATTTTTACCAGTTATAAAAAAAGTATTTATTGTAAAATTCAAATTATTTTCTGTATATGTACAATAAGATTTAGTATTGAAAACGTACATCGGATATATTATATGATATGCTGTAACAATTCTGAACCGTAGGTAAGGCCATAGATGAATAAGTTCCCTCCCTTGAAAATTCCCAACCCCTTGCACTTTCAGACGTATAGAAAGAAGAAGAGATGGTGGGAGTTTTTCGGTATGTCAGTGAGTCAGGAACCTGAGAGTCAGTCGGTAAAAAGTCTGCCAATCAGTCAGTCAGTGATGGCAATCAGTGCTTGACATGCACCCCCCTCCAAAAAAAAAACATGCTATCTCGATGAAAAAAATAAACCAGAGGATGGGATCCTGATCCTGAAAAGTTACCAAGAGAGTCAAATAAATAGTTCAAGCCGAAAATATCAAAATGAGAAGAATACCTGGATTTGGCCCCTCAACCCACTTGGCTTTCCAACCAAGAATTTCAAAGAGGAAAAAAAAAAACAAGATATACTCATGACAGCCAATTCTAATGAATAATTCATTGATAGAGATACTTTGATCGGTATTTCTCGTATAAATATTCTTGTGTTGACGACAGAAATAAGATTTTTCTTACTGGTATACATTTCTTCATGTAAATAAAATTCTTACCGTCTGAGATTTGTTTCCAAATAGATACATTGAGTACCACTTATGATCTAGTTTGCTTGTCGGCTATTTGTAAATCAGAAATTCAGATTCTTTTCAAAGTTTGTGAAAATAAGAAAACAAGAACTTTCCGTTAACAAGTTGGGGGTCCAACGGGTCTCGGGCTGAGCAAAAGTAACATTTTTTAAAATAAATATCTTTACCTTTCTTGGGGAATTTTGGAATTACTAGGTCTTCATAATTCATTATCATCATTAAACTGTTAAGATCCATCGTTGGACTCACTACATCTCTCTATTCTGAGCAACGCGGAGCAATTACTTCCTGAATTTATCTAGCTCGCCTCACAATTTTTCTTTCTGTCGTTGACAGCCTTGAACCTGACCTCTAGTGATCCACATTGTGAGACATGATGTCAAGCAGTTGCCTGACACTTGCAACTTGTCCAGTCCATTGCCATTTGAGTTATTTAACAGTTTCTACGGTGTCTCGGGCTCTTGTCTTCTCTCTGATATACTGTATTATCTTATGGTATCTCCATGTGAGGCTGAGCATGATTCTCTCAGGTGCAAGTTGCATGGTTCTCAGTTTGAGAGTCAATATTTCGGTTAGGTTCCATTTACCAGCTCCATGGGTGACTGATTGTTTACCCTTCTTTTTTAGACGAGGGGAAATTTCTTGTTTTTAGAACTCGAGCTTACTCTACCGAAATCTTGCCAACCTTGTGGCATTCTTCGTTTTATTTCTTCTTCTTTTGATGACTTTATGGAGATTCACTGTCCTAAGTAGATGTAGTGGTTTACTTTCTCTAGCTCTGAGCTTTCGATTTTGATCGGTGTGTCTTCATCCTCAATATATTTCTTAATAATCCATTGCTTCAATTTTCGATCTGTTCACTGTATGTTTGAATATGCTTGCCGTCTTTTTAAATTTTTTGCAGATTTTGATTCACGTGTTGTACTCTCAAATTTGCAAGTTATTTCTACATGCTTACTCTATTCTTAATGCACTTGCTGGATTGTATATTGTATGAACATGTATTCTAAAAATTGTAAGAGGAATATAAATAATGTAAATATTTTGTGTTATGTAGAATATAGAAATGTTATATCATACATGAGATTATCTTATCACGATTTTTTCAGGATAACATTTTTCCTTCTTTTATCTATGAACTAATTTTCCTGAAACTAACGCCATTTTGTTTGAAAATCTATTGACAAAACATTGAAAGGTACGTGTTTTTAATTTTTACCAAAATTAGATATGGAAAAAATTCAAAATTTCAATGTTCATTTCTTTTTTTTTTTTAAAGTCATCCCCCCCCATTTTCCTAAAAACCGTCTCGAAAAAAAGTAATTTACATGTATGTCGGATTGATATTTCTAATTTCAAATCTTTCAATCCTTCAAACAGAATTCAAGTAAAAGTGTCCCTCACGTTTCAAAAGTTCGTTTTACGTCATTTTTGTTTTCTTTTCTGATAAAAAATCGAAAAGTGAAAAAAGATTTAAGTGTTTGTTTCCCAGCGAGTCATTATAAAGGCAGTTTGCACCATTTTCTCTTTTCTTAACTCCGTCCCCTGTACATCCAGCCACCACTGTCATCATGACTCAACCTGATATACCATTTTCACTATTTGGGGGAACTGGGAACGCTCAAAAATGTTTCCATCATAACTTGATAGTAATTGCTTCTTCGCTTTATACCATTTCGACACAAGGAGCTTTTATAGGTACGATCTATTGTCAGACAGCAGGAAATTCTTTGACTTTAAACTTCTTCACGAGGTGAACACATAACCGCCATTTTGCACCAGTAACACTTGCATTATTTTCTTATCACTGACAATCTTTTCCGAAAACTGTCAACCGAAACTCTTTTTTCAGTTTTTAAGTCGGTCTGTCTGTCTGACAGGCTGTCTGACAATGTATGTATAGCACCTGCACCAACCGAGCTGAAGGGCTGAAAAGGTTTGAGATACTCCTTATCATGTATTTAAAAAAAGAGTTTCTTTCTTCTTTTAAGTCCCTATATATTTCAGTGTGGCTTCAGTTCATAATGGAATTTTATGCAAAATTAGTCCCTTACTCTGCGTCAGGAAACATTCACTTTTCTTCTCTTTTTTTCTTTTTTTTTAAATTCTGGGTGATCACCGTCGAGCAAAAGATGACAGAAGTAACTTACTCATTGTTAATCCCTTTTTCCAATTTTCCAATTAATCATCCCCAACAAGGCATGCAGCCAAAAGTCGTGGTCATGTGACAGTTTCTATCGAGTGACTAACCAGATATGTTGTCTTCTATTCTCGTAGTGAAACGATCTAAAATGCATTATTTTACAGCGAAATCTTTTTGCCAATGCTATCTCCAAAATGAAATCATCGTAAATCCATTCGTAGCCTACATATGAGAGATTTTCTCCCTTGGTAATTTTTTCATCAATTGAAGACCACTGTTAAGGTTTCATGTTTTCCTATCGTTACCCACTGTCTTAGCTGCTACCCAACTAATCTTCTGATAAGCTTCAAACATTTTCTGCATTGACAAATTGAATATTGAGATAGAAATCATGATCAAACACTATTGTTCACGGTTTTTTATTTACTTAAAATTTGTTTCAGAAAATTCCTGCATTCGGCTTGTATGTTTTGCATGGAAAATTCGTAATAAATTTATCATAAGTGGTCAGGTCAGGAATTGAGTTCCACATTACAGACCATATACGAATGCTATTTTTAAAGTAAAATAATTAGCTAAGCATGTACCTCATAAGGATTGTGGAAAATTTATTGACAACATTTCATAGACAACAATTTATTAACTATAATATATGTGTAAACAATAACTCAGGATATACTATTATTCGAAATACACAATGTACCAAGATCTTCGATAGAGAAACAACTTGATAAATAACTGGAATTTACAGGAAAGAAAACATATTAATAGATTTAAATTCACTTTCGTATTCACTTAATAGTTTCATTTTGTCAGTATCAGTAAAAAAAAAAATATTAATTTTTTTTTTTTTGGAAAAGATGGCTTGCAACCATTGAAGTGCGTCGAGACGTCCCCACGTGGTAAAACAAATGTTTGAGATCTAACACCTGCTTTTCTCTTGGATTTTTTTCTTCCCACCTTAGGAATTGTCACTTCCATTGATTTGTATATATGCTAGATACAAGCCAATATTTATAATACAGATATCTATATTTTGTGAAGATGCATTTCAACTCTGAGGGTTTTTTCCAAGATGCGTATCATCTTTTTCTGAAAGTCATAATTTCTGCACATGCAAACAAATCCTAATTTCCCTATTTCCTTATTCCGGTCAAAAACGACTTTGGATGGACCAAACAGTAATTTGTGTTTTGATCTGAAGGAAGAGTTTTTTTACATCTCTCGTTACAACTTCTTTGCTATTCATGAAGTAAAGAGGCAATTGAGGAAGTAACCTCAAGAGGTTGGATAAAGTTTTTTGAATATCCTGCAGGTCGATAAGATTTTTTTTAGAAATGGGTTCAGTAATATTTGCTGGGCAATCAGAGGCTGGAGTTAGGAATAGATACTAAAGGAGATTATCTTATTTGTTTTTTCCTACAGAGAGATTCATAAAGACAGGGATTAAAGATGAAAAAATAGATAGAAAGAAAAGAGGGGGGAAAGAAACAAAGAATAAGAAACGTAATTAGAGAGGGGAAAGTGAGACAGTTCGAATGATTTTAAAAGAAAGAAGGAAAGAGAGAGAAAAAAAAGGAAGAAGGTGAAAAGGTGGAAGAAAAAAGAAAGGAAAGAAGAAAAAGGAAGAAGGTAAAGAAGAAATAGAAAAAAGAAAGAAAGAAAGGCAAACAGGCAAGAAAAAGGGGGAAAAGAAAGAAAAAGGGTGAAGAGGGAGAAGCAAGAAAGAAAGAGAAAAGAAAGAAATAGAAAAAGAAAGAAAGATGTTAGAAAGGCGAAAGAAAGATGTTAGAAAGGCGAAAGAAAGATGTTAGAAAGGCGAAAGAAAAGAGAAAGGAGAAAAGAGGAAATAAAGAGTAAAAGAAGGTTGAAAAGCAAAAAAAAAGAGGGAAAAGAGAGTAAAGAGGAAGAATACAAAATGGAAGGGAAGAAGAATAGAGGAAAGAAAGAAAGAAAAGCAAAAGAAATATGAAATATGAAGAAATAAACAAGGAAAGAGAATGCATGAGTGGAAAAAAAGGTGAGAAGTATAGAAAAAAAGAAAAATTGATCAGACAGAAGGAAACAGCAAATGAAATAGAGACCGAAAAACGGGGAAAAAAATTGAAAAAAAAACATATAAAGAACAGGCCTATCTGCTGCAAGGTCAAACTCCACTCCTACGTCTCTTTCGACTGAAATATTACAGCAACTTTTGTATTGTATACATAATAAATTAAAAGAGATGGTATCACGAAAAATGGAGAAACTAATAATTCTGCATATCGGTTTACAAACCGAGGTTTAGCGTTAATTATTCTTGTTCTTGGTGTTGTTACGTTAGGAAAACACAGCGAACGCTAGACTTTGTTCTGAAGATAGAAGAGAAGAAGTAAAAATATAATAAGAGTGGAGAATGATAATGAGGAATCTAAAAGATTTCCATTGAAGGAGACGTGCAAAGTAAACTTTACCAGAAAGTAGGAAATCGAGAAAAGAAAATGGTGATGAAAAAGAGGAGGGAAAAGAGTATTGAATAGTGGGGGAAAGAAAGACAAACAGAAGAAAGAAATGGAAAAATGGAAGAAAAAAAGAAACACTAGCAGGAGAAAGAAAAAAATCAAAAAGAAAGGATGAAAAAAAAAAGAAATAGAAAAAAAATGAATTGAATTAAAATAAAATCAAAAAAGAAAAAGAAACAGAAAGACGATCAAAAGAGAGAAATACAATCGAGAGGAAGAAAGACAAGCGAAACAAAGAGGTGAAAAGAAGAGGGGAAGTAAAGAATAAAGCCCCCCCCCAAAAAAAAGAATAAAAAAGATGAAAAGTTGACAAAAGAAAGAGAGAAAGAAAAGCAACAAATGAAGAAAAAAGAAAAAATGACTGAAGAAGGAAAGAAAGAAAGACAACAAGAAAAAATAGGGTGGAAGAAAGATGAAAGAAAGATAGGTGAAAATTGAAAGAAAGAAAGAACAAAATGCAAGATGTGAAAGTAGAAAAAGGATGAAAGAAAGCAAGGAAGTAAAGGAAAAAAAGAAAGATGCAAAGTGAAGAAAAAGAAAGAAAAATCTGTGAGGGTGAGACAGAATACGCGACACATCAGAATGAGTGAACAGTTGAATGAATAGTTTACTGTCAATGAATGTCACGTTGAAGCAGCCTTTTAATAGACCTTTCACTTTTGGCCCACTCTTTCAATGGACTGGATGACGTCATCAGAGGCCTTCTTCTCTTCTCATTTCGGGGTTTTCAAGCATTTTATTTACCGGCCAACTGTTTGTACATGGCCCTTACCGTCTCCTGCTCTCCTGCTCTCCGGTGTTCATCCCTTTCACTTGCAATGTCGTATCTCTTCAAACAGCAGAGCCGGGACTTGTAGGTCATCACTTTTCTTGTACAGAGTAAACAGGCGCTGATTCTGTTTAATTTCACTGTTTGGTATCGTCAACCAAAAGTGTCGCAAATGACAACCAGACCGAAAGTGCATAAATCAATAGATCGCTACTTGGGAGAATTTTCTATTGGAAAAACCGAAGGCGGACGAAATATTTTAGGCTGGTTGGATGGGGAGTGATTAAAATATTAGATGCCATACACTGATGAGCCAAAACATTATGACCAGTGATACGTGACAATAATGACAGCTACTGACTCTGAACTTGAGAAAAATCCAAATGGAAACACTGACAGTGGGTAAAATATATTGTGCTCATTCAGGTGGGGGGATTATGATTTAGGATAGAACACACCGATGATCCAAAACAGTATAGCCATTGAAATGTCGCAAGATTAGCAGCTACAGCCTCATATATATATATATATATATATATATATATATATATATATATATATATATATATATACTTCGTGACGTATTTTTCAATTTGTAAGAATACAAAAAAATGAAATTGAAAACAGATTTTATCCGTTGTCCATGATATTTAATCACAACTTTCAATATTCATGAAAGTAAATAGATAAGGATAATACAAAATTACATTATTCAAATTAGAATGGGATTTTTTCATGATTTTTATAGCGTTAAACTCTAATCACATTGAAATAAAACTTTCCAATCTTTTCCTGTGTCAGTTTTTTCTGTAAGTATAATTTAAGTAATTTTTTTGTTTTACACATATTTTGACATGCTACTCCGTGTGAATCTACTCTTGTTGAGTTCACCAGTTGTTTACCAGGTAAGAGTTTCAGGGATTCAGAAATCGAAACAATGTTCACCCATGTGAATATCGAATCTGTTGTGTCGGTTTTAATCGCAGATTGCATGCAAATCTATTCAGATTGAAATCTTTGAGAATACTAATTATACATTAAAAACTTCTTCGAGTTTATTTTCTACCAACATATTCAACCAAAGAATTCGACAATTTTTTCCAACCTTACCAATGGATTTTTCACGCTGCATACCATCGCAGTCCCATCAATTTGTTTGTTGTTATTTTTTTGTTTTTTTCGTGAAATTATCAAAAAAAATTAGCTTTATATACATGGTTTAAACGAAACTAAACCACATTCTAGCCGGGAGTGACACCTCAATGGGCTATCCATTTATATACTTAGACAATTTGTTAAATGGTATTCCGTGTTCGATCTCCCATCCGGCCCAACTACCTATCCGTGAGACAAATGGATCAGAGCCAAATGTTTTCCCCTTTCCCTGGTTCCAGTCAATACAATGATCTTCCACACTGACAAAGATTCAATCCACATCTTCTGGTTACCTAATCCCTCTAAGATTAATACAAATTCAATCTAATCATTATATATATTTTACTTATTCTATTTCTATACACTTATTAACATGTTCTTTAATTTTCGTTATCATTTCATTATGATCGACTTGATAAGTTTAGAGAGATCAGGATGTATAATCATAGATTTATCAAATTGTTTAAAAATCTTATTACAAACGCATCAGGACAATCTTTATCAAATCGAAAATCGACAAAACACAGACAAACTGCATAAGAGTGTGGAGAGGAGGCCTGGAGACTTGGGGAGATTTGCTGTCACTCAACCTCAAGCAGTAAGCACCAGGCAACTGGTGTGAAATTGCAGGTGATGATGATGATGATGATGATGATGATGATGATGATGATAATAATAATAATAATAATAATAATAATAATAATAATAATAATAATAATAATAAATAGCTTTGACGTCAATTGGTTCAACGTAAATGGGGGGGGGGTAATATAAATACCTCAAAATCGTAGTTCCGCACGACGGACGGAAAGTCTCCCCCCAATTTCGAATTTCAAAAAGGGAAGAGATGTTTCCTCTCACTTTTGACTCCTCCAAGAGTAAAAAATATAGTTTCTTTACACTGTAGACCCTTAAAAAGAAAAAAAACAAATTTCCTGCTGCATTTTTCCCATCAGAATGAATTTTGATTTAATCAAAAGAAAAATGAAATTCAGATTTCAGACCCTTTAACAGAGTCAAAAAAATTGCGAAGAGATAGCATCAAAAAATCTTTAAAAACTTATTAATTAAATTTGATTCTGGATACGGTGTAATTTAAATATTTGACTTTTGACGAATCAGTTTTGACGTCTGGATAGTGTATTTGATCTGAAACTATTAATAAAATGCTGATGGTGAGAATATTTCTTCTAACTTAAGGGAATAACGCTAAGTCTGCTAAAAGTCCTAAACGGAGAAATTCGAGGAAACAAAATGTTTTCGTTTTTATTTTTATTTTGTTTTTTTCAATATTCTGTCTTCCAACAAAATGGAAGCCTTGAATATGCGTAGACTGAAATTTGAACTTTTCAAATCTTCTAAAAATAATACACTGTCGTCTGTGATAGAAGGAATTGCACTTTTCTCTTCAAAAACTTTTCACTTTAGTTTTTTTTTTTTAAATTCTGTTTACGTTTTAAAGAAATTAAATATCCTAAAATCATCAATACGTTGAGACGGGGGTTAGACGGGGTATGGGTTTCATTAACGTTCATTTCAGGGAATTCGATACGAAACAGGTCTGATTAGTCACTCAGTAGAAACTGTCACGTGAGCAACATCTTTCGGAAGCATTCCATGTTGGGGGTGATCAAAGGTGATGATCAATGGATAAGTTTCTTCTCTTGCCCTGTTGAGTAGCGGTCATTGAAAGAATCTGAATTCTCCAACAACAAACGTGAGCATCGCCGTACACACATCAAAGGAGCCATTTAGCATGAACTCACATCGTAAATTCAACCCCTCACTAGAAATCTAGTCAAGTGGGACAATGTTCAATGAATTTAGGAAATCGCTTTGCTTTTTTTCTCAACATGATAAACATAACAAAGGAGTCAATGTTTAATTCTGTAGCCCTTTAGCTCCATTGGTGCCTTCTGTATGCGTATAACATAACCAGCTATACAGAAAGACACAGTAAGGCCAATTCAATAACTGAAGAAAGCTATGGTGATAGTTTCAGTTTGCTGTATCTGATATACATACAAATCTGGATATATAAACTCACAGCTGTTCAGTATAGCTGAGTGGTAGAGTGACTGTCCCCAGTATGATAGGCCATGGTTCAATCCCCTGTGTTAAACCTAAGAGTTTTAAACATGTACTCATACCTCTTCCTTAAGCACAAGAATTAGAACTGAGGTACTCCCCTCTTAAACTGAGGGTTACGTTCAAATTAGGTTGAATATATTTGTTCTCGCACAATAGCCGAAAAGCAACGTCGTGCCTAGGCAGTACCAAAATGTATGACTATTAGGTGCCGTAAACAGAACGTTACTCTGATAGGTTTGGCAAACCAGAAGTCAATTTTTCTAAGGCCTACTATTTACCCCTTTCGAGACCCTTTTATCGGAATCAGCTTGTTTTACGCGGTCAACTTGATACGAATCAAAAATGTTCCCATGAAAAAACCCCATTGAACAATCAGAGAACTGCATGCGATAAATCCATCATATCTCAGTCAATATTGTTGACAAAAGAACACAAATGGTACTGAGATTTCACTCCCAATTCCCAAGTATCTTTTAATTAATCAGTCTATTTGCATACTCATAAACATTTGATTCAATAGAGGAATTTTGTTCAAAAAATAGCATTATAGAAGTTTCAAACCAATGTTGAAATATCAAACAATTTCAATTTGGTCTGGAAGGTAGCGGAAGTGAGTATACACTGAGCTGCTATCAGATGTTCTTACTTAAAAGTATTTCTTTTGTTGCAGATGTCTTCCAATAAATCCTTGGTGCTCTAATGGATGCCGAACAAATGCGGAGATTGAGAAAATGGAAAGTAGAAGAAAAAACCGATGATGATGAAGGAAAGAAAGCAGAAGAAGAGATCTACGATTCAGTTTTAAAGAAGAGCCAGATATGTATTCTCCACTACAATAAATCAAAATTCACTCTTTCGTGTTCATTTCGGAAATAAGATATCCGACAGAGAGACTACAATGTTCTCATGATATATGTGATCTGCGATTGTCCAAACCACCTGTTCTAAACACAGAACAGGATCCATATGTAACTAGATAGCGTCTGATGTCGCAAAAGACCATGGTTACAACCGGAATTGCATTTTGAAAAGAGCAAGAGAAGTTAAAAGAATCTGAGCTTCTTGCAGATACATCAACAATTTTAACATGAAAACAGTGAAGAGTCTCACGTGATAAAGTCGATTTGTTTTGTATTGACAGCACATATTGCAATGAAGAAAGTACCATGATTGTCGAAAAGTCTGACTACCAGACAAAAGGTTGTACACATAACGTCTCAGTGATGGAAAATAGTTATTGAATATGCAGAAATGTAGAGTGTGGAGAAGCTGTTGACAAGAATCAGTAGCTATGGTTTATTTGCATCAGAAGTGCATTTCGATCCTAGCTGGAGGTAGAAATATGAGGAAGGTCCTCAGAGCAGGGAAAGTGTGGATGGTAAAGCCCAGTTATATCAAGAAAAGTTTGAAGAAGCACGTATTTGAGAACTCGGTTTTGTGTGTGAGAGAGTGACAGAAATAATGTGCAAGAAGAGACTTCTAAAGTTGAGTGATCAACTTAGAACTTACCTTAAACCTTTTGCAGGCAAAGAATCATGACGATGCGAGTGAAAAGCTGCAGACTAAATTAGAGAATAGATTCATGGATAGAGGTGAAATATGGGAATTATGACTCATGTCAGAGATTCGTCCGAACTACCTATGAAAGATCAAAGTATGTAAAGGACTGGTTAAATACGGGAAATATGTTGAACAACTTAGAAACTGGTACATGGTATACAGATCTTCGGTAAATAGAAATTCAGAAAAGTGAACGAGAATTCTACAAGACAGTTGATGTCGGTTCCCGATCGAAAATAAAAATGACATTCTCACAACGGTGGTACGAGGCAAGAAAGCTTTCATAACTGAGTGGCTAAAAGCACGTGGGGAGTTCGCTGAACCAATAAAAAGACTCATTTGAAGACAACGGGAGATACCGAAACGAGAGTGAGAGTAAAATCTACAAAGACTATGGAAGTACAATACAGACACAAAAGAAATATTGCAAAACATTTTTTTAGTCAAATCGCAAAAGCCAAACATGCAGATCTAATGAATAGCCTTTTTATCCCAGTTACGTTTAGAATTGCCACAACCGATTGCTGTTTAGACTAAAAGATTGAATAGAAGACATAGACCTTGCACAAGTTTCAGTTTGTTGTAAGCTACAGTTAGGTATCTCATTTCCTCTCCTATTGCCAAACTTTGATCAATAAATGATGGTATTATTGCTTATACGTTCCCATTGTGTGAAATGCATGTTGTTACACATCATGGTAATTACACAGTTGAAAAGAGTTTTTTCATGGAAACTTATCAACTCTTATTTGTTCGAGTGTGCCAGACAATCTGTTACCCTTGGAAATTGTGTTGCCAGTTTCTGGTGGTTGAGAATCTGAAAAACGACATGTTTTGGGGGGTAAAATATTATCATTCAATTAAATTCTCATTGACATTCACGTGTATGCAATGAGCTGATTAACATAACTTAGAAATGAGGATCCATGTCTCAGCTTCGTTTGGGTACTATTGTTGTTCTTTTATCATCAAATTGATTGAGATGTGGTGGAATTATCGTCTGCATGTCTCTGTTGCTGGAAGTGCACGTTTGTAATGGAAACACTTCAATTACACATAATTTAGTTGAGTCTTTCATTAGAACATTTTTTGATTCTCATTCACTTGGCCCTACCAAACAATATGGTTTCCATGAAAGGTGTAAGGCAGGCGATTATGGATCCAGCCTATATCTCCTTCTTGTGTGTACCTAACCCCTTGACATCCCCAATGAGGATATAAGCAGAAACTAATGACACATAGTACAATCCACACATAAAGACGGATAATACTTGTATGAGTACGCAGATATTACAAACATACGCATATAAATGAGTGTGTGTGTGTGTGTGTGTGTGTGTGTTTTATGGTGGATGTGAAGTGATCTGATAGAACATTGATGGGAATGACACGGAATGATATATATATATATATATATATATATATATATATATATATATATATATATATATATATATATATATATATATATATATATATATATATATATATATAAATTCCATAAAAATGAAACTATGTGTGTATGGTTCAAGATGTATGAAGCTAAAATTTGGCAACTAGGGTATGGTTCAAGGCAATGGTCATAAGTGATGTTAAATTGTCTAAATGACACAATCATCACCAACACTTTGATGTCAGAACAGGCACCACCACCGCCACCACCAGAACCCCTCCACAAGGAACAGCCCAACCATCACAACCATCTCACTGTAAGAACTAGACAAAATTCCAACGTCATCCATTAGCATATTATCTGGTTTTTCTACGGAGGAGATGATTCCGCTGCCTCAGTCACAATCCAAATATCATTTTCGCGTCTACTTTTCAACTTTACACTTACAAGTCACTTTACTGACTGCAGCCACTGACTTCGTGTCCAACATTTAATAATCGATGGGAAAGAACTCTTTTATTCGTTTTTTTGTCTGACTGTTTGTTGCGTTGCAAATACTTTCAAGGACTCTACTCGCCCGCTATTCTACTTGCTAATGGCTAAAGGATATCAAATCAAGCCTAGCTGCTACAGCATCCATCTCCATTGTAACTCCTATCCTGAAGATTAATACTGCAAAGTTTCTGTTTTATATTTCAATCATCAGTATCATCACCAACATCATCCATCATCAAGCGTCCACCGCTGGACAAAGGCCTTTTCCAACTCTGACCATGATAACCAGGATTGCACTAAAATCTGCCGTGTTTTATGTCACCCCCATCTTGTGTCTGGTCTATCCCTACAGCATTAACTGCTCATTTGGTACTAATCAGTTGGTATTTTGTTACATCTGTTATCATCTCGGTTGATAACCAGCCAATTTCCATTTTTGTTGCTCAATCACCTATATTATGTACTTTATTCTAGTCGTTCCTCTCATTCATATTGATCTTTTTCTATTTCTTACAGTTATTCCGAGCATTTCTCTTTCCATGTCTTTCTGTGTGATCCTAAGTTAGTTGTCAGTTGGTTTGAATATGTATTTAATTATTAAAAGACTGGTCAGTTGCTCTTTCGGTTGGGAAACGTTAATTTTATGTATACGTTTGTTTTAACGTGATAGTCAGACTGGAGTGAGAGAATGGACAAAAATAAATAAAATCGACAGGAAACTAAAAGAAAACTGCCCAAGTGTTTGGCAGTTGAAATTTTCATGCTATGAAATATGGCATCAAGTTTTGAAAGCTGTCATATATGGAGACTGGTTAGCCAAACGGGCTTCTTGAAAGTTGTATATAATGGAGCTCATTGTCTATATCAATGTCCACGTCTATATTTTTATCTGCAGAATTTGGCAAAAGATTTTAGATGGTTTTCTTTTGGTTGATTGTATGTCAATGTTAGAAATTGCCAAATAGAACCGTCACCAGAACTGTCAGCAGAAGTTTATTCAGTTTTCAAGGTGGTCTGGCTGTCTGGCTTTGTTTGTTGGCTAGATACATACATGTCACGTGTACAGGCTGCAGAAATGGAGCTAGATGGATGCAAAAATCAAGCATTTACTCCTTATTATGTCTAGAAAAACACTCTGTGGATTGGTCCCTTACTGTCCAGCAATATTTACGCAGGTGTTTTGAAAACTTGGACTTTTTAGTGATCACTACTCAATAATTGACGAGTTTTATTTAATTGATCACCCCTTGTTCCAATCTTTCACTCGATCACACCCAACGCAGCATGTTGCCAAAGGACATCTGTCCTGCGATGGTTTCTATTCAATGACCAAACTTTATAGACTAGCGTTTCGATCTGCTATGAGATGATCTTCTAAAAAGAAAAGTACTGATTTTCTCTTCAGTGGAACAGTCCATTGTCTCGAAAAGTGGATAGCAGATATATCTATCAGCGGTATTTTATGTATTACGAATTATAAAAGTACATACTTCTCTCTCTTTCTCTTTCTCTTTCTCTCTCTCTCTCTCTCTCATACTCACACTCACTCTCAGGTACATATTAAGCCGAGTATTTTGATTCTATTGGACCACCGTTGCTTGGTTTCTTCTCCAAAACACTCCTTTATCCGAAGGAGCTTTTTTTCTTTTCATTTCCTTTTAATTGATTCGATTCTTTTTCCTCTCTTCTTTTCTTTTTTCCTTTACTTTTGTCAAACTCCGGTCAAAGTTAGAATTGATTTCTCCCCCCCCCCGAACATGAACAACGAGAACAATCCTCCCCAAATTTAAGGGAAGGAAACTGATCACTGTTCATTTATCAAGTCATGTTGAACCAAGCCCATCCATGAAATCAACATTTTCCTATCATGATTAAGAATTACAACCTGGTGTTTGGAGAGCAGCAGTCTCACCAACTGAGCAGTCCTTATCTCATGTTGAAATAGAATTAGAAATAAAGTTTGAAAGCCAACGACTTTTTTTTCATTTTGTTCCTACTGATTCAATTCTTTTTTGTACTGTCTCCTTTTTTTGTTTTGTTTCTTTCTTCCTAAGCTCTTTTATTTGCATCTTTTTTTGTCAGGTCTTCCATGTTTGTCAACATGGACATTATTAATTCCACTCTTTTTCATTTTGGCTCATTTTTGTCGTTATTAATAATGAAGACGTTTCATTATTTTATTTCTCTTTTTTACATGTGTATATCGCACGAATTGTCTCATTTTATATTGACCGATATGTTCTTCGGCCTTCATCGTGTGTATTTAGTATCAGGTCGTACTTGAATGTTCTTGAGTGTCATCTGGTACTATTTTTCTCTTATCTACCCTCATTTTGGGGTCCAGCTAAATAAAAACATATTAATTACTTCAGATATACTTGAAGCAGTGAGAATTGAAAGCTGTAACAACTGTTAACGTTTGTGGTTGCTATTATCAACATTGCTGACGAGCTGTATCGTGCGAATGACTTCTGATCGTACTTAAGTCTCACTCGGTACATTTGTTTTGGTTTTTTGTTTTTGTTTTTTCATTTTTACCTTCTCGGTATTAATTATTTTGATTCGTGAATCCTAAAGCAAACATGAAAGGATAACCGACTGAAGCATCAAAGACACTGACAAGGAACATTCACAAATGAAGAAGAACAAGCCTGACTGCTACAGGGCCAGACTTTACTCCTGACTGAACATGATTGCTGTAACCTTTGTATTCTATACATAAGGAATAAATGCTTGAGTATATAAGACTTGCAAGTTTAGTTCGTTTGGTAAGAGAGACACTTTCTAATTGTATGGTCGTGATTTCAAATCACGGAAAGGTTAATTCTATGAATAGGTTTGGTTTACGTAATTTGATAGGAAAACAGTGAATTAGGCGAAGATTGATCTTGTTCTTCTTACGGAGGAAAACAAATTCAATCCCAACTTGGGCTGAAATTTGACATGTACTTATTCAGATATAAATGATCCAGAGAGCAATTTCGGACATTTTGGATTATTGTCGGAAAAGATATCATCTATTTGACGGACAAAGTTCGAATCTGTTGCTAAAGATTAATTTCATACATGCTTGCACATACACACTTGAAAAAATGTCTATTTGGGGGGGAATCTTTCTAAAAAAAGATGTTTTTTTTAAAAAGTAAGAAGTAAATGCTCAAATATCCAGCCCTCTGGCTCCATTGGTTGACGGTTTCCAAATCATCTTGATATGAAAGCAGGGAATCCCCACCAAAGCAATCCTAATTGACAAAAGAAGTATTTGGGGTTTTTTGCGAACATGAAGTCCTTTCATTCTTTTTTTTTTTTTTTTTTGTTTTTCTCTAGTTACTCACATCCGGGCTACTCAGAATGTCTGTTGTTTTGTGATGGTAGGGCCCTCAACTTGTGTTATTTGGCATTGTCCTCTTTGGGAGGATGGAGTTGAAAGCGACCAGAGGCTTTTTATATGTTCTTATGGCACCTGGCATTCCCAAACGGTCAACAATCTAATGACTGGGCTTGACATTACTTGGCTACGGTGATTGTAAGAGAACCAGTATGGCAAACACGATTAGACCTTAACTGAATGTGAAGAAAAAACAACTAGTGGAGAATTGATTGGGAGAAATAAATTGATCCTTGCTCAGCAGATAACAAACATAATCTTGTCTTTCTTTCTTTGTACATTTCCATCTCAATTGCATTTATGGCCAGTGACATCGGGGCCAGTGACATCAGGGCCAGTGACATCGGGTCCAGGGACATCGGGGCCAGGGACATCGGGGCCAACGACATTCAGGCCAGCGACATCGGAGTCAGCGACACCGGTGCTAGAGATTATTGTCGAGGTAGATTCAGTTAACACCAAAACAATCAAAATCTCCGAACATGAGAATAGATTTCTTCGACCCAATCGGAGGGCTCTACGAACACTCTGATCACCCCTGTAGAGAGAGAGAGAGAGAAATTCGTAGGTACAAAGCTTGTTTCATTAAGCGACAACACACGTATACATAAACGCACATACACAAACACGTATACATGTACGTGAGTATGTGTATGTATGAGTGAATGCTAGTGATGATTGGCAGATTAGAAATAGAAAGATCGACCAAAACGTCAGTCACATCTCAAAATTGTATTGATAATGAGATAAAATTGATACATTTCCCCTAATCTCAATTATGATATGTGTTTGAGTGTGTGGTTGTTTCATGGTGGATTATCCTTCATCCTAAGATTATTTAATGTTTAGTGACATATGTGGACGCCAATATGGCCGAAGCATGGATCAGACACTACAAGGGACAATCGATGCCAAAAAATTCAGTGTGTGCTCGTCTTATGTATGTGTGTGCAACAAAAAAATGACAACCGAGTGTAAATTTACAATACTAACAAGTTTAAGGTCACATTCTCTTGATTCATCGAAATCTAAAAAGTAAACAAAATAGAATTCATTTTTCATGACAATATTTTCCTGGATCTATGTGTCAAATTTCAACCCCTTTATTTGTAACTTCTGTAGGATTTCGGAAACTGTAGCAAAACGAGTTGACCTGAGGCGGATTTTACAAGGATGAAAAGAATTTGTCATTATTTTTAGCGTACGTCACTGTGTCACTGTTTTTTGTGCATGACGTCAGTGGTTTTTTGTTATTATCGTCTGTCATTCATCATTGTTGTTTCAAATCAAAATAAACAAAATTCGATAGGAAGACAGAAAAGGTCTACTCATCCTAATGGTTGATCAACCAATGGCATCGAAAGCGAGACATAAATAAATAAAGAAAGAAAAAGACCAAAGAAAGTGTTACTCCAGAGTGAATTCCAAGATCTACTGGTTACTAGCCGCACGCCTATAACCACTGGGCCAGGATGTGTTGATGAAAAATGAAATTTGTGCTTGTAAATGATCATATGGTTCGGTTATGTACAAAGTTGATGTCACATTTAGTATTTTTCTCCGAAATGAAGAGCAAAACCTTCAACTACTCCTTTATTATTAATTTTTACTACTATTTACCTCCATCGTAATTGTTGTTGCTTTTCATCACAACAAAGAAATTCAGATGTAGGTAAACGGTTAAGGGTATGCTTTGGGAAATGGTTATTTCATGTGAGTGTTTTTCGTAAACTAAACTGAAGAATTGCTTATTACAATTTATTTGTATTCAGGGACTGATCTATCCGTGGACTGATTCTATTTCAAGTAGGGAAATCCAAAAGAAGTGGGAATGAGGAGGAGAACTTTTTTAAAACTTCTGAAATCAATCGGAAGAAAACAGAGATTATTTAGATAGAAACAAAATGAATTGAAGTATTGGATGAGCAACGATCCTCATCCCCGCTGTGTGTGTTTTCCACCGATGGAAATTGATTCCGACACCAGAAGATTCCATCTTTCTGTGTTTATACTCTTTAAATTCAATGCTGAAATATCAATATCTTAAATTTTAACAACTGACTAATTGTGCTATTAAAGTACGTTCTGTACGGGTTTGACCATGAACTTGAGAACCGTTGAGAAATAGTGGCTTATATGTATTCATATATACAATTCAAACATTTTTACAAAAATTTACAAAAAAGAGGAAACAAATGAGTCAATTTCTTGTCTTCGGACAAGTGTTTTTGGGATATAGAACGAGGGACCACTTACTCTCGTTTCTTTTCTTCTGCTGTTTTCAATACTGCTCCATCATGTGTTGGTTTATGATACCAGGATGTTACTGTTCCCTAATAAACACCTTATTTCCACCTTTCCATCCATGGAGAGAAAAAAATTTCTTGTAAGAGGGCGAACACAGCATTTGCCCACTTCAAAAACTACGACTAATGCATACTCTAGACAGGATGTCACCAGCTTTTCAAATGCTTCTGTTGGATAGAACACTGCCGTAGAGCACTCAGACGGCCTTATCTGATAACCGTCGTTCTATGTTAGATACTCTATGAATATATGTACCTGGCCTAAGTTAGTCAGGCACAAGATTAAATTACTGGGGCACTCAGAAAGGACTTAATTCATCACACTAGCAGACTCTTCCAAACATTTTCCATCGGCTACACACCTATCTAAAATGACCCCTTTTTCGACACATTATTTAAGTTTCGTTCGCCAATCAAAATATAAAATTCAGAATGCAGATTCCAATAGAAAGGATAAAATGATATTAGTAAAGCTCAAACAGATCATACCTAACGTATTTACTCGTGTACAAAGAAAGAAATTTGATATAAAAGATCGAAGTCAAAATTGAAGGTGGGGAGCATTATACACAAGTGTAAATAATTGATAATTCATGTACGTACATATATAACTGATTTTCATCTACCAAACGTGGGGTTACATTGTGTCCATGATCTAAATACAGTAATTTAGCGACACACGGAGATTATTGGTGACACACTGAAATACGGTCGGGAACCTTTAAATCATGTTTAAAGGCCACATTGAAATGTATTGTCTTATAATAAGGCTCCATACAAGGAACTTCATTACCTTTACAGCAAAATCTGTACATACTAATTAAATTAAAACATAGATTATCAATAAAATGTTTGATTCGGCTGATAATCTATGTCTTAATTTAATTAGTATGTACTACTCAAAGAAACCAAAATCCTACCTTTTAATAACTTTTTTTAGATTACATTTTGCGATAAAGCATTAAGAAATCAAGATCTTAGCCTTGGTATATCAGGATCACACGTTAACCTTTCTGCACGCAGCCTCAACACCGCTGGTTCACTGCCCCTACACTAAAGTGTCACGACACACAGTTTGGAAAGTTCTGCAAAAGCAAATGTCGTAAGAGGCTGGGTCGCCCATATAGTCTGTCACAGGAACACAATAATACGATATTCGATGACAGTATAACTCATTAAACGAGTAAAATTCCTCTAGAATTAAAATTTGGCGATAGAATTCACATTTGAACTGCGTCACTACATTTAATTTACATGTTTTACTTTCTCAATCAGAATATTCCATTTCTACGTTAGAAGAAATAGAACTCAGCGTTATCCCAAATCCCTCATATATGTACCAAAAATGTGTTATACGAGAGGTCACATTAGCAGACCATGAAGGACTCATGATATCACGTGACGCAGCTATAGAAGTCCGTTTCTTAAAAAATTCAAATAAGCACACTATTAACGCTCACATGAGTTCATGTGAGCATAATACCCTAATGTTCGTATCTTAATTAACTCGTTTGGTGGGGACCCAACTAACTACACCAGTCAACACTTTCATGACAAACCTGGTAACAATTGCCCTACGGCATTCTTCATTTGTCGTCGATCGTAGGCAGGCCAGCCAAATGAGTATGAAACAGCGATAATGTAAGATCCAATGAGAATCAAACTCGATACAGCAGCAGAGTCATTCGGAACTACCCTGATAGATACGGTTTAACTAGCTATGCCCTTACAAAGCAGAGAGATATACTCGGCAATATAATGATAGTTAGGGGGGAAATAGATGGATGCATGTATTTTAAATGATCATTACAGTGAAATTAACGTAAACATCCTCAATCAGAGTTTGAACTCTGGTCACCGATTTCATTATCTGCGCCATTACCACTACACTGATTTTACCTTCTGAGATTAACTGACAAGGTCATCAATGTCTCAGATTTTGAAAAACTAAAAAACACGGGAATGTATTATTTTTATCTAATAGTCAAGGAAAATTAATATTTCATTGAATAAGAAACATCCTTATTTTGGTGAACCAAAATCATGAGACACGTTTGTCCCATTAGAAATTAAACCCAAAGCAGCTGAAAAAGTAGACCACTACAACTACCTAGTACAAGAAATCCCCATGAAATCCCCCCCCCCAAAGAATTCAAGCAAAGAATCACTCTAGGTTTGCAAGGTTCCAGTAGAGCCAACTCAAACTTCACGAATATTACAATCCCATTAGCTCTAAAAAGAAGAGTAATACAATCAATGCATCTTTCTGATAGGCATCTACGGAGCTGGAACCTGTAACCTAACCAAAAGATTGGCCCTCAAACTGTGAACCCTGCAACGTACTCAAGAGGGAATCATGCTCAATATCGCATTGAGAGATCATAAGACAACACAGTATATCAAAGAAAATACAGGAATCAGTGATAACATATTAACTATTCAGAAATTCGAATGGCAATGGGCTGGCCATGTTGCAAGAATGTCAGACAACTGGTGGACTCATTACGTGAATCCCCCAGAAATGCTCGTGGCAAAGTATGAAATGGCGTCACAAGCTAGATAAGTTCAAAAGGTATTGACTCCGCAACACCCATGATAGAGAGGTCTGAGTAATTTGGGGAAAGTTGTATGTCAACAGCGAATGCTGATTTGATGAACATGATGATTATGATGTGAGATAAAATACACAGAATTCGCAGATCACGTATACTACATACGTCAAGCTGTGTAATGCAAACCAATTTCTGAGTGAGTTCCATACCATGATGACGTATCTGTGTTCTACCAGGGAAATATCACTCACTTTTATTCTTCATGACGCGTACAACCAAGAAGACTTCTAACCGACGTCCACGGGTAATATATATCTGAGCAGACATACAAAACCTTGGGATATATATTTGCCTGGAGCTTTGCAAGGGTTAAAAGATTCGTTTCACACAACTCTTCAAATTGAAACGTTAGACAGAGACACTTCAACAATCGAAATTGATAATTTAGACACGAATTCTCACCTGCCTTTCTCCCAGGTGTCGTCAATATATAATATTGCCGTCAGAAGAAGAGAAAGCACTTTAAATTAACCACACTTTTTCCGTGTATGGAATATACTGACCGAATTATGACCGTTTGATGGTGAGGCATTCTCCTCCAATTAAATTAAGCTTATAAGACGAGGAAATTATTTACCTTATCATTTGTGTTATGTAGTTATAGCTATCTGGAAGAGTAGTAGAGAGAAAGCCTACAATCTGTCTGAATTCCAGATATGCTGTATTATCACAAACCGTCAACAAAAACTGTCACCAAAACTGTCAGCATAGGTTTCTTCAGTTTTCAAGCTGGTTTGGCTTAACTGACTGGCTATATATCATGCATTCAGACCTCATCAGTGGAACTGTCAGGCTGAATATTTCAAAATTTCCTTTTTATTGCACCTATGTCAGACTCATATATATTGACGAAAAAATATTATATGAGTTCACCGTATGCGGTGAAATGATATAGTCACACCTTACTCCCATTAGAGTATGATAAGACTATTATACAGTTGAATAGTGGTCACCAACATTCATACCTATATCACTGCCCAGTCATCCAAACACAACAAATGAAAAAAAAACTAATCAAAACATGTACTTATCATGACTAAAATATTATTTTTTTCTCTTGGTATCTATGTTTCAATATCAACATGTGCGTCCACGAACTTTTCGAAACATTGTTACCCATTGATAACGAAACTATTAAGGGTTAATCAATTTTTATAATTTCTGTCTTAAAATTGATAAGATTTAGAGAAAAATCCAGAATAAAAATCAATTTATTTCATTACATAGAAATAGACGTATTTGTTTTTTGAATTTTTGTCTCTACTTTGAAGAAAAGCTGTAGAAAAAATATTTTTCCTGTTGGGTTAATGGTTTCAAAATGCCCAGCCAAACCTTCCACTTTGAGTAGGGATGATGTGCTCTCGCAGATGAGTGCCCAAAACCAATTCCAAACCGAGTCCCAAACCCAACCCCGACTATACAATAAACTATACATTGGCACCCACAACGCCAGAACCCTCTCTACGGACTACACCTGACCGAATTTGAAAATGGAATGAAAAAGATCAATTAGTACATCATCAGAATTAGTAAAATGAAGAGATCCAGTGATAAACTAATCGAACTTGAGATGAAAAATCATCTTTAAATGTTACGGAAAAGAAGAGGGAAAACAGAGCTGAGTTTGCTTTCTTATTATTAAAAGAATACGCTATAGAATTCAAAGCCATCTCAGTAGCCAGTGACCCTGTACAGCTCTCAAAGAGATAGAAACTAAAAATCATTCAAGTCGCACTTCATAGTCAATCAAAGAAGAAATAAACAAATTTTACAACTAAAATACTCCATATTCGAAGATACTAAAAATATATAGAGAACCTTCATGATTCAAACTGTTTTCCTTACTCAAAGAGTTTTGTAGTTTGTGTTGTTAAGACGACATTTCGGCCGATCAATTCTACGGACTTTTCAGATGAACTATTCAAATGTGATGGTGGTCAATGGAATGTCCCAACGATGGCAGGAAATAGAAAATTCCAAATGTTGGATTCGGGTGATGTCGATTTCTTTTTCTTTCCTTTTTAGGTTTGGATTTCCCTATCTTGTCCCAGTTGAGTAGTAAAAGCTATATAGAGTTGAACTCTGTACTCGTCTGATGTACACTCAGTCGAAGTCGATGTTGGCTGCCTCCTTGATTATCGTCAATTTCCGACGGTGTCCCCGGTCTATAATACAGACTCCTTCCCAGAGAGGGAAGAAATCGTCTTTCTCTCTCAAAGTGTTGTCAGCCATCCCAGTTCTTTCCATATCGCATTCGAGGATCATTTTTTTTTGCTCTTTTAGTCGAACTTTGAACGCCTACCAGTTTTCCCACTGTAAACATTCACTAGAAATGACATAACTGCAGTTACCGGTCAGATTTTTCTCTCGTACAAGACTCACTTTAGTGAGCAAATTTCGAAAAATGTTTTAGCTATTAAAATTGATCTGTGTGTTGTTGATCATAAGGCTCTCTTCTTTTCTCTGTTGTACCTTTAAGACAAGCAATGTTTATGATTGGGATGAAGGAAGATTAGTTTGTAGGATCTTTAGATGTCCCTTCATCCCTTTTTTTTCTTGGTGATAGCTTGAGGCGAATAGCCGTCACTTCTGAAACTCCTGAATAAATTTGTTATCTCTTCTGCGTTACGGTCATTGCTGATTACAGATTTACATTTCTTGACACTGCTGACTAATCCATTTTTACAAAGAAACGAGGGTCTGAATTGCACATGTAGCCCTATATGTGTCAGCTCTTTGTATACTGTTGAGTTAATACCATTTTCTGTAAGGGTCACAAGAACGTCCAGAAAAGAAAGTATGCTGTTCCTCCCCTTTTCCATCGCTAACTGTATCGATGATCTGATTAATTTCACATGACCGAAAAAGACCAGTGAATATACTATGTGGGACCAGAACGTAGATTTGTTGTCCATGCATCTAAGCCAGACTGATGGTATCAAAGATAATGACTAGAGACCAGATCTTCAGGAAATTCTATGGACATGATAGAGATAAATGTAGAAACTGCCGAACCCTTTCCTAAACCTTCTTCCGCTGATGCTTATCAGGGCACAGCCCAAAATGCGTCATCCATAAACAAAATATTAATATCTCCAATAAGTTATTGACTGGGATACTGGTGCAGTCTCCTCGATCATTGTCTTTTCCTGTGTCTTTGTGTAAATGAGGCTTTTTCCGCTGAGACCTTGCTAAAAAGGTTAGCTACATCGAAACCTATAATTAATGATGGGGAAATCAGCGCCCCTCTAATCTGTTCCGCGAAGTGTGCCGTGATCTTCACTCATAGCGCTGTTTATTTCCCGACCATTGTTTTAAGATATCAGCCAGGGAGCGACCAATGTATGTCATGCTTAGAGTCAAGACAGTTGATTATAGACCTCAATTGTATATCTGTTTTATGTATTTTAGGTTGGTCATACATATCAGGGAGTTATGGTGCTACGTCAACTGTTGATATGTTCGTGGTGTAAAGTTCTCCTCGTTCTCCTAAGGGCAAGATAAGTAACATATTCATTGATCAAACCAAGGAAGATATTAGATTGTCTGGACAATGATAACCATATCTTGAATTTTCAATTCCTCTAGTCTCGTTTGGACTTAATCAAATGTCTAATAGGCACAGAGGATTTCCTGAGAACTACACCACCATGTTCCCCCGGTCATAGATCAGGACATTGATCAAGATTATTGTTATATCAAACAAGTTTTCAATTTATTATTTTTCAAGATCGAAATTGAATGAACTTGGTACTGAACACAGCTATTTGATTCCATAAATAATTTGTAACTGTATAAAGTTACTTGGCAGAAACAAGAATTTGGCACTGAATAAAACTATTTGGGTCTGAGAAAGAATCTTTGGCACCGAAAAAAAATCAACAAAATAATCCTCTACAGTGGGATGAAAAGATATGGCATAAATATGCATCAACAATAGACAAAAATATGTATTTAAAACGGTTTTTCCTACAAACTTGGTCTGATGGTGTTATTTGATCATTATGATACTAAAGCTACTTAATTTAGTCCCTAGACCATTCAAATTTGGTCGATTTTACCTTATTTGATTATTTTGGTATCGAAGTTTCTTAATTTAGTCCCATGACTTTACAAATTTGATCTAGTGCCTAAAAAACCAATTGAAAACCCTGCTATCGGTAAGAGGAACAAGTTGTAGTCGGTAGTGGATAGGTCTGAATACACTGCAGGTGGGAGAACTTCCCCACCAAGCTCATTGATCATTTACTGCGTTGTATTTGAAATACGATGACAGCTCTGATTTATTTTTCAAAAGAAACTGTTGAGGAGATCGGATACAAAATTTGAAAAAAGGGGCAAACAGTTATTAAGTCACTTTTGTTTGGCAGTGATCTCTAAAAGATACCAGTTTTCCTCTTCCCCAACCCCCCAAAACGATCAAAAAAACAGATTTGACGGAAACTAGAAGAACATGACCATACATTGTAAATTGAATACCTCTCTCTAGAAACTTACATAGGGTGATTTTTAAAAAATCATTATATAATTAGGAAAAAATGTTTAAATTTCCTGCCCTCTAGCTCTATTTGATGCACCCTGTAAGCGTGATACATACATACATACATACATACATACATACATACATACATACATCGCCAACCAGACTAGTTTTAAATTTGGAGCAATCTACTTTGAGAGTTTTAGTGATAGTTTTATTTTGAGATTTTTAAAGGGTTTCAGTCATACAACAAAATCCCTGGTCCGTTTCAAATGACACTGATAGTGTTCTTTCGGATAACGGGGAAAATACCTTTATTCCGAACAACTCTTAAAACTATAATGCTGTATATCAAAAGTTCGGACTATATTCAGTACTATCTCTTCTGGATACCTTTTATCATTCAACGTTTCCCCTCTAACCACGTCTTCGTAAGACAAGACTGCATGCATCGTTCATCTATAGTTGGTCTCTGATATGTCAAACAAGAACATCAGCAGGTCGAATCCCCAACAGGAGATTTATGTTCAGGTCATTTAGTGATTCTTTCACGTACTGCATGACCCTTGCTCCTCAGCTACGAGTCAAGTTTTCGTCTGTCAATCCAGCAAATGTATCAAATGCTGATTCACAGCCAGAACAATGGACTCTCTTGGGCGTATCATCTTTCGGCTTGAGCATTACGGTAGACAGTTCCATATGCGCATGGTCAGAGGTCATTTTCAGCATTGCAGACTTTGAAACCGAATGATATTTATAATAAATAAAGGCATTCTCCATCGATCACTTTGACCCAGTGGTAATGTGTCCGTCTCAGGTTTGATAGACTGCTGTTCAATCCATCGACAAGTTTAACCAAGAATTCAATGCTTTACAGTTAAGCATTCAGCACAAGAGATATGATAGAAGAAACGACTCCCCGAGGATGCAGTTACAGCCAAATTACGTTGGGTTCCTGTGATAACCAAAGTTGAGAAACGTTAAGTTCCCAGATGGGTGACCATTGTGGAATACCAGGTGCCATGGATGGAGCGAAACTTCGACAAGCCTAGCAGATTGAAAGTGAGTCTTACTGACGACTGCCTTTCAATAACAAACCCTCGACACCCTCGATGAGGCTATAAAAAAAATATCTTGGTATCCTCCATTTTCGAAAGTTTGCCTCATGTCACTTTTTCACCTTCACAAAAAAGTCGAAAAAGCAAAATTAAGGTTCAACATAGTTTTGCTAGGAGCTGTTATAAAAGGCAGTGTGCATCCACTTCCTCTCTTTGATACACTTGGCTCTCCTGTATTTCCCACAAACATTGTTCCATCATTATTCTGAGGTCTGGGGAAGTTCATGAACTTTTCTCAGGTAGATTTATAGTAAATGCTTCTTCACTTTTCATAATTTCGGCTCACGAAGCGTTTTGGAGTCGGAACACCCTATTTTGAGGTAGCAAGGTAGCGGACTGAAATCAACAAGGGAAAGAGAAATTTCGGTCAAGAGTGCAGCAAAGCTAGTCACACTGACACCTGATGGAAGTTGCCAAGAATCAAGTCAAGAATATATATATATATATATATATATATATATATATATATATATATATATATATGTGTGTGTGTGTGTGTGTGTGTGTGTGTGTCAGTGTATGTGGGCGCGTCCGTGTGTATATCACATTCATATGTCCTCACTGTTATCATACGTTTATTGTATATCATGTCCCTGTGTTTATAGAATACTTCCCAACCAATCGATATAAGACGTTTTATTTTGCTTTCATTGTCTTTCACCAAATGTATCAATTGGTCAAATTAAACTTTCATCTTCCTTGTTGCAGTTGGTGAGTCATAAGTGAGTCAAGGTTTTCACCGTTTGTATCGTTATCCTCTGGTTTTACTTATTCCCCATTATTACTCCTTCCCCCCCCGCCCCCAAGTAAATAAAACACTCCAATCTGAAATTTTGATACTGTTCTTTCCGTCTGCCCACGCGATATCTCAAAAAGTTTTTAATGAATTTCATTGAAATCAACAATAACATCCCCTTTAGCTGTCAGTCCACTCAAGCCTTTCAACAGGGTGTTATGACATTTGTAAATAGCTCAAGATGACTTATGCTGAGGCATATGATCATTTTCTAAACTTTATCAGCAAAGGATTTGTTTTCCAACGATGTACAATATGTCCATATTTCATATATTCTTTTGACTGCGACACCAAAATAGAAATCCGCTATCTTGAAAAATCGCGCTAAAATATTTTCTCCACTCATTTGGAATGTTTATCCGAGTTATTTTCCGTCACTTAAAGTCCCTCCAGCATATCCAATCAGATTCATTAGTCAATTCAAAAATTCATACTGAGCCCTATTACAGCGCCAGGACTAATGTGATTTATTAGAAGTCAGTGGTCAGAAACAGAGGAATGTGTTATTGATAAGTTAAGATTATTATCCCTATCATCATTTTATCTCTTAATTAAGATGTGGCGTCACTTGACCTTTAAGGGTACGGAAATGGAATCGGCATACTGAGTTCGAATTCTAGTTGAAGTAGTTGGTGATCACTTTACACTAGGGAAAGGCATGAATCCACCCCCCAGCTCAAGCAATGGATAAAATGATAGGTCATATCTAGCCCTGAAAGGCAGTCTATGAAAGACATTGATTCTTAACTAAGGAAGCATGTACCTTGTAGAGGCGTGAGTAATTTCAAGAATGAAAACGGGTGAATGAGTATTTCCCCTATTTTTAAGGTGAATTCCCTCGGTAAGTGTTTGCATGATATCATGATGCACGAAATGCACATCAATTTGTTAAAATTCCAGTAAAAATTTTAGAGTACACTTTGTTTTCCTACCGTAACAAAAAGAACGATTTTCGCCAAAATGAGGGATGAAAACCAATATGTAAAATTTACGTTCTCCTGCAAAGATTTGAACTGATAACCAACTGATTGTCAGAAGGTGCTTCACTGATTAAGATAAATTTATGTCATATATATCGACGAAAGTTCATCATACAGATGTGTACAGGCTTATTTCATACCAATGAAAAAAAACATCTATTCAAAAAGATAGACATAATAATGATCTTTATTTGTTGCATACACAATAGAAAAAAAGTTGCAGTAATTACCTTCAGTAGAAATAGTTGGAGACGAGTTTGACCCTGTATCAGTCTTGTCTTTCATATATTTGCGGTACTTATTCCAAAACTGATCATTTGATTCAAGATAAGGGGGAGGGGGCATGAAGGTGAGGTCCAACTACTCAAAGGAGGCATGGTGATGGAAAGGTCAAGAACCAGTGATCTGAGAAAAAGACCACACTGATAAATAACCTATTTGGCCGTCTTTATCTGCCAACTTATCAAAGAAGGACAAGGCCAAAGAGTGGACACGCTGTGTGCAAGCTGATCTCAACTTGGAAAAAAAGCAAACGCCAGAGAAGTGTCCTCATCTGATCCATACACGCAATTAATACACAAACAACAATATCTATTAGAAACTGTCAACCAAAACTATCGACATAGGTTCCTTCAGTTTAAAGCTAGTCTGGCTGGCTGGCCGGCTGGCTCGGTATGTATGTACCAATGGAGCTAAAGGACTTGAAATTCAAACGTTTACTTCTTATTATGTCTATATAGAACAGTTTTTGTTTTATGTTTAATTCCATCATTGATAGATTCGTAATGTGGTGCAATGTGCATTATATGACATTGTTAAATCATTTTCTTTTAATTTGGACAAAATACTGATACTGCCCGTTAAAAGGTAAGAGAAACAACTTATTCATTGATCACCCCCTTTTCAATAACGCACTAACATGCTGCCAAAATACAATGATCGCATGACGATTTTTATTGGGAAAATAACCAGATCTGTTACTACTTATTAATCATTTACTTATATAAAATACCCTAAATCTTTATTCTTCATTTTCGACGGATGTTCACTTTAATCTTCATTCCGTTGTTGATTTTTATTGCAAGGTGAGTAAAAACGTGGGTAAATAGTTGTCAGAAATGAATAATAATGATTTACAATATTCAATCAAATAAGAATAAAAGATAAAATGATTGTCGTAAGATGAACTTTCCATTGAGTGACTAACCAGACCTTTTCATATACTTATCCCTATGTCTTCATATGTCTCTTTAAATTGTTCCGCCCATCTGTGTCTATTCGCATATCTTCACTAATTATTATCTATCAATTCTGAATATTTCATATCTCCTTCATTGTTAGTATCGCGCTTCTTTTCGTGTCGGGACTGATTTCCCTTTTATTTCGGGCCAATCGAGTATCAAGCATTGGTCACGTGATTTTGCACTAGAAATAAACTCGAGAGTTGAGGCCCAAGTCCCCCCCCCACCTCGACTCGATCAGTAGCGATTTGGCGTGGGTGTCTTCTTTCTTTAGAACCTTAGCATTGGTTTTGTTTTTGCCTTTGTTTTTGTTTTCTGTTTTTTTGCCCCCAGCATGTGAAACTGACACCCACCGCACATATGTTTATGGAATTGATCTCTCATTTGATACTTGAAGTAATCAACGGACAATAGACAGACACACAGACAGATATATCTATCAGGTTCTCCTAATGCTGAGGGCATTTTTGTAAGAATAGAAGTTTTATAATAAAATGGAAAATAACAGGTGTCCTTAGTTACTCAATAGACACTGTCGGGTGATCAACGTTTTTGGGCAGTATGCCATATTAGTTGTGGTCGATTAAAACAGTGGGAAAATCAATGGATAAATTACTTCTCTCGCCTTCTGTTGTGCAGTGATCACTAAAAAGTTTGAATTTTCAAACAAATAAGTGGGCAAAAACTGAGGACCAACCTAGAAGAAATGTACATAGCAATCTGGATCCCCTCCACACAAACAACTATTTTAGGGCGAGAGAATTGGAAAAAAAAGAAGAAAGGTTTTTGAAGACATGAGTCATTGGTACGGCTTGTGTTGTAATACATACACGTACACAAACATAATCAGCCAGACTGACTTGGAAACTGAAAATCATATTTTGACGGTTTTGGCTTATGCTTTCTAACAAATGATGTTGATGAGAAAAGGTTCCAAAGAGAGCACTTTTGTTGACATATTGAACTCCCTTTTGCCAACATATAACAGAGTTATTAATGCCTGAAGTGTGAAACAGATTATTGTTTCAAGTAAATTGTTGAGAGGCTAATTGTATGATTGCTAAGGGATTGTTTTTTTCCTGGACGTCCATTATCCTCAAAAGACCTCCATCTTCTATATAGAACTTCTCGAACCAAATATGAATAATACAAATATAGTTTCACTCAGTTTCAGTATCTTTGTAGACGAAATCATACAAAATTATTTTAGTCTTTTTTGTTTAAGGATCAATAACACCATCTCATAAGCAGTAACGAATAAAAAAAAATGACAAAAACTTGTAAAATAACAATTGGTCCAGGAAGCATTCAGAGAGCGCTTACTTCTTGCAACACTATTAGGGGAGGTGGGGTAAATGAGCATGGATCCTTCGAAAACTTCTTTCATGGCCCATTTCCCCTGCATCTACCAACTTTCATAGGAATTAATGGAGAACTTTTGGTGAGAACAGAAAAACGGCATATGGTTTGATATTTTAGGGAAAAAACGAATCAAAAGGAAATTCCTGGATCTGAGCCAAAATTCAACAACTTTTCCTTCATCTTTTTCCCACTTTTTCACAGAATCTCATTAAAATCCATCGAGGACATCCGGGACATCTTGTGGACGGACAGACTGATAGAGGAAAAGATGGAAAGAAAGGAAGAAGGACTTGTCAAGATACATATATCCATCCAACTTCATTGACATAAGTAACTGATAAGCAACAATCAACTTACACGGAGTGGATAGTGTTTAAATGTCAAAGAAAATTCTGTTATTTTCTTTACAACGTAATATTTTGCTATCTTTTAAGCATTTTCCAACAGATTTTTTCACTTTTCTACTTCACCCATTATCTCTGTCAGAATTAGTAAAAAGAGGGGAAGTTTCATTCAAAGAATTCGCATACATATGACAAGTTTCACGATCGAGCGGCCGCTATATTCGGTGACGTCATAGCTGGAAAACATATATGATGGCAGCTGTTTACCAAAGTCAAAAAACTTACTTGGACATTTGATATACATTTTCTGAGCGAGGTTTTTCATACTCAAACTTTCCAACAGAATCTTAGCTAGATACATGACTAAGATTGGAAAGGTAGAGATATACGGATTGTCTTACGCCAAACTTTTGTCTTCTTGCCCAGAAAATCAATATTCAAATCTTGGATTTTATCTTGATTCGAACTCTGACCTCTGGCACCAATTGAGGATATTTCATCCGGGAAGAAATCTACAAAGACGAACTAATTTCAACCTGGTCTGACACATGGTCAGAGTTGTGGAATACTTAATTAGAATTGAACTCACTGTAATTATAACGCTGTGCAAGATGATATTTTCAACCACTACTCACTGACAAGGTTCCTTATCCTTATCTCTCTACAAATATATATATATATATATATATGTGTGTGTGTGTGTGTGTGTGTGTGTGTTTGTGTGTGTGTGTGTGTGCGTGCGTGTATGTGCGTGTTTGTGTGTGTGTGTGTGTGTGTGTGTGTGTAAAACAAAAAATGTATCTTTGTCGGTTGCACATGGAGTATCTAATGAGGGCTCAACTCACTACTGTAGTAGTTGTTTGAGTAAACCATCCGAGGAAATCATACGTCTAATCTATGTGGATGTTTTTATGTTGATATATATTCAAATGTTGGTTCTTTAATAGATTTTAATATTTATAGCGGGCTCAGTACGTGGGACCGGGAATCAAAGAATCAAATTGTTAGGGTACCCTACAAACAACTGCACTGCCATCAGTCCGAATTAGACCGATCTATGTAAATAAACGTATTGCTATGTACTGAAATGGATAGATAGATAAAAATAAACACACTGATATATATATATATATATATATATATATATATATATATATATATATATATATATATATATATATGTATATATATATATATATATATATATATATGTATATATATATATATATATATATATGAACTGTTGAAATCGATAGATTGATTGATTGATAGATAAATAGATATAGACACTGATAGATAAATATGAACAGACCTAGATAGGTAGATAGATCCGATCAGACTGAGATAGATGGATATAAACAGACAGATGGATAGATTAAACGAGGCAGAGAGACATAGGGTGATAACTCTACGTGGTCTATGAAAGAGAAAGAAAAACATAAACATGTAAAATCTGAGATAGACGGTTGGCTTAGAATGCACAGTGTGCGATAGGTAGATTGCTAATAATAGAGATTGATAGATACATACGTACATATGAAAATGAGATAGATAGATAGATAGATAGATAGAGAGAGAGAGAGAGATGGATAGATAGATAGATATATAGAGAGAGAGAGAGACAGAGATAGATAGATAGATAGATAGAGAGAGAGAGAGAGAGAGAGATAGATAGATAGATAGATAGATAGATAGATAGATAGATAGATAGATATGAACAGAGAGAGAGATGTAGGGCAATATGTTTATTTGGACTAAGAGTGATATTGAAAAAATCAATTTGGAAAAGCTGATATAATTTCATTTCAATTAAAATAAATAGATAGATTTAAGTGGGTGTGTTTAGATCTGTGAACCTGATCTGATGCGAACATGAGTTTAATTACTTGGTTTCGAACCAATTCCATAATATCTGGAATATCGAAGAATCGTTCTTCGAGTACATACTCACATTTAATGACAATAAATGTCCTCACAGAATGCTCAAAGGCAATCTTTTTGCATTTCGACCGTTGCCACCCAGGGGGGTCCAATTGATAGCCTCCTTGTCTTCTAGGGTTTCGACAGCTGTTAGTTGGATGCAAAATCACAGTTACTGAGCATGCAAATCTCTCTTTCACACCATCTATCTCTCCCTCTCTCTTTCCCTTTCTCTTTCTCTCCCTCTCTCTCCCTCTCCGCCCCTCCCTCTCTCTCCCTCTCGATATATATATATATATATATATATATATATATATATATATATATGATAGGTATACATAGATAATTCAGTACTTCGCAGTGATTTCCAGTTTTACGCCATTGCAATGGTCAGATAGGTCAGATGATTTTACTGGCATGAAAATCGAAGTCAAAAAAAATCGTTAATGAATTTGTTTTCGCAAAAAGTTTCGCAATAAAAATAAATATTCGATTTATATCCTTATTTTAATCAACTTTTGATCCGAATTGAATTACGTATCAATTCTCTTTCAGTAAGAGGACTTATAAATTTGCTAGTTGGGCAATTTCACCGATTTGGCATGATATATGTACATAAATGTACTTTGATCTTTGGCGTTTCAAGCATAAGTCCCATTCTTTTAACAATGTCGATGACTTTTCAATACTTCAATAAAGGGAGTTCCAACATCACCCCCTTCTCTCTCAAAAAATCACCTACAACGTGAATTTTATGACACCAATGAAAATCGATTTAAAGTCAATTTCAATGTGAAAATGACCCAAATTTAACTCCCTTTTACTGAATGATGGAAAATATGACCTTAAACAGAATCACATCAGCCTTTTGAAGATCTGTATGAAATCGGTTGAGGTTTTTTGAAAATTATCATACCGTAAAACCATAGCAAGAAAAGTTCGGCTTTCCTTCTTTCACTTTCTCTTAAATCTATTCAACCATCATTGTAGAATTTGTGATACATGAATATAAACATAAATATATGATTTGAAAATCATGTTATATTTCAGATGATCTCCCGTCATCACATGCCCTTCACAACTTAAATAGAATAAACAATTAAAGAAAGCGGGACTGTTACAGGAATCGAACCTGCCTCCGATAGAATAGACGCTTCAACATAGCGGTGGTTACATCGAGCTGAGCAGACGCCGGTAATGTAAGGGCCAGAACAACCACTGTCAAACTAAATTCTTATCTCGTTTATTATATTTCTATTCGTCTCTTTCGAAGAGAAAGTCATGTATTAAGAAATGAATATATTGGGTCCGACTGAATGAATTATAAATCGCAGTATATAATACAGAAACTTATTTGATATGATCTCCCACCATTAATATATCACAATTAATATATCACATCAAAGTCACTTGAATAAACAATCAAATATGTTGTCATCGGACCAAATATGTCAATTTCTTTACATAAATAGATGGATAGATATAGATATATGCTGTCAGCTGAAATCTTACAGAAGGGGTGTTTCATCAAAGATAATTTTTGCATTTCGGATCCCAGACTTTATCGAAAAACTTCAAAGGTTCAGCTGGTGGAAATGTATTACAAAGGCTTAAAATAAACTGAAACCACCATCGAAAAACAAAAGTTATCCCCCTGAATAAACCACATTAGAGTTTCTGGTGGACTGATAATTCTATAAATGGGATACAATAAGATCACTTGAAAGCACTCAGTGCATATTGTCTCTCACTTGGTCGTTGGGACATAGCTGCTATTCAAGTGCATTGATCCGTCTGATTTAATCACCGTGGCCAATCTTGTATCCTTCTACGAAATTTCATCGAAATTCATTGCGAACTTTTGGGGATATTGTGTGAACAAATTGAAAACTAATGGGGATATTCTGTAACGCTGACATTAAATATTCATGAATCTGCTTCAAATTTGAATCACTTTTCCTGTTGCCTATTTCCAACTTTTGAACTGAACTTCATTGAAATTCATTGGAAAAATAGAAAGATGGATATTCAGCGGGTAGCATGTATAACTTCCGGCAAAAGCAATAAAGTTGTATCGATTTTATGAAGGGTCAGATATTTCAAGAACATGTGAATATAGCAAGTAAACTTAGGATGGGCCTTTTAAAGTCCTCGAAAGCGAACCATTTTAAGCAAGGAGATCCAGCGCTACTTTTCTTGACAAGTAGTCAGTATAGGATCTGGCATCTGACAATCATTCCCCCATATTTTATATTTACAACTCGGTAACAGTACATAAAAATCAGGCACGCATGCACCCACACATGCACAATCATATACAAATACGCACACACACACACGTTGATATCCACAAACGCAATGAGAGACAATGTATGTATGTATCTCCGTACATATGTTCATAAACATACAAACGCACACACATGTACAGGGAATGCTGACCATCGCTTTATCTGACACAAGGCCAACAGTAAGGATCGAACTAACTACATGGTAATAACCAGTAGCAATAGTGTGCTACACTAACTCCGCTAACCATTACTATAACTATGTGTACACAAACACATAATCATACTCACACGCACACACACACACACACACACACACACACACATGCGCACGCATACGTACATATATATATATATAATGGAGTAAGTATTTGCTACACAAACACTTTCATGTTTCTGTCCTGTTTGGGCTTCTTCAGGCGAATGATTCGGTTGACTTCAGATTCCTATGTAGGACATTGGAGAGCTCTATTATTCTCTCTGTATACCATCCATATATGTTTTTGTTTAATGCTTAGCTATTGTTCGCAGTAATTTTTGTTTGTTTTTTCTATTGGGATATATGTTTGATGGTGGTTATGAATTACAATCGACAGGAGTATGGCGTTGGTGTTATCATTATCAGTAAGTGGTCAGTCTATCCATCTTTTCGTCTCTGAGAGTATTTCATTCTTACTTGAGATTTATTTCCCACTGTTAAGGTTCTTTTCTATATGACCTTAGTGGGTTATTTGATTATATTGAGTTTTGCCGTTTCCTCGTGTCTAAGATAATTATGTTGATTGGATTGTTCTTTAAGGTGACTGTATGAATAAGATATGTATGTTCGTTATTTTTCTATATGTGGGTTATTGAGTTATGTTTTGAGCAGTGCTGGCATATTAACACTATTTTATTTTTTCTATTTAATAATTCTGTTTTATGTTTTTTGTTCTTCTGGCAAAATGAAGATTTTGAATTTCTCATTTAGGCATAGGTGGCATGGGGTGTCTATATTTTGCAATACGTACGGTTGTTATAATATTTTCCATTTTACTGCAGGTTGAGATTGTTAACACTCAGACTCTAATAATATGTCGACAGTGATGTGATATATCTATGATTTTCATTTATAAAAGATGATAAATGGTTGGCTAATCAAGGTTAAAAGGGTGTTTCCGATATTCCTATTTGAAATTTCATTTTGTAAGGGTTTATCTTGAGTTGATAATTCGGTTTGGTATACAATATTCGATTTGAGACATTTGTTTTGCAAAGGGCATCTATTTTTGTTTGTACAACTGCAACGTGGTTTATTCATGTTTTCATCGTTAGTATAATTTTAATTACTTTGTTGTTATGTCTTGTAATGAGTTTATTAAAATTTTCCGTACAACTAAAGCCAACTTTCAGTTTCTTCTTGTTAAATATTTCACGCTGTGGATTGCTTGGGAGAAAGTGTTTTTCTATTTATTGGATGAATATTTTTTCCTAAGTTAGTTTTTACTTGTAGGTAGGATGTTTTGATATTGCTGTGTTTTTCACTTTTGGATCTGACTTTGTTGAATAGTATTTCATTTGAGGAGTTACATATCAGTCTAGTTTCTAGTGATTTGTGGATTTTTTAGAGATTTTCTTTTGGGTGGTTAGAATATGTTTAATATGATTAATTACATAATTTCTGTTCTGTATGGTCTGTGGGTATATCATAGAAATCAAAAGTGATATAAATCAATTTAATGCTTAATACTGGATGTATCAAACACTTCATGAAATAAACCCATCATACATTGGATATTGTATTATATTATATCGCATCCTTGATTTGTATTGTATATATATATATATATATATATATATATATATATATATATATATATATATATATATACGTCAAATAGTGCAATTAATTCGTTCTTAAATTGTTTGTACGGCTCAAAACCGCTGTGTTCAAAGTGTTATGACAATTTAATGTGCTTTTTTCAACTTTTATTTACTTACATTAATTTGTACAGCAATAACATTGCTATAATACATCATAGCCCGTTCTACTCAAAACCACACAATTCAAGGTCTGGTTATGGTTTCCTTCTGGCGTACTTTCTTTCTCTCTCTCTCTCTCTCTCTCTCTCTCTCTCTCTCTCTCTCTCTCTTTCTTTCTCTCTCTCTCTCTCCCTCTCTCTCTATATATACATATATATATATATATATATATATATATACATATATATGTATACATATATATATGTATATATATATATATATATATATATATATATATATATATATATATATATATATACATATATGCGTCTGTGTGTGTTTGTGCGCTTGTGTGTGTGTTTTATACTGTTATGTACTGTTATCAACCTATAAATATGAATATGGAGGAATGGTTGTCAGAAATAGTTCACTTTGGAAGACTACAAAAGGTCCATCCTTAGATTTCCTGTTACACACTTCTTTCTGTAATCAATCTATTGAACATAATTCTCTTATTGTCCTTCCGGAATAAGAAAAAGTGAATTCACTCCTTTTTCAGAGAACAATCAAATATAACGGCATTTTCTTGTTTTCTGATTTTTTAATAGGTTTATTTCCAATTTATACTTTTCTACTAATTTCGTACCTCCCTCTCTCCCTTTGTCTCCCCCCCTCTCTCTCTCTCTCTCTCTCTCTCTCTCTCTCTCTCTCTCTCTCTCTCTCTCTCTCTCTTAGGAAATAAGGAAAGACTGAGTTCAAGAAATATAGCAAAAGAGAGAGATAGAAAAAAGGAAAGAGAGAGAGGGAGAGAATTTGCGAGTTTGCGAAACGGTTATGAATACGAAAAACAAAGCCTGCAATGTGAGTTCGAATTTGGACTGATGCTATTAGAGATGGAGAGTTTTACTTTCTACTGCAATGTATTGCCTGACTCTAAATATATTTCTTTGCCTGAGAGGGAGAGAAATAGAGAGACGGTGACAGAGACGGAGGGGCGAGGATAAAGAGATGCTAACAAACACTCACAGAGAAAGAGAGAAAGTGTAGCACAAGAAAAGACTTGGATGATTGCCAAAAAAGTTCTTCATTCAACACTTGATTGAATTAAAGGTGTCAACTTAGGTGACTAATAAGATTTCCCGTGCCTTTCGAATAGCCAAAGTCACACCCAGTAATCACCGGCTTAGAAAATCGAAAGTTTATTAGATTGTGCATTGTTTCTCTTTGGGTCAAATCTCGTTTAAAAATACTGTTTATTTTTCAGAACGCTGATGGAAAAAATGTGGGTTTTTTAAAATCCAATTAAAAAAAACTGTTGCATGCCCAACGTCATTTGGCAACATGCTTCATTTGGAGTGATCAACTAAAAAGTGGGAATTAGGATGGTCAATGAATAAGTTCATTCTCTCGCCCCTTGTTTCTTTGCTAAACAGTCTGAATTTTCAAAAAGCAAGTAGGGGCACAAAAAATAATTCAGCATAAGTTTCCATTGTGAAATCAATACACTACTAATTACTTATTTTGGGGGAATTGAAAAAAACATTTTTTTCTTGACATAATGAACCACAAAATGTACATATTTTTCGCCCCTGTGCACATGAAATACTCATGCGTATATACATGTTCAGACAGCCAGGCATATTCACGTGGAAACTGAAGAAACCTATGTTGAAAGTTTTGCTTGACGGTCTCTATAAAACATTCTGTCGAACCATTTCATTTACATTTTTAAAAGAACAACTTGTACGGACTTCCCACGAAGAGAGAAATGGCGTGACTGTTTGTGATTACACTGAGAAACGTTTTTAAAAATTCTTTTGTTCATGTATAATAAGGGTCATTTTCTAATTGATTATGTGTGAAAAGTATAAATAAAAACCGTAAATTATTCCTTTCAAATTTGCTTTTGTGGCAAGACTAGGGATAATTTGTAATCATCTTTTTCTAATTGGAAAGCGTGCTATTTTGCATATTTTCGATCACATAAAGCAAGAAAAACAATTGCAAATGAATTTTTTTTTACCTTGGTCAAAAAAGCAATGAAGGGGATGATGGCTATTTTGTATATATCTACAGATGTGTTATAAAAATGACGCTCACTGCCCAGGAACAGAGATCGCGTTTCACGGTTTCAAATTTAAAAGTAGGATTCGATTAGTATAAAGATTGATACTGCCCCGACGAATCAACCCCTTCTTTGTTTTTTCCACAATTGATTCTGGATTGAAGTAAATTCTGCAATAAATAATCCATCCATGCTGTCAGAAAATGAAAGCATGAAGAGAAATTAATAGATTATATGTCTTTGTTATAATTATGAAAAATATTTTTTTCATAACAAAAATTCAATGTCTTCAAAAAAATACTGAGAACTTAAAAACACGATCTCTCTCTCTCTGCCTTAAGTTCAGATATCTTGAATTCCTGGCCTGACTAATTGCTAGTGCCGTTCTAAACTCAGTAAATATCAATTCGTATTATTTGTGTGATGCAGAAGACCCTGGTGCCCTAGTTTACAAAATGTTAGGGGAATCTTAGAAGTGTCTTTAAGGTTGTTCGTCCATTTTTATCGTTTGTGCATGACACTTTTTCTTAAAGGGCAAAAGCGATCATCATTCTCCACATAGGTGAAAAAGCTGTCAATATAAATCCAGACTCCTATGCCAATATCTGTTACGTCTCCCAGGTCTTGCAGAACGATAATACCTATCATAGCTCATCAATTGATGCTCAAACTTGGAGCTAACAAATGTGATGATTAAATACTAAAATGAATTTGTCTATTTAGTCAAGTGGTTCCCAACCTTTTCAAGGTCATTCGCCACAATAGTCAATAAGTTTAATTGATTGCCCCTTCACTTTGAGCAAGCAGTAGTAAAGGAAAATGGCAAATAATTATTTCATTTTGCTAAATAATGAGGTAATATAAATTAGTTGAATTTCATAATCGTTCAACTGCAGTTGTGTATTTGTTACTCAGAAGAAGCAAGCGAAAACAATTAGAAAATACATCATTTGAAATTCCAATTTGTTACAAATTGAAAACGTTATTAGAGATAATAAAACCAATTAAACACAATGATTAAAAGCTAAGATTATAAATAGATCAAAATGATTTCAATAACCAAGACTTAAGGAAAATTCAAACCTTACGTTGCACAGTTATTCTCCATTTTGCATGACACATCCCTACTACCCATAAGCTCAAAATATTCACCACACCTTTTTTTTTAACCTAATGGCCATATTCCCACCTTGGACTACTTGAAAGGGTTCCAGGGCTGGAAACCAATTAACAGAGAGATACACAAATGTTCAATGTATCCTTCTGTTGAGTGGCTTGAGTGTTTTGCAGTTGCAACCAAATTATGTTGGGCAGAGCGGTTCTCGTGCAATGGCCTAAGTTAAGCAACGCCGGCCTGGTCGGTATCTTGGTTTGGTGACCGCCTAGGAATACCAAGAGCCGTAAACAGATAGGGATCATGCAGAGAGCCTCCCGTGGCAATCCAGTGAATCATCCCAAGGACGATACTGATCTCTGCACTAGGCTAAATAACGCAAGACAAATGCCTGACTGGCCTAATTGAGAGCAGCATAAGAAATAAATGAAAAGCTTCGAACGTTTGCAAAAAGAAACAAAAATTGTCTGCAAATGTTTGGTCTTTACTGAAGGATTCGGTGGCGTTCAATGGATGGGGTCAGCGGAAGGTTCAGAGAATGAATCGACACGAAGCTGATTAAAAATGGTCGCTTATTTACCTCTGCCGACGAAGGGATCGCAGACATTTGAGCCGTGGATCGGTCGGCCATGACAGTACATTGTAAGTTAGTCACACGATGACATTTTGGCCCTAAATCTTTCTACCCCAGACAATTTGCCTACGATTTGTTTTTGAAGTCGGAAATTACTAACTAGACGGGACTTAAAATCATCTAATATTAATTCCCAATAATAACAAGTTGATTTACGTTTGTTTAGTTTTATGAATCTTTGTTCGGACTTAAATACATCCTAGAATGAAATACAGCCAAAATGCCCTCCTGCAACCAGTTAACGATGAGCTGTCCACGCTGACTGGTTAACGACCAAAATCCCCGCTTACCAAGTTGAAGAGTTATATCTTGATCCCTTGTCAGTCTATCTATATTATATATCCAATGAATGTCAATGAAATTTTGTGGAAGAGTTGGCAATGTGCTAATGAAGGAGTGATTCACATTTTCTTTCATACATTTATGGGTTCAACCTACCGACACGATATCTCCGAAAGTTCTTTATGAATTCGAATGCAAAAGCGTAGGCCATGGACTAAGGATGAGGTGATTTAATTTTGGAGCAGATCCAGCAACATTGGCTGATTAAGAGATATTATTTATCATTTGACATCAAAAGGGGTTAAATTCACATCAAACAAAAATGCTACGTTTGAATGTCAAGGGAAGTAACTCAATATGTGCAAATATTGTGAGACTTAGGTACTCTCCCCTATTTCTAAATATTCTATTTTCGTGCTGTTTTTTAAAGGTAACAGTCCTGACTGGGGTAGGTGCACTTTGAGAGCTTTCTATTTTGTATCATATTTACAAAGGTTATCTTAGACTCTAGGGTAAATTTCGGTTCATATGGCTTTCACCTGAGATCGAACACCGGCCCCTGGCGCCAGTGAGAGTCACACGTCTACACAAACGAAGAAACCACGATTAATTTCCTCTTTAATATCATTTGAATTTCTCTGTGAAACACTTCATTTTATTTGCGTGCAATTGTGACTTTTTCCTTTTGTGCTCCCAGCCATAAAGTTCTGTCTCCAGACTTGAAAATTACCATCAGTACTCCACTAGAATCCTTCTAGAAACTGATTATTAAAAAGCTTTTTTGACTTTTGGGTGTCATATTCTGATGAGGTTATTGATGACATCTTGATTCTCCAACCAGTCGACCAGTACTTCTTCAATCATATGAAATATCTTTTTATGACATTAACAGTATCGCAATTTTAGTAAACTGCCAGCTGGACTGTCAACATAGATTCCATCAGTTTTTAACGTGGTCTAGCTGGTTATGTATCGCAAGTACAGACAGAACCACTAGAGCTAGATGACTAAAAATCAAAATATTTACTCCTCATTTTGTCTTGAACAAAATAATGTTTTGTTTTTTTTTGAAAATTCTTATACGTAGGTTTCTTGTAGAAAGTTGAATTTACTGTGCAGACTCATGACATGGATCCCCCAAGATCACATGCACAACCGAGGCCGGCAGAATATTAGATGGACAGACGAGCTGGACAAGTTCAGGAAGTACTGGCTCCGCGACGCCCATGATAGAGAAGTGTGGCAAATCCTGGGGAAGGTCTATGTCCAACAACGGACGTTAAAAGGATGATGATGATGATGATGATGATGATCACGGCTATTTTTCGAAATTCAGACATTTCTTTTGGTCATTGCCCAGCAAAATGAGAGAGAAGTAATTAATCACCGCTGTTTCAATTTTTTAACATATGCTGCCAAGAGACATTGGTTGCCTGACGGTTTCTATCGAGTGATTACTCAGATCTGTTTTAGGACAATTTTTTCAATTCGAGGCAATATTTAATTTCCAGCCCTCTAGCTCTATTGGTGTGGGCTGCACGCGTGATACATGGATGACCAACCAACCAATAGGCCAGATCAGCTTAAAAACTGAAGAAACCTATGTTGATAGCTTTGGTTGACGGTTTCCAACGAAGAGGGAAATCAAGGAAAGGAATAGTAGTGAATGAATAAAAAGAAAAGAAACTGCTTGGTGGCTGAGCTAGTTGCGTATTTCTTCAGTGACACCATTTGCTGCCGTTCTAATCTGAATGACAATTTGTGTTCTTATCAGTTCAATGATTCCAAAGATCAATATTTTTCAAATGTTGACTTATGGTTATTTGCATGTTAAATTTAAACAAACATTATAATCGTTTTTCAATTTTTTACGGTTTGTCAACATTATAACCAAGTTCCATCAAAAATGGTCAATATTTGAAAAAGATTTCCCAGTTGTTAATAGAAACGAAGTTTCTGCTTATGAAATGTAAACCAACGACTGAATCATTGTAATATATCAAGGAATAACGAGTAATGAATGAGTGTTGACGGCTTTTTGGTAGGATAAAAACAAAATCAGAGATCCTATACATCAGGGGTCAGAAAAGTCTTGGAGAGGCGGGCTGGATTAGAACTATTCTTCAAATTTTGTCAACCAAGGTGAATAAAAAGAAAACAATGATCATATAATTTTGCTCTTTTTTAATCATTTTGATGTTGTTTCCTTGGGTATTTTTACGTACGTAGACCTAAATGTACTATCAATCATTGAGAATTTTATATCATATTTTATTTTTGTGTATATTGATAGAGTAGCAGGAAAAATTTACAAAGATTTATCTATGAAACGTTCACTCGTTTGAGTCCAATGCAGAAATGAGATTATTTCTCTTCTTCTTCTTTTTTTTTTTTTTTGATAACTGAATTTCATTATGTAATAACCAAAGAGAGATAAGAAAAAATAAGACGTTCTGTATGCGACGTCAAATATTCAATGAAATCTGCAGACAATTAAGCGAGGCTGCCAAACGGATATCATTCTAGTTTGGGATTAAAACTTCAACTGAGCAGCTTCACAATCTTTAAAATATTCCGTTCTTTTTTCAAGATAGAAATGCGCACAATGTCTGGCTTTTTTTCATTTGTATCCCTACGGTTCAATAATTCATCATCCCTAGCGCTGATGAGAATATATGGCCAAGTAGACAGGAATTCAATCTGAGGTGCTTTAAAGACTCCAGGGGGTTGTTTTGTTTTGTTTGTTTGCATCCTTCCGAACAAAGTGAATAGCCACGAACAATAAAGAAATGAGTTGACCAAAAAAACAAATTTAACACTTTAAAAAATCGTCTTGTCACCAAGTGTGTCTTAGTAAATTTGGCGTATTACACTCATCTGCATCTTCTTTTGTTTAATTTTTTTATCTTCACAGCTAGCCTTGTAGAAGTTGAATAAAAGTCTGGTAATTCATCAAGTCTTTTACTTACAAGAATGTATGACTAAGTAGACAGGGAAACAATTGCAGATGGAGGCGGGAGTAATCCAAGGGTCACTATGTTAAAAGACTATAAGGGGTTGTTTATGTTTATTTTTGCTCTGCGACGCCCATGACAGAAAGGTCTGGCAAATTTCAGGGGAGGTCTATAATCAACGACGCTCAAAGGCTGTTGTTACTGCTGCTGCTGCTGATGATGATGATGATGATGATGATGATGAAAAAGATGATGTTGATGATGATCCGAACGTTATTTCCGTGTCAATAGTTAGAGACCTTTTTTTCCAGAACGCTCGCTATCGGCAGTTTAGATAAGTCTGACAAAAGGTCACTAATATTGGGATACCAGTGAGAATAGATCAAACTACAGCTGTCATTCATTAATTTCTTGACGTTTGCAGCCAGGCCAAACAGAAAGTCCAGGGAGAGGGAAGACGTAATGTTGAGAGGATTAACAGGATCACCACAGGACGATATGTATGTGATTTAGCAGCTGCTTATGACATTATTCGTTTCCTGACAGTCACCCGTCTAGGTACTGGCCAGATGTTGCTTAACTTCGGTGATCGTACGAGCCCCGAGATGTCGAATGTAATTTGGTCGTGACTACAAAAAAAGGAAAGGAAGAGAGAAAGAAAGACAGGAGGCAGGAAAAGGAAAAAGAAAACGAGAGGAAATTGAAAGAAAACTGGAGAGAAAAAAAGAAAGAAAGAAAGAAAGAAAGAAAGAAAGAAAGAAAGAAATAAGAGTAAAAACAGTAGACGCAAGAGAAAAGGAAAAAAGGAAAGAAAGAATCAGGGGATAAGAAAAAAGGAAAGAAAGAAACGGGATAGGAAAAAAGGGGGAAAAAAGAAATAAACGGGATAAGAAAAGAGGGAAAAAAAGAAAGAAACGGGATAGGAAAAAAATTAAAGAAAACAGAAGTAAGTAGAAACGTAAAAAAGTAGCAAGGGGAGACAATTTGTCTTATATTCCCATGGTGTCTGCTTCTGCAAATCATCAGTTGATTTAGATCATCATCGTTCGGCCGCTATGAAGTGGGTCTCGTCTTACCGGACGTTACCAGAGCTTGAATACCGACAAGGGAGAAATGTCCCAAGGCCGCAAGTGGCTCAAAAATACATCAACACAAGTGTTTTCCTTCATTTCGAGCGTATAAAGATAGCAATGTTTGCATAACCGACATTTCTCGGCTACAAATATACACAATTAGCAGCTTGTTTACTAACCTTTGACCTCTAACATGTTTACGCACTCAACAATGCACTTGCGATGTACATTACGACCAGTACATTCAGCTATTTGTAAAATTTCCAATAACCAAGATCAGGCCAATAAAAAATAATGATCATATCAGTCATGGATCTATGGGATTGAGGAATCCCAGACCCCCCCCCCTTGTTCAAGCAAAGCCTAATTCAGATTAAAAAGCGCTTAGAAAACACAACCCTACCAAGTAATTGTACATGGAATCGTTCAAAAAAATTTCACTCCTTTTGTAGCCTCTTAACCACCTTCGGACGGAAATTACATAGAATTATATTGAGAACTTCTGGAGATATCGTATGCAGACATGATTTTGTTGCGATATGCGCTATGGATATATAACTACGATATAAAGAAATGACCCTGAATGGATCAATTCCTGATTGCAATGCTCCTTCCATAATCTGAACTTCATCCATCAACAAAATTTCAACAAAGTTCAATGAGAACTTTCAAAGATATCGTGTGAATAGACACGGATGAATGAAAGAGAGAACAAAAATATCCCCTGATCAAATACGAAGATAAGTCGTCCGTTGTTGGATATAGACCTTCCCTAAGATATGCCTCATTTCTCTATTTTGGGCGTCGCGGAGCCAGTACTTTCTGAATTCGTCTATTTAGTCTCTCCATCTTGTATTCTTCCGCCCTCAGTTGCAAATGTGATTTCTGGTGATCCATATTGTGAGTCATGATGTTCATCGGTTGTCTGCAATTCTTGCCATATGACCAGCCCATTGCCATTTGAGTTTCCTAATGATATATGTGATATCTCGGACCTGTTTTTCCCTTATTATACTGTACCGGCTTGTGGTCTCTCCATGAAGTTGACCATCATTCTCTCATATGTACGTTGCCTGTTTTTTTTTTTATAAATAGGCCAATAACTTAAAAAGAGACGGTGAATGAGTGAAATTGGAGCAACATAATTTTTCTAATGATTTGATCTAATTTGATCTCGTACCAGACCAAACTATATATTAGAGTGGAAGGAAAAGAAAAAGTGATGAAGTTAAAATAAAAAAAGGTCGTCTGTAATATAGAGTTTATATCTAGTTTTGAGTAGATTCAATGATTAATAATCAAACGAAGTAGATTTTGAGTACTCTAAGGTAGTGACGTACTTCTAATCATCGGTTAGGCTTTGTATATTGGTCAGCAATAACATTCTGATGTGTGTATGGACTTATGGAGTCGATTTCAGGTGTTCAAAAAGAAATATTTTCATCATTATCCGAACTGTATGTCTCTAGGAAGTATATGAAATATCTTGGATTTCACGTGAAAATTGGTAGTTGTGTTTAGATCAGAGTAGATATTTTACAATAAACTGAAACTGATTGAGGTCAGACAGCCTCATACGAAGCGTAGAGAAAGCCTTTGTGAGTATGTGTGCATGTGTTTTAGTTTGCGTATTTAGGCAGCATCCGTTGTTTTGAACAAGTTTATTTGAACAGTTTTGTTCATTTTTCTCGTCAGTGTTTGGGTTTTCTAATGATATTTCTTATAGTCTGTTCACATGGGTGTAGAAATTTTTTTAAATAATAAACACTTTCTCGTGACACTGTCTATTACATTCATCAACACGTCAGCAAAAATCTCTTCCACTCCTTCAGTAGATCCATCTTTCTCTTTCTATATACATAACTGAATATATATATATATATATATATATATATATATATATATATATATATATATATATAGAAAGAGTTATAGCTTCAAACACCAAACATCAAGAAATAACTTTTTTCAAAATTATTTATGAGTCACTTTAATCCCTTATTTCCTGATATCTGTCAATGAAATTTATGTAATTTTCTTCAGTGTTTGTTCCCCTATTTTACATATACTTTGTTATTATGTTATACTCCATAAATTATCTCTTGCTCAGATCATCAGATGTTTACCGAGTTACCCTTTCGGGGATTTTAAACAGTTATGTCAACATGGCGCCCCAACAGTGTTGATCAAATACCACATCCTTTTCTTAATATGAAGCTTATGTCATACATGTTGTTTGACATTTTATATAGGGTATTACGTGTATTGTATATTGATATTTTTTATACTATATATCATTTATTTTGAAACAGGGTTTACTTAAGTGGATTGCACAGAAATGTATCTAACGATTAGGATCAGTAAGTGTAAAAACAGCTGTGACTCGCTGTTTGTGTCATTTTTATTGAATGTTTACCTATGTGATTATTGAATTTGATGTGTCAGTTTTAATCTCAGACAGCATGCAAAACAATTTATATCATCTTTAAGAACACTAAATACACAGAAAAACTCTTTGAGTTAGTATTATACCAACATATCCAACTGAAGAGTTTGACAATTATTTCCACTAACCTTGAAGTTGATTTTCCCACGCTGTATACCATCTAACTTCAAGCAAGGGTTTTTTTAACACTTTTAATCATCAAATAAAGTATCCTTCTATACATGGTTGAAACAACACAAAAGCATTTTCTAGCTGATAGTAAAACTTTAATAAGCAATTCTATTTATAAACTTAGACTATTTGTTGCACAGCATCACATGTTCGATCTCTCTACCCGCCCAATTACCTATCAATCAGACAAATGGACCGGGTCCAAATGTTTTCCCCTTTCCCTGGTTCCAGTCGATACAATGATCTTTCACACAGATAAAAACTGGATCCAACTCTTTTGATAACTCAATCTCCCTAACAGTAATACAAATATATTTACCTTAATACACACTATTCATTTTCTCTATCTATAATCTCTTGTTAGTGTATATATATATATATATATATTTCAGTTTTCGTTATTATTTCATCATAGTGAAGCTGATAAGTTTTAAGAGAATAAGGATGTCTAATCATAGCTATATCAAATCGTCTAAAAATCCTACTTATATATATATATATATATATATATATATATATATATATATATATATATATATAAGAAAATTCAATTCTTTGCAACTTACAATCGTCAAACCTAGCGATTATCCAACTGACATGAAACTCCGAGTCTCGTCGAAGAAGTGAATTTTCAGAAACATGCATATATTTACATATGCTCTATCCACTCTTCATGCACAGGTAATTCAAACCTAAAAAAAAAACAATATATATATATATATATATATATATATATATATATAGAGAGAGAGAGAGAGAGAGAGAGAGAGAGAGAGAGAGAGAGAGAGAGAGAGGGTCATGGATAGAGAGAGAGGGAGAGAGAACCCAAACTGGTGGGAGTCGTGAGTTCCATGTACGTACACAAGGACATATCAATTACCCCGTTTGATGTTTTGAAATGATATGGACGGAGCATTTATAGCCGCCCGGAGAATATTCCATAACATGACAATTTACATGACTGAAGAACATTGAGAGAAATCAAACCATACATTGAAATAAATAATATACCAGACACACAGATTCTGAGAGTAACTTTTAAATCTTGATATTACTCCAGGTCTGGTTTGCCACTCAAAAGAAAGCATCGGGGGACCGACGTCATTTGGCAGTGTACTATGTTGGGGATGATCAATTGAAAGTTCGGAAAAAAGGGGGGATCGATGAAGAACCAAATTGTCTTCTCTTTTCATGGGCAGTGATCACTAAAAAAGGTTTGAATTATCGGATACCAAACATGAACACAACTGGACACAGAATTAAGGACCAATTTAGCATAGACTTTCATTGTAAATTGAATCCTTGGAAGAAAACCTATCCGGGGGGAGTTTTTTTAGTTTTTTTTTTTCTTTTCAAAAAACAAAAATGTCTTTTCTGTGGATATAATGAGGTGTGAATATTCAAATTTTCAACCATTTTCAGCTACATAAATAGCAAGACCCATTAAAAATTGAAGAAACCTGTGTGGATAGTTTCGATGAAAGTTTCGGAGGACGGTTTCTAATTCTAAAATCAAAGAAACATAATCCAGCGAAAAGTCCTAATAAAACTAAATTTACCAGACACCGAGGATTCCTGGTCCTTAGTTAACAGTATATGTGCATGTGATGGATAAAATTGATCTACTTATATCCCAATGAAATCAATCCTCTGAAAAGGTAATTATACATGCTGGAATGCTGTTTCACTCTATAAAAAAGACGTGTATTAAGAGATTTTATATGGAAACATATTGAAAAAAATTATAAAAGAATCTGATCAACGAGATGGAGAGGGGGATGTGCTCTGTACATAACTACCTTCCAAGGACAGAGTAATAGCAACAGTCTGGAGAACATAATAATGACAGCCAAACATTGAGGGATACCAAACCAAATATTAGGATAAATACCATGTCAGAGATACGTATTCCAAGAGGAACTTGTAAATCTTAATAATACTACATCTTCCAAAGACTGAGTCTTACTCTTTCCCTAGTTTGCTGTGTCCGTGTATGGGTCGGGGAATATTGAGTCATTTATCTCCCTAATCGAATTCACTATTCGTTTGGCCTTTCTGTAGTAGGCGTCATGGAGCCAATACCCCCCCCCCAAAGTATCTACTTTGTCTAGTCATCCTTCTTTTTGCCGGTTGTAGTTTCACTTATGATATTTAAAGATCCACGTCATGAGTTCTGATATGCAGCGGTTACCTAACATTCTTACATGATCAACTCATTAACATTCAAGTTTTCGAATGGTTTCTATGAAATCTCAGACACCTGTTTGTTCCCTGATATACTTAGCTGTCTTTTATCTTTGTTTGTGATGTTAAGTATAATCCTTTCTTCAGCACATTGAATGGTTTCCTTTTGGCTAGCTTCCATTTTCCCGCTCCATAAGTGACTATTGGGTGGATGCATTTGTTGAGGTCTATTTTTTTTTTTTGTATCAACGGATTTTCTTTGTTCTTGAAGGTCCAGCTTGCTCTCCAAAAACCTTTGCTCTCTTTCGCACTTCTAGTTTTTTAATCTCCTGTATCTTCTCTCTCTCTCTCTCTCTCTCTCTCTCTCCCTCTCTCTGTCTCTCTCTCTCTCTCTCTGTCTCTCTGTCTCTCTCTCTGTCTGTCTCTCTCTCTCTCTCTCTCTTTCCTCCCTGTCTATTTGTCTTTCTTTCCTACTGCTCTCTTTTTTTCCTCTCGTTCCTCTTTCTTCCCCTCTTCTCTCTTTCCGTCACTTCTGTGATATCAAAATCTAGTACAAAGTCAGGAATGGACTTTGTTCTTCTACCTTAACAACGAGAACAACAAAAACAATCCTCACATGCTTTAGAGGAGAAAGGGAGATCATCTATTCAGCTTACAACAAACACACACACACACGTAAAATGATGCTAAGAATTTGATTTTTGATAATAACTGTTAGTCGTAAAATGTTTCTGCTTTATAGGTAAAATAAAATGGAAGTAAAACAAAATCCAGTCCAATTTAAAGCAGGAATTGATTTCGTGGGTATACAACAACAATAACAACAACAACAACAACAATCCTCCTCTAATTTAAAGGTAAACTGTCCACTTTTTGTCTGTTTGTATAGAATTATCATTTAGTCATGGTGATTTGGAATAACGACCAAATGGTTGACATGCAGTTCCCTTAATGATTTATCTGAAAGTCTAAAGTCTTACATACCTATGAAATGTTTATTTATAATGCAATAGGTGCAGTAATCATCCCAAGCAGCAACAGGATGTGTGTTTATTTTGTTCCCCAACTTCTGGTTTATGAACTGTTAACCAAAATAGCCAATATACGTCCATTCAGTTTTTAAGTTGGTCTGACTGGCTGAATACGTATGTATTTCACATACAGACCACGCCAATGGAGTTAGACGACTATGTAGAAAAATAAGTTTTAAGTGGGGGCTCAATTTTCAATGCAGTTGTATGCTAAATTGATCCTTTAGTATTTTATCCAGCAGCTTGTACGTTTGAATTTTTGAAAAAACACGGACGTTTCAGTGATTACTACCGAACGAAAGCCAAGAAACATAACTGTTTATTGATTTCTCCCTTTTTAATTTTTTCAATTGAGCACCACCAACATTTCTTTCTTTTCTTTCTTCCTCTCTTTCATTCCTGTCCTTCCTTTCCCTGTCTTTTTAATCCAACTTTATCTTTTTTAGACGGAAGTTTTTGAATGCCTGATAAGAATATTAATTAGTTACTGGGAAAAATTAAATTTATCATAGTACTCAAAATGAAGTGTCATTTCTTCTCTCCCTAAAGTCAAAAGACTCTAAAAAGATTTATATATCAAATTTGAATAAACACACGAACATATATATACGTGTGTGTGTGTGTATTTATCTAGGAGTTGAAACAGTTATCTGGGTGTTTGCATTACCGGTAGCTGTTTATCTCAATGGTAAGAGAAACGATATATATATATATATATATATATATATATATATATATATATATATATATATATATATATATATATATATATATCCCATTCTTTTTCTGAGGATTAAAAACGGAAATTAGTTGGAAATATATGTATAAATATACGTCTGAGTGTGTCTGTCTGTGTGTCTCTGTGTATGTTTGTGTGTGTGTAAACCAAAGATCACTAATCCAAAATCAGATGTATGATAGATTCAATCACGAAATGTAATAATGCTATTTAAAGTGCAATTAATTTTATGCTTTTTATTATACTTTAGAACAATAAATTTTTGAACTCTTTTGAAAAAGATTCGAGGTTATTGATAAAAAGTTTGTATTTGAATAAGAAAAATGACTGAAAAGTCGTATAGACAGTTATTTACGATAATGTATATTTGTTGGAAGATTGCTGCCTTGTTATGCTCTATTGAAATTCATGCACACGTATACACACATACACACACATAATACCTGACGGAGGATATATATATATATATATATATATATATATATATATATATATATATATATATATATATATATATATATATATATATATATATATATATATATCAGTGGGGCCCACTACCAGAAATCTTACTGTATATCTTTGTTGGCTTTCACAGAAACAGTCCAGGTCATAATTCAACCAAGAGAATTCAATTAAAGCTGCTGCACAGTCCGTTATCTTTTGAAATATTCATGTTCTTTTATCATTTAAAGTCGGTTCTTGACGGCGACAGATTACCATTATTCATTACATTGAGCAAATATGTTTTCAACTTTTTTGTTCCTGGGTAATAACTCTTATTTATCTCTGTCAACGGAGTTGGAGAAGTATTCGATCGCGTGCTTTCAAACAAGAGAGATTTTTCTGGGTTTTTTTCCATGCACTCATAAATACACTCATGTCTGTTAATAAGAGTTCACAATTAATTTAAGTGAAATCCTGTGGAAGGCTACAAATGAACTGATTATATTTTGGGGCTGGTCCATACAACACAATTACTATCCCTGGCAATGGTGTTGTAAGAGCTATGCGCTCTCCGAGTATGATTGATTTTAACAAGTATACAAAATGACAATCATCCTCTTGAAACTTCGTAATTGTGACAAGGACACAGATAATTTGAAATTTACTAATTTCCAGTTGGACAGCGGGAAAATTTTCACATTTTCTTTCCCATAAGGTGAGAAAGACAATTACGTATGAATATCATTGTCCTGGACACGAAAGTACAGTTTGAAGGGAATAATTGACATTTTCTATCCTTTTTTCACACATAAACAATCAGGAAATGACACTAGGGAAGAAAAATCGTGTTGCATGGTGTTATCAGTGAATAGTTTCCTTTAGAATCACCCTTCCCTTAAAAAAGAAGGGAAGATTTATCATTGACGCTAACTTTTTTTCTTATAAATGCTGATTTCTTTCGCTGGCCGTGGAAGCATAAATCAACGCAAAAAATCGGCAAATGTTCTACAATGATATGGTTGAACTATTTTCCTCGTCTTTGTATTCATTTATTCACAACGTTTAAGCCACGTATCTTCCGGCCTTACTTGGGTATTGTTAGTTCTAGAATGTGGAATCACCATGTGTTATCAGCTTACTTGTGGGTAACTTCTTTTGCATTGAGTAATCTCTTTCTCTTTTTATTAGAAGTCTCTTATGATGAGAAGCTCCCAGATGCTATCGATATCAATGTTTTGTGAACTAATTGGTTCGACAAAAGAAAGTACATGAGCCGCTTCCTTCAGCTGTCGTATTCGCCAATTATTAACCCTGTCGATGATTTGTTCCTATGACTTTGCTCACCCTGCTCCCTCCAAGCAAGGTTCACCATGCCAGATTTGAAAGTGTGACAGCGTCTTACACTTTTCTACTGGTTTGCAAACCAAGATTTCAGAGGGAGATAACAAATAGCGCTAATTGCAGTGGCTGCTACTAACGTATTCAGGAAGAAATGAAAGCAGAAAACTTGACCATTCAAAACTGTATTTTATTAAATTCGATTATTGAAGATGTTCCGGAACATGTTGCAGCAAACACGATATGCACATTCAAAAATTGACTGGATGGATTTTGGGATAATTGGGATATTTTCCTGATAATTATAAGGTTGAAATGATAAGTCTTGCATATGGTTAGGAGTTCTGAATCTGAGAGTTAGAGAGAGATGATCCATCAAGAGCTTGACAAGAAAATATATTTAATCATCTTTAATTCAATATGATTTTATTATCTAATTCTAGAGTTAGTCTTGAGGTTAAGGTTCGTTTTAGGGTTGTTCGATGAATATTTTATAATTCGTTGCTAGTGAATATTCTAATTAATTCAATAGTTATGAAAACATTTTTTAATCCTTTTTTATGTTATTACTTGTAACACCAACCCTAAAACTAACTCTGATTCCTAACATGAAAAACTAAACTATATCCTTTATTATTAAATGTAACAAAATAGTTTTAAATGGCAAAGTTTTCTTCTTTCATTTATTCCTTAATACAGTAATAGCAGCAACTGCCTAAGCCGGTAATAGCTGTTACTTCTCTTTGATTCTTTCTGTTGGCAAACCAGTAATGAACCTTCACCGAAAAAAATTACTGCATAGAATATTTTTGATGTGCGGCAAATGAGAAAAGGGAGACATTCAATTGACCTTCTTTAATGATACCATCTAGCATAACGGAAGCCAAAATCCTTTGAAGCCAACATCTAGTCTGCTTCTGACTTGGTACATGCCATCGGTTCCTAGCCGAGCCTTGAAAATGCAAATGTGTAAATAATTTCCTGAAAGTATCCAGCCATTTGATAATAACGAAAAAAAAAGCCTACTTTAGCGATTAGATAACAACTTTGACTTCATTCCATCTGTTTTGCTGACACGCAACCAATGAGCAGGGAGAAGAGATCCGGTTTTTGAGTATCGGCGTTCCCATACTTTCAAAAAATATCCCAAATAATTGTGGATAACAAGCAAAATGATATATAAGTTAATTATTGAAGAATTACTTCATTTTTCCATTCTATAAAACAACTGGCCGTTTGACACTATGTTCTCAAACATTAGCATAGTTGAACTAAACCTGGCATACATCCTCGATGGAAAGCTTCAAAGTGAAGGTTTCGAGAAAAAAAATTCAAGGGTTTTACACGGGGTCTATTTACAATGCTACTATAATGCTATTTTATTATTCATTATACGATACGATATTTTCCCGAGGTGTTTAAAAAGTAGATTGAGCAAATAAAAATTGAAATTAATTTTCTTACTTGATTTTAATTTGCCTGCTCTAGTTTTTAATTTGCTTGTTGTTGTTTTTTCATATAATTTTCCCTCTTTTAATGAAATCGCACTATTTTTCAATTTGATTGCTTCATTTTTTTAATTTGATCGCTCTATTTCTTAACCAGCTTGGGAAAGAATGCAGTTAATTCCTGTGGTAAATTTTTCGGTGATACACATTCCCATTTATTCTGAAAGCGAAGCATTTTAACAAAGGCGGCTCAAAAGCCTCGAAAAACTTCTCCTCAAGTCATTGTTTTTTTTTGCTTTGATTGTGTCAGTACATTTTGTTTTTTTCGGTTCTTTTTATTGTTGTTGTGGTTTTTTAGCAAAAGAATCAATTGGTTAAGTTTTCAGGGAGTAATATCTGGAAACATATGAAACTTATTCTTTATTTCCAATTCGTGATGTTCACTTACTGCCAAAAACTGATTACACCATTCAACGTAATTTCCATTCTCAGAAGGTGTATGATATTTTATAACTTATGTTTACAAAGAATATAAAATGTCTTTTATCCCCTTTGAACTCTATTTTTGATGCTAAGATATTGCTATTCAATTTATATAACTGTTTTTTTCTTTTGTTTTCTCTCACTTTGAGTGATTAAAAATGTACACATTTTTCCATTGACCAACTGAAAAAGTAGATTTCTAAATATCACTGTCCTGGTCACAAAAACTAAGTTTGAAGGGGATAACTGCCATTTCTATACTTTTTAGATATAATCAATCATAAAATAACACTTATTACCCAGGAACAAAAAGAGGAAAAAAAAGATTGTGCAGCGTCATTGATTGTCTCTTTCCTGATCGTGATTCAGAAAAGAAAATTCATATGTGTGATATTTCTCAGTTTACTGTTGCTTAAACTTGTCAAAGAAGCCGTACTTCCTGTTTATTGTATCAGATAACCTCCTACTTCGAGTCAGATGATACTTGGAGGAGAGATGAACACCACAAAGCAATTCCTCTCGACTGCTAAAATGCCATGAAGGATGTAACGAGGGATCTTTACAGCTCATGCCTGCTGACTAGCTTTGGCCATGAAACCTAGCAACAAACAAACCAACACCAATCTTCATAAATCAGAAGATTAAAGAGATACATGTCAAATAGCATCAGCTTACCGATGCATAAGTTAACCCCATGGAAAGATATTGGCCTCTACCCACGGATATCTCTGCACATAATCTCTCTTGTATTGCTGAGATACCACATCACTGTCATTACAGAGTATCCGTTTACTCGAACATACAGCTAACTTGTTACCCTTGGCTTAAAAGCTTGGCACTTGAAAATGTGAAATCAGCTAGGAACCGTTATCGGGTTTACATCATCGTTGACGTGGCCTCTTTGGGAACAAATGACTCTTGGCAGAAATCTACGCAGCAATGTTAGAAGAGGTCGTTTTGAATCTCTGGCCCGGCTTCATTATCCGATTCTCGATGGGAAGCGTTAAACCCATCAGGCCATGGTTACTTACAACGAACGAAGGGACGTCGACCCGTCCAATTCGGAGAAGAGCCAACTGAAGAGATCACAATTAACACAAATCAATACATTAGCAACTTCTTTTTTTTTTTAAACTGTCAACCAAAACTGTCACTATAGTTTTCTTCAGTTTCAAAGCTGGTCCGGCTGGTTTGCTATTTTTGTATATATCATGCGTACATGCCAAGTCAACGTGGTTAAAGAACTTATTCATTCCCTATCATGTCAATGAATTCCCTCAATTTGCAATGTAAGTTTAAGCTAAATTCATCACTCAGTTTGTGTCCAGTGTTCATGCTTGCTCTATTTAAGTGATCAGTACAGAACAAAAGGTGGGTGAGTAACGTAACCAATGATCACCCCTTTTTCTAATTCTTTAATTGATCGCCCCAAACATGGAACGTTGCCAAGAATGTTTGTAACATGACGGTTTCTATTGAGTTACTGAGTAGATCTCTCTCTGTTTTTTTTTTCTCTTTTTCCTTGTAAATCCTGGGGTTAATTCTCCTTGCCATGGCATCAGTTATGCTAAAGGGGAGACACATCCTCTCAGGGTAGGACCAGAATCTACTTCAGTCAAGTTTTTTTTTTCTGCGATTAAGATTGGGAACCGGCAACATTTTTTGTCTTTTATCGCTTATTCAGACTCAAAGCAATTATACTTTGGTATCTCGACAGATATCGACCAAATTCATGCAATTATCCCAAATTCGAGGTAACCAATGCCAGATTACCTGTGTTGCTAAAATCGCATTTGCTATGGTCGCCACAATTTCAATACCAAACTATGCAAAGTAAGCATACGAAAAAAGATCAGTACATATGTCATACAGCAATAATCAGCAAACTAATCTTGCTAATTGTTGTTAGTGGGTTCGATCCTCATTGGATCTCCTAAAGTAGATGGTCTGATATCAACTTAGGCTAAGTTGATGTATTAATGTGATCAGCAGTGAATCATTTTTAGGTCAGTAACACTGGATTCTTCTACAAAAGAGTGCACATTTTGCAGTTGAAAAGCACCCTTTACCCACCATTAGAAACTGCGACTTTCATTGGAAAATCATTTCATTGAAATTCATAAAGTATCTGTGACTTTTTTCCACGGGTTTCACAGTAGTCTGAATATTTCTATTATACATTATACTTGAAACCCCGTCCTATGGTCGAGTTCGCAATCATTGGACATCAATAAAAGATCAAAAAACGTTTTTAAGGTGACCTTAATCCTATGTCTTTGGATACAGTACACCATTTAGGTTACTTAGAAGTTGCATATTTATAAACAGAATCTGATTTTAGGAATAGATAGATGGATAGATAGTTATGAATCGGCTAGATGGATAGAAGGATGAGTTAGATGGATGAAAGGATGTGATGGATAGATAGATAGATAGATATGAACCGGCTACATACATACATACATACATACATACATACATACATACATACATACATATGAACCAGCTTGATAGATAGATAGATAGATAGATAGATAGATAGATAGATAGATAGATAGATAAGAACATGCTGATTGATAAATATGTACATGGGGATCCTTACTATCTGGGAGAGTGGGAATTCAGACACCAAATCATTATATTTTTGAATGATCGAAGAGTAATTTGAGAGTCTGTGAATTGGTGACAATAGCTCTAGCTGTTCTTAAGTTATGCTAGAACGGGTGTACAAGCAGACATTTGGTGGATTGAAGTAATAAGCCGAAATTCCCAACGTAATTGTGATAAAAAGATGGCTAATTCAGTAGATGAGCAGCGTAGTTCTGTTTAAACTGAAAGTATTGTTGATGCATTGCAATTGTTGGGATCATCATCATCATCGTCGTCATCATCATGATTACCCGTTGGACAGAGACACACATGTTTTTTTTAAATCACCAATCAAAAGTGTATTAAAACTGTTCGAAAATCTGTGTATTTATTTTACAATAAATAAGTTTTCAAAAGATTCCTCGCGTGTACATCTATTTCAAAAGGAAGGAAGCAGATTAAAAATACTTCGATATCAGTACCTAATGTTTTGCGGCTTCTGTGAGCTTTTGAAGATATTTCTATGATATCGGAATTATAAAGCTCGGAGTTTACTCTGACTTTGGGAGAGAAATCCTCCACAAATCATAAGCATTGAGGATTTTTCACATTTGTACTCACAGGAATTTTCGCGTTGTGTTCTGTGGGTTTTGTAAGAAAATATAAACTGGTTTTATTTACAACTTACGATATCAACAGTCAACGATATTTTAAGAAAGATGGAGTGATTTTTCTTCCCATCACTTCCCCTCAAAATTAATCACTGTTTTTCTTCTAACTCTCTCAACCTCTCTATAGAAGGGAAAAAGTAACGAGCCCATCTTTCATTGTGGCTATTAAAATTGCCCACAGAAATTTCCATGGGTTTATACCAAGCCCTTTTTTTTTTCTCTGATGGGTTGTCACGTAGAGAAAGGTGGACAAACGGATATTTGGTGAATTATAATATATCTTTTCAGGTAAGCTCAAATGCTTTTGGGAAAAAATGAGTGTCCACTTTAGCATAAATCTCCATTGTAGATTGAGTACCCCTCCTCAAACTTTTTTGAAGGGGAATCTTCAAGTACTTACATGCCAGTAATCACAGATTTGGGGGTCGTAGCTCAGTTTGTTTTTTAGTTTTTTAACACAGATCGAACGTCAAGCAATGAATTTTAGTAAAATGAAATCCCTTTTCTGTCAATAGAGTTTGCATTGATTCTGCAAGACTTCAATTCACAACATTTAGATTGAGTGACGAAAATTGCACATACAAATATCAGGGTAACATTTTGTGTTCAATCATTTAAAATATCAAGCATACTTCCCCTAGAGTTAGAAATACTCAGTACAGAAGGAGACAAACGCCAAATGGGACAGTGATGGAGTAACAGTAAAGTCAGTGGGTACTGATAGCTGAAGCCGATACTTTGCATACCAGGCTGAACTGCATTCAGTGCTAATATTAACAAAACGTGATTATTCTTTAATTTCTACCCTACCACTTGAGTTTGCTGCACTGGTCGAGTGCTTGTCTCTGGTTCGGGAGGCTATGGTTCAATCCTGCGTTGAAAAATGGTACTCAATGCATCTCTGCTGAGCACTCAGCTCAAGGACTAGGATTTCAAAACCTCTCCAAGAATTTAATGACATTACGTTCAATATACCAGGAGGTATACTGGTAGAATCATCGAAGTTAAGCAACGTTGAGCTTAGTCGTTGTCCAGATGTGCGATCAGTGGGCAAGCAGAACGAGGCTTTGACAGGCCTGGCCAGCTGGAAGTGCGCCTTACTAACAATAGCCCGAATGCAGCCAACCCCAATGAAGATATAAATTACACAACAATAATACATACATTATATGTGCAACGATTAGAAGTTTTGACGTGTTGGTTTGAATTCTAGTCTTGATATGATGGATTATGTAAACAGAGTTCATTCAACGGCTTTGATTTCCCGTAAATTATTGTAAACGAATTCTCTTAGGCCATATTTGCTGCAGAGAGATGAAAACACCCCATCTATTCCAAAGGGTTGTTGAGTATTAGTTGAGTAAATTCGGCAGATGGTTGTCCATCTTCCATTAAGAATCAATATGACAAACACAGTGTGTGCTCCTAAAGATATTATTCAAAATTAGCACCGATGACTGTAGCCCACTGAAATAGTGGTCGTCTCCTGTTCGGTAGGCTGTGGTCCTCTCGGGAAGAGACCTATCTCTACATTGCATCAAATAGCGAAAGCCAGGGGCCCTCCCCTATCTCCCAAGGTCACTCTGACTGGTCTGTCTGCAAGCGACCAGAAATGAATTAATTAATTCGATTTAGGTCGATGAAAGTTTTGACTACAAAATCAAGACAGTCAGAACATTTTAACTTTTGACCCTTTTAACTATTATTGGCAAAATTCGAAAGCATCTTATAGATCTAAATTTCGATATAAACAAGCAACATTAAATAGAAGTTACTGGAATACTTCAAAACTTAATTTTCGTAGTACAGACGGAAAATTTGGTCCTTTTTCAAGTATGCACTTTTAGAACGATTACTGTCCTAGTTTGAATAAATTCAACTAAATTTGCTGAAATTTAATAAAAATTCAAGTGTTCATTGCATCAATAGCGTTCCTCGACTAAGAAATAAAGAACCTCAATCACTTTTCTTTATTTGAAGAACCAATTCCGTCCCTGAAATTCCCCCAAACTTGTGGGTTGCACTTTGCACATCTACTCATAAAAATGAGCGATTTCTGAGTTCTCTGGCCGTAAGCATTGACCCTTCCATTTGATATTTTGCCCACCAAAAAGCATCCGTCTATGGCATCAACTCCAGATAACCACCGTTTTTTTACACCAATTACTGAAGTGGAATCAAAAAAATCAATTACACTTGACATTAGACAATGGAAGGTAAACGCATCCATACGATCGGTGAGACGGACTTTCACCGTTTCGGTGATCAAAAATTCGCCCATTCATCAAGTAAGAAAGTTTACGTTATAAAAGTTACAAATATTCCAATAAAAAATATTCCATTACCACAGTTTTCAACGATTGACTTTTGCACTGGAACCAATCTTTTGGTTTTTCTTATCAAATTAGTCATCAAACAGAATTCAAATACACGTAGTTCCAGCTTTTTTGAATGTTTGCCTTACTTTTTCGCTTTTCGGTGTTTCGTAACAAGCTATTATAAAGGCAGTGCGCACCCCCCTTTTGAACCCCATGTCTACTGTTCTTCTGACCATCACAACCTCCTGACATACTCTCTCCTCGATCTAGAACGCTCAAAGATTTTCCAATATAAATTGATGGTAACTTACTTCTTCACTTTACATCACATCGGCTCACCGGAGTTTAGTTCGTGCTGACTACTTTTGCAAAGCTGGGGAACCTGTATATCACAGGAATTAACTAGTGTCTGCAATACAGGTAAATACAAAGTATTTATTTCTTAAGTAGTATAAACGATAGGTGACAAAATCTCAGTTTATTTTGTATTCAAGTAACTTACAAGTCTCTAGTCTGGTCAAGAAGGAGTTTTCATGACAGGATGCAAGTCCACTGAAGGGATAGTTCTCCCCTAATCACAGCTGCTGAGTATACAAGGGAATATATCTTCATGAAGAGTTTTCCTCACCCTTCGTTCATAGCAGGAATCGGGAAATTCTGTGAGTCAGACCTTCTGACCGTTGAGCTATCCGAACGGACTTCTTCAAAGAAAAACAAAGTATAAAGAAACCATTTATGAACGATAAAATAACAATAAATGTCAAAGGATTGATTCACTCAAGCAATTACGTTTTAGTGCACACGTCTTTCTCATAAAACTGTACGATTTAGGAATTTACGTGGAAATAAAAGTCTTCATAAGAGGTTTTATTTCCGATGATTATTATGTAAATCTTTTTCCAATGCATTTCTCATCAGTTTAAAGCAATATTCCTGAAATATGTATCTATAATGGTATTTTATAGCTACCCAGTGAACTGTTCACCGTTTGTATTTTATAGTTTGAAATTCAATTCGATTGTCTCATTTAGGATTTGACTGGAATAAGCCTTTGGCTTTTGTTGTTGAACATTCATTCTCTTTCTCTCTCTCTTTCTCTCGTTTTGTTACAGTCAAATCGTGTTGAGTATACCGGTTCTCTTACTATTACCGAAGTTAAGCGACAAAGAGCCTGGTCAGTACTTAGATGGGTGACTAATGGGTAGCCCAGATGTTGTTGGTAGCTTTGGGGACATGTAGCGATCATCCCATGAATCTGCCTCAGGAGGAGATCTATCTCTTCATTAAACTCAGTAATGAAGGCCTCAGTCCCTTCATTTTCATCTGTAATGCTCCAACTTAGCCCTTAACATCCTGTCATTTACAGATAGTAGGAGTGTTAGTAGTATTAACAATGGTGGTGGTGTTCCTTTCCTGTTTTACCCGAGGCTAAACTCTGGTATTAATTTATCGACTATTATATATCAGATCAGATTACCTTGCAGGAAAGGGAAACGAAATATATCTTATAAAGACAGATTTGAAAGGAAACGTACCAAATTCCCATGGTTCAGTACCAAACGTACGTGAATGATTCAAATGTACCAGCTTGATACTAACGCACCAATAGAGGTAGCTCTGAAATGACACAGAAATCCATCTTCTACACAAAAATTAGTCAGTTAATTTACTCCCACATGGTAATGTAACCATCCATAAACAAACTTATACGCACTAAAGGAAGTAACGTGTGTTAAATAAAACTGAATTACTTAGGAGTTCACACACATGGAAAATGTATGCAACTTTTGAACAACTAAAAAGACTCAGACAGCTCCATTGTCAGGGGAAGTAATCGTGAATGGATATAATAATGTATCAAATAGCTCTTAGTTCAAAAAGTGCTCAATACCATTAGTAGAACAATTATAAAGTGGGAAAAAATTCCATTGCTCATTACAGCTTGTACATTCTGCTTCACACGAAAAAGATTTTCAAAGAATCATTTGACAATATCTTCCAATTATCTCATTAACATGTTTCGCCTAGCCACGGCTTTATTATAATGTGAGGAAATGAAAAATGTTCAGGGTTCTCTTGGGGATTTCGTTATATTAAGATATTATCATCTGGCAAAAGACATTAATCTTGTCAATATCTGAGATATTTTTTTTATGTTATATATTCAGCCCATTTGCCTTATCTCAGTCACTGTTGGTGTATTATTTGTTGGTGTTAAATTACGTATCTGTGTTCTTGGTTGACTGTGTGCATGTGTACTACCTTGGGTTGGGGAATGATTGTCAGTGGTGTATTTAATAAGCCAGCCGCCATTCAGTGTATAAATATGTAAACGCAGGCACACATGAATATACTCGACAAAAAGAACTTTTGAGTTGTGACTATAGTTCAACTTTCACATGATTCAATGCTAAATAATCCTGTGTTATTAAACCCGTCGCTGTCTTTCCAATTAGGTCCCTCTATAAAATTCCAACTTAAAACACAAAAGACGTTTTCTCAGTAACCTTGACGATTGACCTGTGGCTTCTCTAATGACAGCATGACAGGCGGAATCTGATCTCTTGAACGGAGGATATTGATTCAAGTGTTTTTCGAGTCTGTCCGATGGATAGAGTCGAATTTCCTTCTTCAGGGTCACTCGTAAGAATCTTGAAATCAATTCAAAACATTTTAATGGAGACCAACCTTTTAACAGAAGGACATTCGAGAGGTGAAGTTTGTTTGTTTTTTTTTTTGTTTTTTTTCGAAAAACAATAAAAGAAATAGACGTTGAAGAATTTCCTATTTGAAGAATGTTAACTTCGAAATCGGTCCTTTTTAAAACATGATCTCCTCACTTGTCAATGCTCTTAACCCAACAATTTTCTATCGATTCCATCGATTAAACATCATCTGTATATATATATATATGTAAGTGGGAGATGCCACACCGTTGGTAATTGTTTGGAATAGGTATAGTTACACTGATATTCAAATAACGTTTTGTTTGACTTGGTTAGGAGGAATGTTCAGAATTAAAGCTAGAGGGTAAGTTTCGAATTAATTATATCCTCACGTTGGTAATTGCAAACCTTAGGAAACCCCTAAACAGTAACCCTTACACTGACCTTAAACCATATCCTTCCTAGTTAAATGTAATAAAATACAAATGTTAATATTTTTTGCTTTCATTTTTTCTGTAAGTTCTCTTCCATCTCGCTGATTTTAGCAATTCAAAATGGTCACTTTGGGAATATGCTCTGTAATATTCTAATAGTCGTAGCAACAGTTAACGTTCCTAACAACAGACAGAGACAGGATTGTCGAGCGTGCCATAGAATTTCTCAAAAACTGTTTTCATACAAAACAATGAACAGGATACGCAAAAAGCAAGCAGACAGCACGAAGGTTTCCCAGAAGTAGATGAAACAAGTCATTAAACAAACAAAGGAAAGGTACCTGGAGCAAAAAACATCACCATCGATTTACTCAAAAAATGGGTAAGATCATCACTAGGAGACTAGCTGTCCTATTCAACTAGCACCTGAAACAAAGTAAAGTCCTAGGTGATTGGAACATTGCAATCATAAAGCTTTTATAAAGAAAAACGGAAACCCAAAGACCTCAACAACTACAGACCTATAAGACTACTCAACTGCATATGCAAACATTTCACAAAAACACAAGGTGAAAACCAACCACTGGAGCAAGTTGGCTTTGAAGATACTCGACCATGAACCATCTGCATTTATTGACTTGTAAAAGGTTTCCCTCAGTGGAAATCCCTGAAAGAATGATAAGAATGTTCAATACTGCTGATATAGTGCTTTTTCGCACTACCAAAACAGGAAACGCGTTAAATTTAGCGCGAAAAATACTGAATTGGTAACTATGAACATTTTTGGCCAAAATGTTCTCCCATAGTTACTGAACGAAGACCAAAAATAACACTTATATTGTGAACGAACAAAAATGCATCTAATCATTTTCGTTTTTGTTTTTTTTTTTGTTTTCTGTTTTGTCTTTTAGCAGCTGCAGGCATCAATAAACTGACAACAATGTTTCATGAAATGCAGACGTTGAAATAAACATGGAGAAAATGCTGAAAAAATTGGGCATTGCCTACAAATGTGGACAAAAATTCCATCCATTTCGAAGATCCATTCCAAAGATCTTACGAATTGACCAGCTTCCTTTGATAAATCATTTTACGAAGGCAAGAAGTTAGTCGACAATGTTCTTTCTTTAGACAAGATTTGCTCGGTTAAACCCATCCCTGTGTTTCTATCACACGTTCAAAGAAGATATAAAGACAAAAATACTTATTTTACTCATTTTATTCAAAGAGAAATTCCTTCATATTTTTTTTTGATTAACTTCAAATTTGAAATATTTTTTGTTTGGATACTTTTCAGTTTTTTTTAAAATTTGATTTTGTTGGTTTTTCGAAAATTTTTAATGTACCAACTGTAAATTCATAAAGCTTGTGTGAACATGTCAATTTATGATTTGAATCACTACACTTTTAATGTTCACTGAAATGCCCGGAAAAAAATATCTTCGGGAGCTTGAAATCACTTACGGGTGGGATCATGTCTCTGGTGCCGGATATTTATGTTGATATTGTCGTTCAGTTGAACCTTTACAAAATATATTTTCTGATATGCATTCTTTTCTTTCAGTTGGCACGATTCACTGTAAGTCTTGAAGCTATCAGTTATCATTCTATTGAATTTGGAATCGTCACATCTCAATCCCAATGTTCAAAAGCCTCAAATCAATCATAATTCATTGTTTGATTCTTTTCCAGTTATTTGTTGTTGTTCTATCTGCATGAGATTATCGTTTGATTATTCTTCATCATGTGATTCTATCAACTCCAATAAATATTCTAACTCTAATCCAGTTAACCCAACATTCTCTCCGTAAACTTCCTTTCTTGCTGGCCCAAATACAAGAGAGTCGCAAATAGATTCTACCAAGATATTGTGCTAAACACGGTTCATATCTGCCATGCATCAGACAGATTGTCAATATATTTCATGATTTTCACTAAGAGTTGGTATATTTTCACCATTTGTAAACTCAATTGCCTAAATGTTTACTGTAGATAATAGACCTTAAGAGGAACGATATAACCTTCTGGTTTATTGGTTGGATTGGGCAAGTTTTTTTTTTGGATACAGAAGAACAGCTGGAACATTATCAGAAAATTCACCAATGTTGGAGGGGGTAATCTGGAGAATTCTCGAGAATAATTAATGCTTTGCGTTCAGGATTATTTCTCCCACAATAATCCTCGAAAACTGGGCAGAAATATTCAGTGAACCAGTCTTCAAACATGGTTTTACTGTTTTGGTTTTGCGCCAAGTAACGGGAAGATGATTTTTTGGTAGTTTTTCACAACCCTGGGTATTTTAGCATGATGAGCAGGCAAGGGCTCTACCTCTAGATCTTACGCAGCATTAACTTCAAGCAGAAAGATCATGCGATCTTTGGCTGCTTTGAATCAAGTTGCATGTTTTCTTCCTTAAAAAATTGTTATGGATATTATTCATTTGCAAAACAGATCACTTTTGTTTATATTGAAAATCTGGTTTGATATGTATTTCCTATTTTTAATTATTTCTCTCTGATACTACTGGGTAAATAGCAGCCACTCCTTTATATGCACTTACAGAGTCACGTTTAACATGGATGCTGTGTACATTTGAGCGCTTTTTGAAATATTCAGACCACCCACGACTTACCACAAATATTTCAATTTCAGCACTGTCGCCAACTTGTTATATCAGATACTCAAATAAATGTTGAGACTTTCCCTTTTATGGATAGTAACAAACATGGAGAACTACATTAATGTTGACTCTCAATACTGGTGTTCAACAATCTCACCATATTTTCCAATATGTCGCTTGTGTTGAGCGTGAACTTCGTGGCAAGGCATGTTGGCAGGGGATAAACAAAAGTTAAAACTAATACGTCAAGTCATAAAAATGCAAATTTAGAAACTTAAAGTCTTTATCGCCTTACTGGCAACACTTCTTTCTTCACTCCGCTTCTTTCCCAGTCGACAACAAACAGATGTTTCTATGGCAACGAGTTTTGGAATTCAATTTTGCAGTGTATAAATTTGGCGATTACAACTCATAAAAATGAAAAATATCACTTTTTATATCCAAATTCAGCGGGGCCCTTCTTTTCCTATATATACAACTGTGATGTCTATGCATAAAATTACTTGATTTTAACGAACATATTTTTATTATTTTTAGTTTCCCTCCATTTCCAGTCAAAAAGTGACGGCAAAGGGTGATTAATTTTGCATTTCAACTTACTTAATATCAAAAACAGCCTTTTCCAACGTTTAATACTACCTGAATCATGAATTAAAAGAAAAATAACTTTAGAGAGAGTCCATTCCATTTTTTGAGTGGGCGAATCAACTATCGTTGTTCATGTTGTTTTCCTTTCCACTCGTTGCCTGTTGTTCGCCTGTTGGGGACTAGGTGACAGCAAGTCTCCTCAAGTCTTGAGCTCTCCCTTTCATACTCTCACAGTTTACAAGAGTGCTGTGAATAACGGTTTCACACCAGTTGCCTCGTGGATATCACTGGATAGGCAAGTACTACTCTGAATGCACTTACAATTTCTGGTTTTCATTGTGCATGCATGTGTACATAGTTGTGGGACTTTGCCAACAAATATGAATTGTGCTTATGTGTGGGTAATTATCTAAATTTGACTCGTAAGGAAATAGGTCTGACCAACGCCATTTGGCAGCATGCCGTGTTGTGGGTGACCAATTAAAAATTCTGGGAATAGGGTTGATCAATGAATAGGTTACTCCTCTCGACTCTTGTTGTGCAGTGATGAATGTGGACTGCTTTTAGTCACTCACAAGAAACGAATAGACGTGAAATGAATCAAATGTGACTTTGATTTTTTATTGTTATCATTATACTAACCTTAGCTACTAAGATACTGAGCAGTTTACTTTTAGAAATTGCAACGATATGCATAAAAATATTTTTATTTATATAATAATAATAATAATAATGTCATCCACAGACAGCTGTTTTATTGTATTACAACGCTTCAGTGTGGCTATAGACTATCCATTATCCCATCCAGTAACACTAGGCAGGATAGAAGCCTTTGCTCAAGACCCAGAAGCTGGCATCTCTCTCTGCCCTACGCAGAACTGGACGGTCAGTAATGTTGAATTTAAGCAATATATTCACTCACACATATTTCCCCATCCACCAGATTGCTTTATTCCTAAGTTGGAAGAGTATTGCATATATATATATATATATATATATATATATATATATATATATATATATATATATATATATATATATATATAAACTTCTGGCATCAGTTGATATCAGAAAATTGGGGCCTTTTTTAAAGAATAATAGTACCTTTTTTGTTCTTTTGTGAGGTCCACTTCTCCTCCGACCATTGACTAGTCCTCTAGAAACCTTCTAGAAGCCCCCTTTCTTCACCACGTCACCTGCCAAACGTAGAGGCGTCTTTTGTGTCATAACCCCGATGTTTCTGGCTTTGGAAGACTTGATGATCTCGGTGTTAGTGATTAAATTGCACTAGATTATATTTTGAATGGTACGAAGGCAACAATGACAGAAGCAAGTAGGTGTGGGGGACATTAGTATATGACCCAGGATTTGGTCCCATATAGAAGGGACTACAATGGTTTTGTAAATCTTAGCTTTTGCATATTATCCCGAGGTTATTGTTACCCCAGACACCCTCATTGTTGTTATTGCATTATAATCATCATCATCATCATCATTGTTACCATTGTTGTTGTTGGTGGTGGTTGTGGTTGTGGTGGTGATGCCTTTCACCACTATCTTTCTTTTTTATGAAGTAGCTTGAGAAAACAGAATTATTTCGTTCTCATTCCAGTACCATTTTCTCCTTGATTTGAAGCCTTAAAATATCAACGAAGGGCAATCTACTGAACTAATACCCTTATGCTGGCTACGGCATCATCTGTCTTTTGTCGGGCCTCCCAACCACCAAGTTTCATTGTCCCGGTGTGTGATGTATGAAATGGCTTAAAAGGGGATATGTCGTCACTCACTTCACCATTCTTGCTTACAGCACTAGTTATTCCCAACAGGTCACCCATCTGAGTACTTACTAGGGTCGACTTGCTTAACTTCAATGATCGCTGGTCCGACCAACCAGCCAATTCACTAGAGATCCCTCTGTCTTTGATCATCAGTGTGTACGTGTTCGCACACGTTTGGGTGCAAGTGCGTATGTGTGTGCCTGTGAGTATGTGTGTGTGCACGCGCGCGTACATGTCCTTCCAGGTGATCCTGGTTACATTCTTTGGGCTACAACTTTGAAAACTTGCATGTGCACACCACTTTACACCAATTAAAAACTTGGGGGGAGGGGTCTTTATCTTTAAAAAAAAAAATATTCTCCTGGATATATATGATAATTATGAACCAACGATGCTCAAATTTTGATAAAAGATCTACTTTTTTCCAAGTAATTTCACAGAATATTTAGGATAATTAGTTTAGATGTACAGCGATTCATTTATAGGAGGCACAGATATTAGATAAATAGTTTCTCCAACATGAAACGATGAATTTCATTTGAATCTTGACAGTTTGATAAATGAATAATTTTTTTTGTTTCATTATTTCGAGACATTTGAACAGATAAATTGAAAACTGGTTCTTGATTGATTCCATTTTAGATATTTCGCTACAATAACTGAAAGTTGTGACAGCAAAGAGATTTTTCTTTTTGCTTTTGACAAGATGATTATTAAGATATATCTTTATGAATCATTTTGAATGTGATCATGGGATATCATAACCATCTATTGGTAATATAAGGAAACAGAAGGGGAGAAAGAACGAGAGAAAGAGATAGAAAGAGAAAACTACAATTCGAAAGTTAAGTGGCTGCAAAGCGTGAAAAGGTATCTCCAAAGAAAGATTTTTAAAAAGTTGAACCACCGTAGCCACCAAAGGTGGTGAAGGGTTTTATCGATTTGATATGTGCATGTGTTTTGTGACCATACCAGTTATATCCGGATCGGTGTTATATCTGTTTTTATATATGTGTGTGTTCGAGAAGCTATACTGTTTTGTCTACATATTTGAAAATTGGCAGCAATACTCTGTTAGACGTCCTCTAAAAATATTCTTTTGGATTTTTGGAATAATTTCTTTTTTATTCTCAGGGCCTTATTCTGACGGATAATTGATAACATCTAGATTCTCTAGAATCTAAATGATTTTAGATGTTTTTACCCTATTTTAGATGTTTCCAGGTGGAATATGCCAGTTATGTCATGCATAGAATTTATTCCGATCATATCTATTCTTCCATGGAATTTTTTTAAATGACTTCACATTCAAATTTTGACGCTACGGTTGTTCTGTTATTGACTGAAATGGTGAGCATTCTCTTTTTTTTTTTCATTCCCTGTGGCGCTCATTGAGCCATGAAGAGTTTTTGCTTGGAGGAGTTTTTAATTCTCAAATGCATTTAACTAATTGATCAAATAATTAATTGTCGGTAAATTATTTTGATTATCTATTAAACTGGCCTTGTTAAAAATAAAAACCGTCACTCAACCAATGTCTTTTGGCAGAATGCCATGAGGGACGGACTGATTGGAAAAAATGGAACATGGGGTGATCGTTATTTCTCTCAAATTTTGTTGGTCAGTGATGTAAAAAGAAGTATGATTCTCCTGAAATAAAAGCATGACTGCTAGTGGATATAAGCTAAGCTACAAATTTAGCATGAAGTTACACTGCAAATTGACCCCTACTAAAAAACATATCAGGGGAATTTCAAATGAACAAAATGTAGACATGATGAAGAATAAATGTCTAAATTCTCATTCCTATAATTTTCATTGGTGCAGCCTTTACGCATGAAAAATATACAGCAACCCAGCCGGCTAAACCAACCTAAAAAATGGAGAAATCTGGCGGTTTTGTTTGACTGTTTCATTCAATGTACTTCTACCGTGATTTAAGATAGAATTGTCAAGTGTTTGGTTCTTTGTCTTCATGATGTTTGTAATCTTTTAGTGCAAATGCGTGCGTACGTATGTGTGTTTATAAATGAACATACCTAATTAATGAATTGACTGAACTCTGCCAAGATTGTCAATGAGTGAAATCATTTTTTCGCCAACTACTGCTTGGTTGACTACGTAGTTTTCAGGATAATTTTTACCCACCCATTCACTTCTCGATCGACCTGTGGGTCATGCCAGTGACGAGAAATCTTTGTCAAATATATCTGTCAAAAACGAATACAAACAGGCAAGAAAAGCCATCCACGCATGAATATAAAGAGAAAAACTAAAATTAATATCTCTAAGTTTAAAGCAATCAGCAATTAGCCTCTCCGTTTACCACAAGATTGAAGCTGAGGGATTTCGGCCAAATCATGTTAGATACATCAGTTCTTGTAATATCGGCAAAGTTGAGCAACGTCGAGCCTGCTCAGTTCCAAAACGGGTGACATTTGGGAAAGATCAGGAGCCGTAAGCAGAATGAAGCTTCAACAGGCCTTACAAATTGGAAATGGTTCTTGCTAACAATCGCCCGTGAGTATCCAAACCTTTTACACCACTGATGCGAGTATGAGCGGAGAACAGTGATACATACGTACATACAATGGAACTCCCCCCTTCCCAGGGCGCATGCCTGGGCGAATGGTATGGAGAACTTGGGATGACATGATTAGGTCAATGGACAAAATATACAACAAGTTTCCTTTTCGGTGAGATTCCACATTGTAGTTCCGCAGATTTTGTGTGTTCTAGATGAGGCATCCGTAACAGTAAAACTAGATTGAAAGTCACGAAACAGGAATTAATGCAAGCGTTACAAGATACAATAAATATAATTTATGTGAAATGCTGTAATAAATATGAATAGGCAAAGTTAAGGTTGTAAACTCTGGAAGTTTTATTATTATTGAAGATCGTCTTCGTTTGCTTGGAATATATTTCAATTTTCATCGTCTATTTTTAGATTTTGTTGCCTTATCTTCTAATTCGATTGTCATGGTTCTTATTACAGTCGGTGTGTTTTCAAATGTGGTCGTTGTATTTTAAAAATTGGTGATTGTATTATTAGTTTTGATTTTTTTCACTTCTCAATATGCTCGAAAAAGGGTATAGTTTAACAAGAGGGTTCAATTCACGGTAGTATGTGAAGAACTTACTGCCCTTACGCTGGCCACCGCTTCAGTCATCCCTGTCTGGGCCTGGCATATCATATCATGGCTTACTCGGCCCGTTTTCGATATGTGAAAGTGGCGTCAATCACTTAACCCTATACTTTTTTACGCAAAGCTAGAAGGGGGTAAGTAAATCAAGGCTTTTCCTAAGGGAATAAGTCCTAAATGAACACAAACTATCTCAGTGTGAATTCTTTCTCTTTCTCATTCCGACAAACATTTAACCGCTTACACAGACACACTTAGAATTTGATTAATGAATTTACTTGAAGAGATCAGCTAAAATAAATAAGATTGCTAATTATAACCTGGCACACAGAAATGAGATAAGCGCTGTAATTCAACCCTTACTCTTTAGAATCTAAATCATTCCTGAATTATATTTGGATTAGAGTTCTCAGGATTTAATAATTTTCAGTCTCCATTGAAGTCTTTGAAACAGTCAACTGAAACTGTCAACATAAGTTTCTTCAGTCTTTAAGCTTGTTTGGCTGGTCATCTGGCTATGTATTTACATATCCTATATACAGGCCATATCAAAGGAGTTTGGAAGTTGAAAAATTAAACATTTGCTCCTTATTATGTCTGGGAAAAACAGCTTCACAATTTTTCTAATTTTAGGCCTTTAGTTGGTTGGGTTCAATTTACAATGAAATTTCAGGCTAAATTGATTATTAACTTGTGTCTGGCAGAATTCGCATGTTCTTTTGGAAATTCAAATTTTTCAGTGATCCAACAAAAAGCAGAAGGAACAATTCATTGATAGTCCCATATTGATCGGCCCCAACACAGCACGTTGCCAAAAGACGTTGGCCATACGACGGTTTCTATTGAGTGACCAACCAAACCTGTTTTGAATAAAGTTTACTCAAAGTAGAAATGTTGTGCCAAACAATCTTTCTGCTTTGTTCATTAATTTAACACTTTGAAATAACTCACATAAAACGAACACATCAAGATGATTTATTAAGGGGAGAGAAGAATTTTTTTACGGGTTTTTGTAAACAATAAAGTTATTCATTAACATGAAAAGAAATAAAGACAGGAATGCTTATTCAAAAATATAAAACCTACTATTTCATTTAATTAATGTGAACATAATCGATAGTAATACGAACCTTTCCCAGTGAACATGATATATTTATCACGTATGCAAACGAAGTAGGGAGAGGTATACGTACTTAGTCGGATCCGTCTTCTTCTTTATCTACATGATATCTCTGAAACTACTCCATGAATTTAGATGAAATTTTGTGGAAAGGCAAGAAATGGGCGAAGAAATGGTTGGTCAGGTTTTAGGACGGATCCAGGGATATTTTTCGGATTGAAAGAGATTTTCACTTTTTTTCAAACGTCCATCTTTATGCTCATAACTGTTTCTCAATGATTTACAATGGAATTTGGCGATTAAGTGCTTCAATTTGGTGTTAGATCCTTAAAAATTAACACCCATATGTCAGTTATATTTTCAAACAATACAATACAGACAAAAGTTCATTCTGCCCACATGATTTCTCCAAATGCTCTCAATGAATTTTGATTCATCTGATCGATGCACAATCGCTCCTCCCAACAATCTCGTTGGCAGAGATATGCCCTCTCTGAGTGCTTTATAGTTGCAAAACTTGAACGCTCAGCCTCTTGAAAAAGAACATCCTTGGTAGAAGAATTCTTGAGAAAAGTTTGAATTCAGCGTAAAATATTCTAAAAAAAGGACATCCTATTTTGTTTCATGGAACAGAAAAGAGTTGAACTTTTGTTAGCCAGAAAATTCAGTTTGTCGATGGAAAGACACGTCACTATGTTGCCCCAAAATCCATAAAAAGTGAGAATTCGGCTATCGTTTCGACGACACAATTTTTTAAACTTCCATCTTTTTTTCTTTTTAATTTCTTTTAATCTTCTGGGGTTGATATCGATTTCCTGTTGGATTGTCGCTTTTAAGCAGGTAGGAAAACTATCTCAATGTTCACAGAACGATTTTCAAATCTAACGCGTCTTTTCCTTCCTTAGAACAAGTTAGTATTTCTGTATGTCCTGGTCTAGCTGGGGGGTGGGGGTGGGGTTTCGTATCAAAAACCGTCAATCAAAACTGTCAGCATTGTTTGTATTTTTTTTCATTTTTCAGCTGATCTAATTGGTTGGCTGCTTGGCTCGCTGACTGGCTGGCTGACTGGCTGAAAAGGAAGGAAAGTCGGCCACCAAAATCCCAGTCGGTCGGCAGTCTCTTCCGTCTAGCAAAACCCTAAGGGGAAGTTGGAGCACGGCTTTTTGTGGCCGTCGCTGTCGCTGTCGCTGTGGCCGTCGCCACGAGTGTCATCGTTGGCCGAGACGGACGGGCACATGCCGCGGCAATCCGACTGGCTGGCTCTCCCGAGACGGGCACCTGCCGCAGGCATCCGAAGCTGGCTGACTGGCTGGCTGGCTGGCTGGCTGGCTACGTATGGACCAAGTGGACATGCCGCACTAGTGAAGATAGTAGGATGCAACGCATTTACAACATTTACTCCTTATGAATCAGGAAGGAACTTATTTTAATTCTCTCTCTAGATGGTTTATTTCTTGTGAGGGTTCAATTTGCAATGTAAGCTCATGCTAAATTAGTCGCTTTGTTCGTGGCAACATCTACGCCCGTGTTTTTGTGATTATTGCCCAACAAAAGGCGAGAGAAGTAGCTTAATTTTAATTGATCACCCCGACTCGGCATATTGCCAAAATACATTGGGCCCATAACGGTCTGTATTGAGTGACTAATCAGGCTTGTTTTATTATTCGTGCTTTTATTCTGTATATCTAATGTTCTTGTCCCAATCCTACTGTTTCGTTTTGTTTTTTGTTTTGTTTTGGGTTTTTTTTGGCTCCTTTAGAACTCATCAGACCCAGGGTGTCAATATGTACTCAGTGGGCCACACATTTCCTACTTGGGAATTCGTCGAAATCACACTCACAAAGACAAAAGCCTAGAAACAACCATTTCATGTGGAACAACCAATTACATATCTGGTTCACATACGATGCACTAACAATATAGTTGTCCCTCCAAAGTAATTGAATTTGATACCTCTACATTAGACTGTTAATTAGCCGG
>OY735217.1:1537822-1690322 GCA_963457665.1 Thysanoteuthis rhombus
TGTTTGTGTGTGTGTGTGTGTATGTGCATGTGTGTGTGTGTGTGCATGGCAATTACTTAACAAGAGATATTTGTACCAAATTGACATTCATCAGTTTAGTCACAACATGACGCAATGCAGGGTGAACTTTGAATTTTTGAATTTTTGAAATGTTCCTCGAGAAATCTAGAAAAAATTTTTTTTCTGTAACGTTAGCTTTAGATCAGCCATTAATCGAAAACACAAGATGCACTACCTGTCTTAGCGTTATTACTGTAACACAATTCTAAAACACCAACTCCACGTCGGCCATTAAATGAAAATACAAGGAAGCTCTGTCCCTCTCGGTGTTGCCGCCGTGATATGTCTCTAAAACACCAGCTTCATGTCGGACAACGAACGAAATCGTAAGGGTGCTCTGCCGTCCCAAGCGCTCAGCAAGTTCAACGTCTTTAGTTGGCATGACCTCACTTCCTGTCTCCTCAACAAAAAAAAAATGCCGAATTTTAAGATTCATCACCGGCGACGATATCCCCATCGTCATAAAAAAAGGAATTTTATTCTCTGATGACGTTACCTAAATTTACAATCGAAAGAATGATCCTCACGTATATTAAATAACAATATACAGTTGTTATTCGCAACAAAGGAAATGTAACTGACATAGTAAAATTCAATTTTTTTTTTATGCTACGATAAGAAATGTAACTGACATATTGAGCTAGAATTTTGTCCTCTGATGGCGTTGGAAAATTAGGGATTGGAAGTATGGTCTACACATGTAATAATTAGCGATCTGTTGATGTCTACTGCCACCCCAAGGGATGGAAGTGACGTAGTAAAAAAATTATTCTCTGACGACATAGTAAACATGCTGAATCTAAAGATTAATACAATTATAAAAAATAAACCCTAGTTTTTTGGGTTTTTTTTTAATCCATTAGTGGTCAACAAAACTCTATTCTCAAAGCTTAATGCAATTCAAATCTCAATTATCTGCACATATGAAATGCAATGGGCATCCATATAGTTCATGTATGCTGTCATTTTTGACGACACGAGTAAAAGAGTTACTTATAATGGTTAAAGACAAGCATTTCCTTAAAAATTGTTTTACATGACGATTATGGTAGGCGTCTTTGCACATCGTAAAGTCCTGCTCCTCACAAACATACGTTTGTAACGGGCACTGCACTAGTACCATGAACAGCGCTTTTCACATATTTTATCTCCCTTTATAGATATATTGACTTTCCTTTGACCTTTCATGTGAAATGGTCGTAATCGTAGCCATAGAAAATAATAAGTGGAATCTTAAAGGCCAACCAAAAGGGCAATAGTCTTTATGAGGCCATGAAAGAACAAATTAGGCTTCTACAAGTTATAGACATTTGCTGTGTCCGATATGAATATATTTCGTAGCACAAGTCTCAGAAAAGTAAATTATCTCTTTCTTTTCAGCAATATCTTTAGTTTCTAAATCTATTATATACCATCAACATAAGTTGCTATAAGTCCACTGCTGGACGAAGGCCTTTCTCACCTCCTTCAATGACGAACATGATTACACTAATCTCTTCCATGTCTTGAATTTTTCTACATCGTCTTTCCATTCTTGATATGATCTTTCTTAACTGCATTTACTGTCCCTACGGGCACCAATCGGTTAGTCTATTGTTCCATCTACTGTGTCCCGCCCTTTTCTTGCTATTCGCTCTGCCCATCTCCTTTTCTTTCAGTTAATATATATCCTTCATTCTGGTCCTCTCCCAGATCCATATTGATCTTTTTCTGTCGCTAAGATTTTTTCCAAACATTTCTCTTCCTATTGTCCTTTTTTCTATTCTGACTTTGTTTCCAAGTGGTTTTGTAAGTTTCCTGAATACATCTAACTCCTTTGTTTGGCTGACGTAGACTATAAAACATAGCGCTTCATTCAGAAGAACACTCGACAGGTTTCAATGCAATGCAGCCACAGGGTATACATGAAAGTCATATAAAAGTCTCAAAGTATTTATGCAAGAATAGCACAATATATATATATATATATATATATATATATATATATATATATATATATATATATATATATATATATATATATATATATATATATATAAGAGTATAACCAGACAGCGATCCCTCATTCAAATATACATTATTAAAAAAATCTCTGTCTATTCAAAATTTAGTTCATTTCTCTTGTTCGCGTACTTTCTATCAACAGCATTAGAATTTTTCTGGAACATTTATTTTTTTAAATTCGATGTTGTTGATAAAAATTTTGCACCTGAATGAGAAAAAAATAAGGAAAAGTTAAAGACAGAGTTTGTCAGTTATTGTTAGTAGTAAAAGATCAAAGAGTTCGCTTCGTCAATTTTTCTGATAATGTATCTTTGAGTATATATGTATATTTAAAAGAGTCTTTGGTATGACTTGGCCATGAATTGAACCCAGGACATACCAAACTGGAGGCCAGCACTCTATTGTGATTTGTTAATTTCTCCAAAAGCGCTTATTCTCTGTTTGAGTTTAACAAACACTGACTTTCCAAGGCAACTTATTCTAAATGTTCAGAAATATTTGTTAAGAAGGGTAAAAATTTAAATATGAATCTAATTTAGATTTTAATTTGAATTTATATGATGGAAAATTATCATCATTATCCACTGGTTCTTTTGGACTAGTGTCTTTGTCTTGGTTTATATTGCCATAACATTTCGGCTGCTATATTCTCCGACCTTCTTCAGGAGTCCGTCGTATTCACTAACCTTTTTCGGTATTTTGAACTGTACCCTCTATTCAATCCACTCCGTAGATTGTTCTTTTTTTCTAGTCAATTTCCAGGAAGGGGCATCTTCTACCGTTCTTCTTTCAAGTCAATTAGACTCTTATCGCTTGTTACGTCACTTGTCTTTTTCACTAAACCGGTGAATAGTGATTCTTTTTTAGAGTTTATTCACCCAATTCACGTAGTTTCTAGATAAACCACAAAACACAATGACACATTGGAGACACATGGAGACTTACTGCTTACGGCCCAAGGTCGAGTACCCACTTTGCATTCGCACTTGAGAGGCAAAAATATTCACTCTGAATTTACATTTATATTACGATCCTCCTTAAAAATGCATTTGAAAATGTTTCTCAAGGTTTATGAAGCAGAAAATGAGTCTCAAGCAAAACAAACAAGGCTTCGAGAACTCATTACAGTGCACGCTTCTCAATCTATTCTACGTTTTTTTCTTCAACCTTGGTTAACTTTTTAGGAAATGAAAATAGGCCTGAAAGTTGGTCTATAGATGCTGTAAATGAGAAACTGTAGCTACCAAAGGATGGATAGAGTTATTTTTTTCTATATGTCAGTGCGTTTGTTTTGGTGTTTGTGTGTTCAAGTGCTCTGACCATACTGTTTTGTCTACAGACTTGAAAATTGGCTTCACCATACCCCGAGACTCCTTTCATTACTTTTTTATAAGCTTTTTTGACCTTTTTTGTGCCTTATTTTGATGGGTTTGATAATAGCATTGAGATTCTCTAGAATTACATATTTTTTCAGTCTATTTCAGATGTATTTCAATAGAAAACTCAGTTGTCTCATGGATAAAATTTATTCAGGCCATATTTATCCGTCGATGGAATACTTTCAAATGGCTTCAAACTTTGACCCAATTATTTACTGTGATGACGAGTTTTTTTCTTTTCTTTTTCAAAATAGATCATCTAAACTTAAAAAGTACTGGATTCACGCAAAATGAGAAAAAAAACTAAAACTCAGCCCATATATGAGCTAGTTTTGTGTTAAGATCTAGCAAGGGCAGTTCCCAATTTTCCTCTCAAACCTACAGCTAAAACTGAATCAAAGCGTCTTGAAACACCTAGAAACATTTGAATTCTCCTACTTTCCGTCACTGGCAGATTGGCTGACATACCGACATGTGAATAACGTCCGTTGCTCACCGGTGCCAATTTAGATGTTTTTCATCTGAATCTAGATATTTTGGGCTTCAGATATTACCGTTTAGATGATTTGTTATAAGTTAAGTTGTGTTTCCATTTGAATTATTGTAAATAAATAGTTAATATTTCTAATAATTCAAATAATATTCTAATTGAATAAATGTTGACAGTAGAAGTCACATTCAAGTTATAGATAATATGCAATACATTCCTAGACTTTGGGTGTATATTTCGGGAGTTTTGATTTTCTTAATATCTTCAGATGTTTTTGATTCAAGTTAGATGTAAACTAGGAAAAGTTGGCAGCACTGCCCTTTCTAAATCTTCACACAAGAAAAAGAACTGTAGTCTGACTTTCAGACTTGTTACATTTTTGATTGAATATAAATCTAGATGATTTCAATGAGACGCAGATATCTTTATAGAAATGATAAACTACAGGCCCTGAACTTTATCGATCATACAAAATATCGAAATATTGCCAAATCTTCTCAAGAGGGAGTAAGGAAGAACCAATCGGAAGGTCAAAAAATACCTTCCGGTGATCTAAACCGAAACAATCAACTGCATACGGTATCAAAATATGAATAGCACTTAAAGATTAATGATATATTGATTATCATAAATTGATTTCGATGGAGGTTTAATGAGTGGTGTGTTTTTAGATATATTTTAGATAATTTCCTGGAAGATTTGGATATTTTTAGAAAGTTTCCACCAATTTTAAATAAAACAATTTCAAAAGGGTTGGCAACGTGACCACTAAGAAACTTCCCATTTATGGATGTCGTCTGCTTCAATCAGAATTTAAGCCTCTTCTGTTTCCATAGTGATTAACTCTAATGACATAACTTTGATTGAAACCGAAATATGACCACCTGATCTTCACTTAACTTTATCACTTATATTACAAGGCTGTTTTTTCATAATCACCGATATTGCTATCAAACAACTATTGTAAAACACCAGTCCAAACCTGAAGCTGACTTTATTTTCTACTGTAACAACTAGAACAATCCTCATCACATTTAGGAGAATGAGAAATTAAGATCCCCCTCTAATGATTTGGAATCAATGACAAATGATTGGTAGTCGTGCCTTTTGCTGACATAGCTAAATTAACAAGTCTTACATATCTACCAACATTTAGGATAGAAATATGCAGAGGCTTATTTCATTATGATACATGAATACATCTATGAAATTATTACTCCTCTATTGTGATTTGGAATCAATAACAAGTGATGTCATACCAACTGAGCTAAACTGACGGGTGTTGCATATCTGAAAATGTTCATTTAAATAAATAAATAAATTGATACTAAAAGAAATGTATATTCATACGTCTTTATTTATCAGATATGCAATTCAAAAGTTGCATTAAATATCTTCAATCGGAATTAAAGTCGAACTAGAGTTTGATCTTGCATCTGCCCAGCTCGTTGTTATTGTTATCAAAATCTATTGATCTCGTACACTTTATTTAAAATGAATTTGCAGAAATAAAGAATAATTGCATTTGAATAATCTAAATGTAAAACTGTTTCAATAATGCATTTAATAATACAAGGGTTGGTTCCGTTCCAAAGGTTTAAGTAGGGAACCTGCTAAACATTTTTGATGTGTGGAGCAGCCTGCCATAATTGTCATGCAAAATAATTTTCTTCCTGTCCTACGAAACTATGAATTTGAGTTATTTCGGCTGCACATTCACTGTTGCCAATTTTATAAGTAAATGCTCATAATTCTGAGGAGCAGAAGACGAGGGGGATAATTAAGAAGAAACTATGAAGAAAAATCCACGAGGTTCAATTTTTTATTACTTTTATTAGTTTCCTTCGGAACCAATCGTCCAGAAAAAACTGCCTTGTGTGCTAACTTTTATATCAGGCAAACGTCAACTTTATGCAATGGCCAGTTGTAAAATAATCGCAGTACAGTAAGTACAGATTTTTTCACATGTAGTTAGACAATAATAAATTCATATAATCAATGTAAATTTATCGTCGATAGTTTTGGGAAGGTCATTGATATGCAAAGAACTTTCAGACTATGGAAGTTCTTATCCGGTGGGAAACCACATCGGGCTAAATTCTTCATTTGTCTGACATATACATATTAATATATCGACTTGGTGTATGTCAGACAAGTACGGAGTTTAAACCAATGTGGGTTCTGATACTCGACTGAGATAAGATATGGAAATCGAGACTCACCAAGGGAAGGAAAATAATATCATTCGAACCAAGCGTTACAAGGGTTGCTTCCATTGGAGACAAAATATGTTTACCATTATCACATTCGGAGAATACACCTGGAGAAAGCTGTAGAATGGATCAGTCGTATTAAGAACATGAACAACAAGGAAAAAACTCTTTGAATGAACATAAATTGTTCCAATTTTTATATTCTTTGCTTAACGTTATTGACTGGCTATCATCTAAAAGACCCTGTCTTAAGTGATCATCGTAAATAGCTCCCGCTGTAATTGTGTCCCTGGCGGACATCGATATTTTCGAGGACTTTTTTTGAAAATTCAAATCAGTTCTGTTAATGCAAATAAACATTTTAAAGACTTCAATTGGGATATCTATGACAAAATTCAGCGATGTCTGCTAATTGAATTTTGTTGCCTATTCAGAAAGACACTGCCCATAACAAGGATTCGAGTTTGCATTCTGTTGAAGGCTACTTCTCCATCTGCTTCCCATACTGCTTACTAACCAGTTTTTAATATAGAAAATATAGATGTTTCAATCAAAAACAATAATAGGAGGGTGAAAAATTAAAGAATAATAGAAAAAGGGGTAATGCATTAGTCACTTCTCTTGTCTTTTGTTGGGCATTGATCAACAAAAGGTCTGAATTTTCAAAAAGAACGAACATAAATGCTACCAGACACAAACTAAGGGATCAATCTAGCATGAATTTGCATTTTGAATATTCAACCAAGTCCATGAAAACCTATTGGCAGAGATTTTTAAAAGAAGATGAAACTTCTTTTTTCCACTCATGAATAAGTTTTTAATTTTTCAGCCAGCACTGTCACTATTTGTATGATTGTGTCAGATGTTCCAATCACACTTAGATAAATAGTCAGCCAGATTGAATCACTTAAAAACAACGAAACCAAAGTTGACAATGTTGACAGTTTTGATTTACGTTTTCTAACTCGCCTCAAATCATTTCACAGCAAATATTGATTTGCTTCAGGGACATGGCCGTTAAGAGAAACCGACCTTAACGCTCGTTGAATGTAAAACATTCAAAAGGAACAAAAATAATATGAACGAAAAACCAGTCAAAATTAATTAATGGCAAATATGATTCAGATGTCAAATTGGCTCTGGCTGTTTAAAGAATCAGCTTTATTATCGGTTGATAAATGGCATCTGTCCCTTTTAAACGTATTACGGTTTAAATTAACACAGCCCTCCAGCTACAATATTTCTTTATTGATATTAGAAATTGTCAACCTAAACTGTCAGCCCTAGCAAAGTTGACAACAATGTTTGTTAAATTTTCAAGTTGCTCAGACTTTCATGTATGTATGTATGTATGTATATATGTATATGTCACACGTATAGGGTCACATCAATAGTGTTAAAGAAGTGAGGATTTAAATATTGACCCTCAAACTGAGAACTGTGCAACGTGAACAGGAGAGAATCATGCTCAGCTTCAAGTGGAGAGATCATGAAACAACAGCGTATATTAGAAAAAATACAAGAGTCCGAGATATCACAGACACAGTTAGAAAAATCAAATTGCAATGGGCTGGACACATTGGAAGAATGTCAGACATTTGCTGGACTCTACGACTTGGATCCCAAAGATTATATACGAAACTTTGACTAACAGAACGCAAGATGTTTACGAAAACTTTTTTTTTTCATTTTACCTAAAAACAGCAAAGATTATGATTTTCTTGGGGGGGGGGGGTATTTGCTATATGATTTTTTGCTAAATTGATCCCTTAATTTGTGTTCAACAGCATTCATGCTTGTTTTCTTGTTTTTTGTTTGTTTCGTTTTTTAATTCCAGACCTTGTTGTGATCACCGTGCAACAAGAGGCAGAAGAAGAAACTAAATAATTGATCAGCCTTTTTTTTGTAACTTTTCAATTGATCACCCTACCAAGACATGCTGCAAAAAGACGTTTTCATGACGGTTTCTATTGAGTGACCAACCAGACTTGTTTTATTTCTGAATTACAGTGGTCTTGATCCGTGTGAATCTAATTTGATTGCAATGCTGCAACTGATGCGTGTCGGCAAGGAGGAGTTGTCGATCATCTTCAACTCTTCAGTATTTTTAAATGAAAATCTCCATCTTATCTATGGGAGCCATAATTTGCATCTTCGAAGATAAGTTGAGGCAAATCAGTATCAATTGCATGACAGGTCTGGTTTGTCATTCTATAAAGACTTTCACGAGACGAATGTCTATTGGGTTGAGGTTAATTGAAAAATTGTTCAAAAGGTTCATCATTGAATATGTTACTCCTCTAGCCCCTTTGTTGGACAATGATCCGTGAGAGAAAATGTTCAGATTTTAAAAATTAGCTACTCAATACCGGCAAATGAATCAATCTGGCGATAACTAAATTAACTCTGAACATATTTAGTCAAAGGGGATATTTTTACAAATAAAAACAACTTTTTTTCTAGACATTATAAGAAGAGAATGTTTAAATTTTCAGTCCTCTAACTCCATTACTACGGCCTGTATGCATGACGCGTACATACGTACATACGTACATACATACATACATACATACATACATGTGTACATACATACATACATACATACATACATACATACATACATACATACATACATACATACATAGACAGCCAGACTGACTAAAATACGGAAAAAAACTTTATTGAAAGTATTGGTGAAAATCTCAGTTGACAATTTTTGATAAGAATAATTCAGACCCTCGTACGTAAATTCAATAAAGAGTCGAGAACTGATTCAAATATGAATGTAAACACAGGGTTTGAGAAGATTTTTGTTATTTATTGAAACAAACCTTAATTCCTATTCTTCAAAATAAGGGTCCTGGTCAACGTGCTTATGAGATGATATAGATTATGATAACAAAAAAAAAATGATTTTCTTATTTCAGAATTGACTGCTGGGATATAACAAAAACAACAACACGGACTTAATACAAGCTTAGATTAGTTTTTGTGATTCAGCGATTAGATGAGTTTGGGTCATCATAACTTTCATTGCTCTACTTTGTCTAAGGAGAAAAATACGATAAAAGCCGTCAACCAAAAACTGTCAACATAGCTAAGATAGGTTCTGTCAGTTTCTAAGTGATTCAGCCGGACTGACTGACTGACTATGTGTGTATATGTCTTTTATACTGGCAACATTTCGCACGTTTGTTTTTTCGTGGGGGGGGGTTAGAAAATTCGGACACTTTCAGTGATCAGCACCCAACAAAAGACAAGATATTCATTGATCAGCATATTTACCAATTTTCTGATTTATCACCCCAATAAGGCATGCTGCCAGAAGACGCTGGTCACGTTACTGTTACCATTGAGTGATTAACCAGACCTGTCTTTAAAGAATTCACTCCATCATAGATTCCTGTTTGTGTAGCCTGAGATTAAGGAGACTTGCTGCGTTCAGATCCCAGGGGGTGTCAACCCTAAAAATAAAATGATAATGACATCAAATGTCCGTTGGTGGACTGAAAATATCCTGAGATTAATTGGAATCGAATTTCTGTTTACATTAAATCTCGTTTGTAAATGCAGTTAAGTAACATGAACTCATGAGTTTGCATTTTTGCTTTTATTGAAATGAAGTCGTAGGTTTACACACTGAGATTTTACCCATCTAACATAAACTACTAACACACGTGCTCGAACTCAGAGACACATTATGTATGTACTAGAATATACCTGTCAAATATTACGGTGTTATTTTTGTGTGAATCAGCACCAAAGTGGATAAAGCGTATTTATAAGGTAATTTATTCGTCTAAACATTAGAGGCAGATGAAGTTAGAGATTGAAGTCTGAATGAGCTATAAGGATAGATGGTATAGGATCCAAAGGCAGATTCCCTTTTTTTTAGCTACCAGAATACCCAAAACTGACAGACAAATAATTTGTTTTCAAAATTCATTAATTTTTTTTTTTTGGGGAAAACCTGGCATCTGTTTGGAGTATCTATAACCTCCCGTCATCATTGCAACAGATATTTTTACCAACCTTTTATTCATTTTCTAACATGTGCCTTTAACAATGATGGCTTCATTTATGTATGAATCAGCACAAAGCAGCCAAAAGCTATTTTATCATGTTTAATAATTCAAGTATCCTAACTTCAATTCTCAATTCAATCCAAACTGTTTTGATGTGTGACAATCGGACAGAAAGTTTCAAGAGTTACTATGGAGTATAATTCATGGTTATCAATAATAGTAATATAACCAATGAAATGCATCAGCGACGAACAAATAGGAAACCTTCATAAATGTTCATTATATATATATATATATATATATATATATATATATATATATATATATATAATCATGTGTGTGTGTGAGTGTGTGTGTGAGCGTGAGTGTGCGTAACTGTGTGTGTGTGTGTGGAATTGTGGCAGTACAATCTTTGCATCTACATTTAGCCTTGCGCGTTGTACAAAGTTAAATTTAGTAAATCTTATGAACAGCGCTATTTTTCCCTTCAAAGACTACTGACTTTATTTCGACCTTTTATTCAATTGATCGGAATTGTAGCCATAGAGAATAATAAGCAAGATCTCAGAGGTTGATCAAAGGGCAATAGTGTTTAAGAAACCATGGAAGAACGAATCACCGTTCCCCAAGTTATAGACAATTGTTGTGTCTGACTGGAAGAAAACTATATTACATTACACAGGTTTCTGACAAGATATCTTTAGGCTCTATATTTGCATTCAACTGTGTCTCCTTGTATATATTCCTCTTCGTGTATCGTGTATACATGTAATAAATAGTCTCCCCTCTCTCTCTAAATATATATATATATATATATATATATATATATAGTGAAAGACTGGAAAAGATTTGAGGTGTATTAACTGAATCTTTGTGCCTCTCTCTCTATAGTTCATAATATTTTTTTGAACTTTGTAGGATTACAACTACAATACCCCACCGAGTTATTCCTCTTGTAAATCTGATTAGTACATATATATATATATATATATATATATATATATATATATATATATATATATATATATATATATTTAATTTTTCCTCACCCAATCTCATCCTTTCCGTATATACCTTATATGGATGAAATGATGCCATTGGCCAGATTTGACCCACAGGACATAGTTCGCCAACCTTTGGTCCATGATACTTGCATACTAACCATTACTCTGCGGGGACGACACACGGGAGATGCACTGCATAAACAAAAACTTTAAAGACGCTAGACTAAATATCCGCTCCAAGTGAGTGGGATTAAATTGCAATCCAATAAAAGAAATAGAATGATAAACAGAGATCAAATAATGTTTGATTAAGTTTATCTTAAAAGTTTAACACCACTTTTTACGCTGATAGGAAAAACGGTCACTGATGTTGATAATGTGGGGTGTTAATGAAAATATGGATCGATATTGAAAAAAAGGGTCACAATCAAAAGGGAACATTAATCTTCCATCCATTTTGGCCCCAAAAGAAAAGAAATTCTTTTGGATTTCGATCCCCAAGAGTAGAAAAATTTTTCCTCTCGATTTTGATCCCTAAGAGTGAAGAGAAAAAATCTCTCTCTCAACGTTGACCCATATAAGTAAGAAAAAAATCCTTTTGATTTTGAACCGTAGAATCGAAAGAAAAATTCCTTGAATTTTGACCCCTAAAGGGGAGGGAATTACCTCTGAATTTAGACACCTAGAAGTGAAAATAATGTTGATCCCACAAGGGGTGGAAAAAATTTCCCCCTCGATTTTGATCCTCGAAATTGAACTCCCTCTCCTCTCAATTTAGATCTTTAAAACAAAAAAAAAAGATCTTTCACGCAAGCATTGACCTTCTAAAAGTAAAAAAAATCAAAAAACTTGTATTTCATTTCCTAAAAGTGAAGAATAATTCCCTTGCATTCCGACCCCTGGAAGTAAGAAAAATTACCTTTCAATTTAGCCCCTTGATTTGGAAAAATAATTTCGAGTAACACAAAAATCGCACCCCTCCATTTCACCCTTTGAAGTGAAAAAAAAATCTATGGAGTTTGAACCTTAAGTATGGGTAGAAATCTTTCCCTTAATTAAAATCCCTTACCCAAATTTTAATCCCTAAAGAAGAACAACCCCTTCGCATTTTGACTCTGAAAAGTAAGAACAAAATTTGCGAAGATTTTTAACCTCAAAAGTGGGAAAAAAAATCTCCCCTTCTCTTTTGACTCGTAGGAGAAAGAAAAATCCACTTTCCATTTCGACCCTGAAAGGGAAGAAATCGACCTCGCATTTTGCCCGCTAAAAATGAAAGAAATCTTTTTAATTTCGACCCCTCGAAGTGAGGGGGAAATTCCTAAGCATTCTTGCAAATTAATTGATTGATAGTGATCCCTCCCCCATTCATGACACATGGAAGTAAAAAAAAAAAAAATCCCCGGGATTTTGACCCCTAGAAGTTGAAAGAAAACTGCCTCTTTATTTTGACCATTGAAAAATATTCCTCCTCAATTTCGATCCCTAAAAATGAAAAAAAAAAGATCTTCATTCTATTTTGACTCCTAAAAGTAAAAAGAATTTCCATGGATTTCAACCCCAAAATTGGGGGGAAATCTTATGCTTAATTTTGATCACTGGGGAAGATTGAGAAAAATATTCTCTTATTACGTCCTCAAAAAGGCTCTTTATCTTTAATGAATCATTAAGTAGATATACCAGAACGAAACCCGCTGAAAATTTGGAGACAGGGGAAGTTTTCAAGTACTAATTTACTAAAAAAAAACACTTCCTGAGGATCAAATAGGTACTCGCAGGAAATTTCATGGATTTATTTCAAATTGGTTGTGTGGAAGGCGAGTACAGACAGACAGACAGACAGACAGACAGACAGACCTCTGGCAAATTCTAATAAGATGGGAATATATATAATAATCCAATCAAATAAGTAATAAATCGATTGTTCATGCTGGACAATGCAGATTCAGACAAGCATCGAATATAAATGGATGTAAACTTATATCTACATATACTATTGAAAGGAAAGAAATGATTAAAAAAAAACTATTTATTTTGCCAGTGTTGTCTCCAAGGATTTTGGCTTCGACAACAAGAGGAGACGATATCACTTAAGGCGTTTGCAAAAATGATGACACATCATCGTCTTCTGGAAGTCATTGTTTATCATGTTCTAAATCTTCGAATCTTTGGTTACACGCTCGAGCAGGTTTTCCAGTAGACAACTATCTTGAGGAGAGCCCCCTCCCTCTCTCAACAGCTACGAAACATCGGGCAGAGATCGTAGCTCATTTGATAATCACGGTTTTTATTGGTGTCTCTGTTTTTAATGTATTACCCTGTGTCTTGAATTCCATCCTCCCCCTCTTTCTGTATGTAAGTCCCTCTATCCACTCCCCAAGGTTCCTTATGAATTTACCTAAAGCTTCCTGGGAGAGTCGGTCATGGAGAGGAAGAAGTGATCAAAGTTCTGGTCGTACCCAGGATCTTGTTTTCGATTTTACAGATATTCTTGCATTTTTCTATGCATTTATATGTTCATTCACGTCTGTCCACACGATATTACCAAAAGTTCTCAAATAATTTTAGGGAGATCTTATGATACGGTGGGCCATGGGATAAAAAATACGTGATTAAATTTTTGGGAGCATTTTTTTCTCTAATCTCCTAGCTTACTATTTCTGAGGTGGGTCTGAATTTCACTGGGTGCCCAATAATTGTATTCTTGTGTCATTGTGTCAGGCTGAGCTTAGTAGATGTATATGATATTGGCTGTTATTTCACATTTGCTTATTGACATATCAACTAATATAATTCGGCGAGTGATTTTCTATATTTTCTTTTTATAACACTTGCAGGGATAACAAGTGTTTTTTTGTTTTTTTTTTTTGGAGGAAAATGTTTAACTAAAAAGTATTTATAAACTAAGCCATGAAAGGAGACTTGATAAAATTTAGCATGCATTTTTTCTTAGATAAAAGAGAGGAAAATCTATGTGATTTTAGACAAAAGAATCCGTCTCCTTCCCCCCCTTCTCTCTCTCTCTCTCTCTCTCTCTCTGTATATATATATATATATATATATATATATATATATATATATATATATATATATATATATATATATATCCTTCATTTTGAAAGTTTTGCTTTTTAATCTTAACTTGCAGTTTGAAATTGTTATTGAAGTGAGGAAAATGAAGTCAAAACTAAAATACATTATTCTATGTATTACTTCCTATACAATTAAATAAATTGGAAAATGAATTACTTACTCATGAATATGAATATTCTGATGCACAAATTAAAACTAATGATTTAGTAGATTAGTTTGACTAGACTACTGGGTACATAGCTTTTGTCCTTCTCCCGTGAGGTGCCTGTATCAAAAGTATGTTTGTTTTTTCTTAGTATTTTTGTTTGAAAACTTCTTTCTTGATTGCTCAACATTTTATAAACAAAACAGAAAAAGTTTTTAGTCCTTCAAGTTCCTGACTTGAAAAAGGGTTTTTTTTTTTTTATCCAAAATTAACTCCTGGTGACCTCCCAGGGTTGTGGAAGTCAGCATGACCTTTCCTATGACCTCCGTCTAAGTAAAACCCGATGTATATTTACTCATAGGAATGTTGCCTTGGCCCAAGGTGTAAGCCTTTCGGTGACTCAAGTATCTTTTGACAAGTTATTTGCAATTTTGTCTGAATCTTGTTAGACGGGTTGCATCAATGATATTAATCAGGGGCTTCTCCTTTATCCCTTCTAGTCTCCGTTGTCACTCCATGATTTTATCTAAATGTCATGCCTGGATTAGGCTTTTCATTTCCGGGCTTTTCATTTCTATTTCTGCGCAATCATTCCTTTTACCAATGCTGTCAGAAACCGTCAGAAACAATATCAGAAACAGTGGAAGATTTAGTTTTTTACTGCTTGTATTTAAAAAAACGGTCTATGGTTTTATCTCAAATCTACCCCTCCAAAATTAGGTTTTTCGTCAGGGGTTGAATTGCAATGTAAGTTTATGCTTAAATTGGTCAACTTTGTGCACGTTTGTTTCTTGGAAATTGGAACATTTTGGTGATCACAACAAAAGACCAGAGAAGTAACTTCTTCACCAATCTCACCTTTTTTTTCAAAATTTTTAGTTGATCATCTCAAACATAGAATGTAGACAAAATACGTTGGCCACTAGTTTCTATTGAATGACTAACCAGACCTATTTCTGGTGAATATTATTATGATGTAGACCCTTTGAAAATACGCTTCCCTTTGCTTGTTCTTAAAACCCTTTTTGCCCTTTGTGAATCAAACTGCTTATCTCACAGATATCTTTGAATGCTTCATTAGTCCTGTTTAGGAATACATTCAAATCAACTCATCTTATTATTAAAATTTTCTTCTTTTTTTAAATTTATAATTAGATGAGCAACCATGAATCGAATCACCATTGTCCCACAAATGGCGTTCCTGACCAACCAGCCAAGTGGGCAACACATTTTTCACTCTGTGTTCGTCTGTGTGTGTATATCTCCAAGGGGTCTTGATGACTTTTTGGGAGCCCCAACCTTGGAAGTGTCTTTGAGTACACAACTAAACACCGGTCTGAAAACGTTCATTTTGGGGTTTTTTTCCAAAAAAAATGCTTTCCTGGGTCTGTATAATCGTTTAACAATGCCCAAATCTTGAGCTGGTGATTTTTAGATAACTTTAGCTAAACTTTCTATTTAGATAATTTAGATGGGTAAAAGATAAAAAATCTATTTTTTCGATCATTTTTGGATACATAGTTCTAATACACGCATGGGGTTCGATGATTCATTTATGTGAGATACAGATATCATTATCTTTTGCTTATTTTTCATGCTCATTTTCCACCTTCATCTTGATGTTATAAATTGCTTTCTATCACAGCTTCTTGCTTGGATCGATTAACATTCGATCACTTTCCGTTGGACGCTATTTACTTTCTGCCAGAGGGCAATCAGCCTGAGCCAAAAGTTGTGATTGGGAGAAAATAATAGAATTGAGATAAAGGCCAAAAGTACACAAATGTTTTAAAGTACATGGTCGACCGTAATCGGAGGAGACTCGAAAGCTCCTCTATCTTTAGGGTAGGGCAGGGCACTCCACCTTAATCTTGTTTTCAAGTAGCTGCGAAATGATCAAGGAAATTCTAATTGATAGTTTCTCTACACTCTTTGCTCACATCAGGAATCGAAACCAGAACCTTCTGCATGAGAGGCAGAATTTCTATGAAACGATCTTTGAAGAGAAAAATGCTGTACTTAATTGAAGAGTACATAGTTCCAAACGGTGTGTAAGAGGTATTTTTATCAAAAATTTCTACCCCTGAGTATAAGCAGTCAGTCTTACTTAATGTGGGTGCGTTTGTGAATCTTTGTGTGTATGTGTGTATGTATGTGTTCTTGTGTGTGTATGTTTGAATGAGTGTGTGTCTGTGTGTGCCTGTGGGTATGTATATGTGCTTGTGTTTGAATGTGTGTAGGTGTGTGTGAGTGCATGTGTCATTCGCAAGGGAAATAACCAGTTATTTACGGTCAGAATATTCCGAAGTTTCATCGTATGATTGAATTCACGTTTAGACATTTCCAATTTGTTTGTTGTTAACTTCCTCAGATATACAGAAACGGGCGGTCCATTAGTAGCAATATAACGGTTGATATCATGTTTGGCGCTGTGATTATCAAAACTTGGTTCTGTAATGCTTTCCCGATAGAAATCGTAGGCGTCACAGTAGTTGAGATGATCTTCTTTTACTTAATAAAGTTTTCCATCGTAAGAAACTGCAGAAGCCTTTCTAATCAGAAATTGAGGTGCGTAAAATAATGTCTCGTACACGGAAACTAAAGGAGGGTAGAGAATTTAATTCACGTGTCTTTACTAATATTACACGTATTTGCTGTCTACAGTTGCCATATATATACATATATATATATATATATATACATATATATATATATATATATATATATATATATATATATATATATATTGATACAGATTCATGATTCATCATTGAACGTCACTTTTAACCGATAATGTGCGCTCCATTATTCTATTTCTTTAGCCAGTGTAACTTTGCTTTCTTCTGATTGTTAGTGCAGATTTTGTTTCGGATTTCTAGTTCGTAAATTCCATTTCATTCACTCAACTTCTAACAGTTCTATCCATTCGTATGAAATATCTATATTCAAAGAGTATTGCTATAAACTTTCTATCTTGATGTCTTGACGTCTTCTTGGGGTTTACTTATATGCTTTCCGTTGTAAACTCCCTATTTCCATAATACTTGAACTAGATATTAGATACGAGAACCACCGAAATGTTCTGTCACACTCCATGTTGGATTTTCTCTCTCAAAGCAGTTTTATAATCCTTTCCATTTTGTAAATTAAGAGCTCTCCTGTTAAAGCCATGTTTGTTTTAAATTACTCCTGTCTAATAGGGAGTGCAACAGGTTGTTATGGTCCGGAAGTTGTCTCTTTTAACGATATACTAACTTGCATTTTTTACTTGCTTGCTTTTTTTTTTGTTTGTTTGTTTTTTGCAAATTTTTCCTCTACTTGATTTGGAAAAGCTATATTGTTAATTCAACATATTTGATCCAGTTGGTTAGAGGTACATTTCACTGAGTCAAAATGCTCAGCTATCAAGCAATATTGTTTTGTGCCATATCTGGGATTTGTTTCTTTGTCGTGAAGTCCATCCAATCGTTATGCTTTATGTGCTTCATTTCTGCGGTCTTTTTCAAGCTTTATCTCCCGGTGTACGTAATTGTATTCCCTAACTCCACCGAAGACTTCCGTTTAATTTCTAGATTTTGCAGTAGTACACCATAACTTATATATGCACTGATAAACGTTCAAAGATTATTGGCAATTTGCCTTTCTAAACAATTGTCATGTAACATTATATTTACTCTTCTCATTTGTGTCTGTGGTATATCTTCTTCCAATTTTTTTTTGTTGTTGTTATATCATCTGACGTAGGTAAATTTATTTCATGACTTTTTCCAAGTCTTCACCTTCTGTACACTGTGATCTTTTTCGAGACTTTATAATCTAATTTTTGGTTTATGTCATCTTTTCTTTGGAGTGCTCTATTCAGATCTTCTAATATGTTTTGTAGATCCTCAACAGTTTCTGATGTTAATTCATCATCACCACAGAACCTTGAATTGTTCAAATATTATCCGTCTATGTTTACTTCGACGTTTCCCCCTTCTGTTTTCCGAAAGATGCTCTCAAGTTTGTTTGAAACAGTTTTATATTCCCTTGAACTATCTCGTAATGAACTCTAATTATCGCTGTGCCATTTTCAAATGTTTTCTCAATTAATATCATAAATCTTTTGTTTATACCTTGTTCTTGCCCAGAGTTGAAGAAAAAAAGTCTGTTGATGCGCTAATACACACATACACATACACAAAAACGAGAGCAATCCTCACTAAAATGAGATTTATAAACTGATATACAAAATCCAAATTCCCTTTCTCTGATTTGTACTCACGACTAACTGATTGCCAGAAGGCTGTCTCATTGATTGAGCTAAATTGACAAGTGATATATATTCATCATATGGATGAGCACGGGTTTACCTCATTGAAATGAATAAATGCATTTGTATTAAAACACGTATAATTTTTCAATGTTTTTTTCTCATTATATATAAAATACGAAAGTTATAGTAATCATCTTTTGTTGAAATAGGAGTTAAAGTGGATTTTGAGCCAGCAGTTGCTGGTCTTAGATAAATACATGTACAACTTATTCGTCCTCCATGAAAACATGCTCTCTAACTCACCTAAAATGGAAGTATAGCAATAATTGCTGTGTATTCCATTACTTTCGATTTAATATATTTTTTGAAAAGAAAAAACTCTCTTAGCAGCGACGTTAATCTTCCCAATGAAACTTCCCTATGTATTTCTGCTCTCACAAAGATATTTGGTCTCATGGAATCTAACGACACATTCTTTTCATTCAACATCGTTGCATGATCTTTATTAAATATAAATAAATTCTTCTGTTCTTTTTATCAATTCTGAAGTCTTTATTCTTCACTAAATAACCTCAGTGATTATGCGAAATACGATTTAAAAAACAAACTGCGTATAAGCATCTGTTCATAAAATAATTTTACAAATAGATATAGAGAGAGAAAAGATGAGAAATAGAGAAAGTAAAATAGTCCTTTACAGTTTTGAACGCTGAACACTGAAAAATATTTTTTTTTAATTCTTGTGTCATTTCACTCACTTATTTCCCAATATCTGTTAATGTAACTTACATAATTTTATTCGGTGTATTTTTTCTTTTTTTACTCCTTTATCGTGGTACTGTATATGAATTTTCTATTTCTGTGATCTGTAAGTGTTTCGGATATTTTAATAATTTTGGGGGATTGACGGTTGTACTCATCCAAAAAAATGTTTTACATACATATATGTGTGGGAAGTGTTAATATAAATGTATAAATGTGAGATTGGAGGATTTGACAGTTCATCCATCTGCATACCAATTTTGCATGCATATCTATATCTGTGTGGGTATGATGTGTTAATATGACTAATTATACACACACACACACACGTACGCCCAGTCACACACATACATATATATATATATATATATATATATATATATATATATATATATATATATATATATATATTATATATATATATAGAGAGAGAGAGAGAGGGAGAGAGAGAAATATATGGAGGGCCTGTAAAGCTTTAAAATTTTTAAACACTAAAGATATAATAAAAATGTTTATGAAAAAATCATATTATTTGTTGTCTATTTCATTCGATTATTTCTCAGTACATGTTAAGTGATTTTTTAGCGGATCTCACGTTTTACGTAGAAATGGATATAATGATTTTATGTGTGAATCTTTCTTGTTTGGATCATATATATATATATGTGTGTGTGTGTGTGTGTGTGTGTGTGTTAATAAGACTGAATTAATGTGGGCCGGGGGCAATTATGATAGTATGTCTAGTTTATATGTATCCGTCTCTTGTTATGAAGTGGAACAAGAGAGATTCAGACACAAAGAAAGTCATGCAGTCTTTCAAAAAATCTTTGACTCGTCAATTCGTTTCATCTGAATAATTTTGCAAAATTATTGACGTCAGTAGACAGAAGTGACACAAAGGGTTAACCATTTAGCGAACAATGGAATAAAAGAATTCTTTTTCTTTTTTCAATTTGAATCAGAAATGCTGTAGGTTAGAAACAATCGACAAAAACTGTCACTTTATATATATATATATATATATATATATATATATATATATATATATATATATATATATAAATATATACATATATATATATATATATATATATATATATATAACTTGGTATAGACAACGTAAATAGAATAAACAGTTAAAGAAGATTGAGCTGCTGCAGGAATCAAACCTGCACTTTGGCATTACTAGTCACTGTTTAGCTCAATGGTAAGAGCAACGGTACGTTTGGGTGGCTACCCTTAGATTGCAAGTTCGATTCCTAAAGTATGTGAATTTTCTTTAATTGTTTCTCACATCATTTACGTTGCTTTGGCCAAGGGATATATCAACCTTGTAGTGACGAGAGATCAATTCAAATGAGGATTTCAATGATTGATATATATATATATATATATATATATATATATATATATATATATAAAATCATGTGTTTCCATGTAGCTACAGAACTGAAGCATTTGAGCAGTCAATCCTTATCATGGCTAAAAAGAAAACTTTTTTGTTAGACAGTCCAGCAAAATAGGTTTTAAGAGTGGGATTCAATCTGCAATCTAATTTTATGCTAAATTGGTCCCTGGTTGGGGCTTTCGCTGCATTCACACTTGTATTTTGAAAATTCAGATTTTATACAGATCCAGCAAAAGGTAGAAGACGTAACTTATTCATTGATCACCCTTTTCCCAAATTTTTCAAATAATCACCCCCAACATGACATGCTGCCAAAAGATTTCGGTTATGTGACAATTCTATTGAGTGATTAACCAGACCTGTTTTTCTCTTCTTTCCAATTGAAGATCCAATGGGCGTCCATCGGAAAGACTCTGTGCATTTAATTAATAATCTACCCTTTTTATAAACACCTGCCCTCTTGCGATCAGTGCAACAAAGCGTAGGCTTTTTTTCATTCAGTTCTTTATATCAGTGGTCCTCACGATTGAGGAATGGTACCAGACCTTAAAGCATGTGCAGCAGGTCCACGAGTGAATTAATATTATCATTATGAGTACAAACTATAGCATATACAATACTCTCTCATTATCTTTGTAAAGTAAAAGAAATTTATTTCCTTAGATCTTGATATCAATTTCATTGAATAAACCCTTTTGGAAACAAAATCGAGTGTATTTAGGAGTTGACCAATTGTCTATATTCCAATAATGAATAACTGCCAACTGCAAATCAAACTCTGAACGGTATTTTCGCTTGTTGATTTCATTCTGCGGGAACAAAGAAGAGCGTCAAGCGAACTTTTGAAAAACAAAGAATTCCAGTACTTTTTATTTGTATCAGAATACTCTTCACCCTTGGCTAATGCACCTTTTGCTCTTTGAGAAAATAACGTGAAAACGTTCTTAATTGTTTGGAAGAGGTAAGATCAAATATTACGCCGATATTTTCTAGGGGAGGTAATTGAGATTTTTTCCATTATTCGTTGTATTCGTTCGTTTTAAAAGTACCGTTTAGTTTAGAGCCAATACGGCATGTAGTTAGGGTTAGTAAGTAGGCTAGGGTTGGTAAGTAAGGTTGAGGTTAAGATTAGCGGGCTGGTCTGGAGTTTGGTTTAGTAAGTAGGCCTGGAGTTAGGGTTAGTAGGCAAGTAGGTTTTTTGAATTATTCTTATGTTGTTAACAGCAACCGTAATAGTAACCCTAAACATAAAGCTCAATCATAGCCTTTCGAGTTGAATACAATCAAATGCAGTTCCAAACGTTCAGTGTTCTGCTTTCATTTTCTGTGTAAAATTTCTGAATAAATTTAGCCAGTTTTAGATATTAAACATTGAATTCAAAATAGCAGTGCCTGATAAATCATCGTAATATTTGATCTTATTCTAGACAATTTTTTCTCAATCGAGGACCCCTCTGTAACATACGCCACAGTCCACGTACTTGCTTAATCTGACGATGACTGATTACGTTTCCTCTTCATCTTCTCAAATAGGCGACTACAGTCTAATGAAATCACGGCAACAAATCTCGTACAACATCTGGTACGATAGGATTGTCAGGCGATACTGGGAAAAAGGAGGAAATTGGCCACAGATTGATTCCTGATATAAAGGCTTCAATGGGATCAAAGTTCAAACCAGAAGTGATTTAAAGGTATTAGTTTTGCTTTGACTTCTTTTATGGCAGGCTCTAACGATCAAGATTAATTCACTGTTCAAGGTTTCAGCCACGCATTCTGATAAACTTGCATAGTACCCACACAAAATGAAGTGTGGTATCTGTTTTGCCATAAGAATGTGTTACACACATACTCACACATACTTACTTATATTGATTTGTACTTTGATATCTGATATCATCACTAGTAGGTATTTTAGGAAACTTATTAAAAAATTACCACACATCATCAGAATTAAGGAAGATCCAAAAGGCAAAGTAATGAACCTAAGTAAATTTCGATTTACTAGGGACACATTCAAACTCCTTAACAAGGGCCTTAATTTCAGTCCCCGAACCCCACACTTTAACAATCACACCCTTAACAAAAATCTGTACGACTTCTTCTGAAGAATCAAACTTAGAGCCCACTTTGGAAAAACAAGCTATAATAGAGACATCCTAGATAGACTGAAAAACCTAAACAAATCCTTCATCCCAAAAAACATAGACACTACCATTCAAACTTTTGAGCTAGCAGTCAGAGAAGACATAAAAACCTACATCAACAACAACACTCAACAATCTCCAACACATGATAACCTTACTACTAAAGAGCGAAAGGCCCTTGATAAACTCTAAAACAATACCAACTTGATAATCACAAGAGCATAGTCATCTGGGGTTTAGATGAATACCTCATAGAAGCAAACTCACAATTAAGCAACACAGAATTTTATAAAGAACTTCCTAAAGACCTCTTCAATGAATACAGAAACACAATGACTCAATCCCTCACAGAATTATACAACAGCAACATGATAGATAAAAGGACACAAAATATACTGAAACCCACTTCCACAAAACCTGTTAGGTTCTACCTACTCCCCAAAATCTACATCCAACCCTTAGCAACGCAAATTAAATCATATATATGTAACACCACAGACCTCCTAAACAAAATCAAACACATCACAGCAATCCCAGACAAAGCATTTCTAGTCAGCATGGATGTTAAATCCCTATACTCCAACATCAAACATGATGGAGGTATCCTAGCACTGACAGAAGCTCTAAACAATAGAACTACTAAAGAACCCAGCACAATAACAATTACCACTCTTATGCACCACATTCTCACTCTAAATAGCTTCAACTTTAACAATAGACACTTCCTCCAGGTGAAAGGCTGCGCCATGGGCACAGTAGCGGCCCCATCCTATGCCAATATCTTCACGGGTAAATTTGAAGAAACCTACATTTACCCAGAGATATATAACGATTGCATTTTTTATGGTAGATATATAGACGACATTTTTTTCATATATACAGGCGAAAAAGCCAAACTAAACCATTTCTTTACACGTATAAACTCAGCACATAACTCTATCAAGTTTGACTTTAAAAATCCACTGACTCCATAGCCTTCCTAGACACCCGCATATACATAGACAACAACGGAAACCTGAAAACTACCCTCTACACTAAACCCACGAACACCCACAATTACCTCCACTCTAAATCATCCCATCCCCAACACCTAAAAAGAAGCTTACCATTTTCACAAGCCCTTAGAATTAGAAGAATCTGCTCTACTAATAGTGAACTTAACAGATACAACCAGAACCTATTACAATACTTCACCCAACGAGGTTATCCACTTGATTATACTAAAAACCAAATAAAAAAAAGCAACTAGAATACCCTGGGATGAAACCCTTATACTTTCCCACAATAAAAAACCTGACTGCATACCACTTATAACCACCTTCAACAACACACTCCCACCCTTAGCACACATCATCAATAAGAGATGGAACATCCTCACGATTAAAACAGATCCAAGAGGAACATTTACAAACCCATGTGTCATCGCTTACTGCAGGCCCCAAAACATCAGAGACATGATTAGCAGTAATAATATCATTAACAACAAAATCGTACTCAAAAACATCCCTAGTATCACTAAATTCTGCAAAGCTTGCAACATAAGAAACAGTCTATGTTGCAACCACCTCAAATACACCAACACATTCACAAGCACTACCACAAAAGAGTTACCACATATATCACAACACCAACTGCCGCAGTAAGAACATTATATACCTCCTAGAGTGCAAGAGATGTAAGTTACAGTACATTGGCAAGTCCGAGTGGCAATTTAATATTAGACTCAACAATTATAGACATAAGATTAAGTCAAAAAATAATCGTAGCCCACTCCCTGTAGAACTACACTTTCGCACACCTGACCACAATTTTGCCACTGATGCTAGCTTCACCATCATAGAAAAAATAGAAAAAAACTACTCCAATTGACATAACTAAAGTTCTTGAGAAACACGAAGACATGTGGATCAACAAACTTAAAACCCTATATCCTAATGGATTAAATACTAAACTGAACAACTCTCACCACACTGAACACTAATACACACAACTCCTACCATTAATATCCTCACACCCACATCTAAGACACATTCAATAATGGAAGCTTCAAAGTCACCCAGACCCACAGGGAAAATTCACCTTAGCCAGTTATAACCCCTGTCCAAATCATAGCCAACACATTTTCAATAACTTGTAAGGTTGATACCTATGTAGCTCCTTGACCTCACCACCCCTCCATTTACACTATCCCTAACATACCAAAAAACCTAACTCCACATCACTCCTCCTACCTTGACACACTCTGCCCTCCCTAAGACCAACTGCTGCTGTTTAATCAAAAACTTGATACCTAACTGGACTTTCTCCCACTCAGCAGGAGGCCTCCAGCAGCCCTTATAACATATTTTACCCACAAGGCATAGCTCCTGGCTGTGGACTCTGGTTCCACATGTGAACTTTAGACACATAGTCACACAGCACACACCACTGAAGATGGGAAAAATCCCAAAACATGTTTGAACCATTTACATATAAGGATCAATAAACCTTACTTCAAAACACTTTACTACGGAGTCTGTCTCACTCTTTACAGTACACATTATATATATATATATATATATATATATATATATGCACGTGTACATATATACACACATATATGCACATGCATTTATATATATGCATACATAGGTGCACACATATATACATTCACAAACACACACACACACACACATATGCATACATGCACACACACATATATAGTTTATAAAGCTTTACAGCTTCTATACTAAACTCAAAAACATTTTTTAACTTTTTTTGTATCACTCCAGACACTTTTTTTCGATCATTTGTTAATGTAATTTATACAATTCTCTCCAGTGCTTTTCTCCTGATTTATATGTACTCAGTTACTACGGTATGAATTTTCTTTTGTTAGGATAATCAGTTGTTTACCAGGTAAGCGTTTCTGGGATTTTATAACAAAACAGTTATATTAACATAGCTCCCTAGCAGGAGAATCACATTATGTTGGCAAGCTTTCTGTAAAGCAAACTCAACTTTCAAGAACAAGGAAATTCCTGGAATCCTACAAATAAGTGTCTTTAATCAATGCATCCTCCCGATAGTCACCTACCGAGCAGAAATATTGAACCGAACCAAACGACTGAGAACCATGCAACGAGTACCGTAGAAAATCATGTTCAACCACACATAGAAAGATCATAAGACAACCCAGTATATAAGAGGAAAGACAAGAGTTCGAGATATCAAAAAAATTAAAAAAAACGCAAATGGTAATGGGCTGGATATGCTGCAAGAATGCCATACAACTGCTTGACATCACGATGCACAAGATCCCTAGATATCATATGCTGAATCGTGGCCGGCAAAAAGTAAGATGGCGTTACGTGCTAGACTCATCAAAGAAGTACTGGCTCCACGATTTCCTTGATAGAGAGGTCTGGTGAATCTATATCCAGCGACAGATGCTAAATGACTGCTGGAGGCGTGGATTTGGAACACATAAAGTAATTTTTTTTTTAAATAGATAAATAAAATAACAACAATGATAACGGAAATGGATCAAGAAATAATTCCGGTTCAACCTTTTGATAAACAGGTTATAACAAATATTGGTAAGATATTTATAGACACAAAGATTAGAAAAAATACTTACCAATACTTAAAACTCTCAACGAAATACCGTCAAAGAAGAATATCGCTGTATAGACAACATGGGGGAAAATAATCAAAAACAGCAAAATACGTCTCTCTCTCTCTCTCTCTCTCTCTCTCTCTCTCTCTCTCTCTCTCTCTCTCTCTCTCTCTCTCTCTCTCTGTTTTCCCCTGGACTACATCAGACTTGTTATACCAGGTTCTCTTTCAACCAGGACGAGATGTTCTATTGTAAGGAGGTTGTTCAATGGCTATTTACCATTTCTACTAGATGGATTGAAAGATAATTGTAAGGATGCGCTACTCATCCATTCTCTTTTTGCTTGACCATCGTGGCATACCAGCAACGTGGCATTTTCAGGCGACGACACAAAGCGTTGGAAGGAGTATGCAACTGACTTTCCTAAAGTCATGCTCACCCAACCTCACCTGAACTTTGAGCTCTGTTTGCCGATTCTGTTTTATGTAGATTTTAACTTTAGCGTGACATTTAAATTTTAATTTCCCTACCATTTACTTCCTTCTTCCTATCCAATCACTGTTGAGCACCTGGTAGAATAGCCAAGGGGTCGACGGTATTAAATAAGAGACTTGGCGTAGTACTTGTCTCGGTACCAAAAAGAAGGATGTGACGTACCCGATGGTGGTGTGATGATGTTAGTCGTTACATCAGGTCGATTATTGTTTGTTTGATTTGGCAGCGCATATGAAGCCATCTTGGGGAGTTAATCCGATGTTGATGAAGGGATGGAAAGCTTCTTGGCACTTTTCAATTTAGACACATAAAGTAAAATAAATGGAAGAAATTCTTTGTTCAAATTTAAAATCCTACCCTCTATAAGTAACCTGACCCGTTCAACGTAAAAGATGGAAATGAGGCCGACGTGACTTCTTAAAAGGTTTTTTTTTTCGGTTAGAAGTGAAAGTATTTATGATTGAATCTCTATAATGGATAAAATAGTGGTATTTCCCACGCCACGGGCACTAATGTAGAGGAAATAATTACTGTCTCGTGGAATTTAAGTTAGAAGCAACACAAAAGGAAGAAAACTTCTGAAGTATTTTCCATTTGTTTTTCTGTCTGTCTCGAGTAGAATTGAAAGTCTCAAGTGCTGCACTCGTGACTCAAATAGCAAAAAACTTTGCCTAGATGCCTACGTCCGGAGACGTCTATAATTAGAAATACTGATAGGAAACGTGTCACCCAGGCTGTACGTTGGATCGACTTTTTTAGCCTAATTCTACGGATCAGGTAAAATTGTTTTCCCTTCAAAATGTTGCCTTATGAGATCGACGTTGTTTTTACTACCAACAAACGTCACAAGGTCTACGAGAGCCAAATTCGCTTTATTTCATACTGGAATTGAAAAGGGTTGGAAGCATCAATAGAGAGGGATGTGGAGTGCAAGAAAAAGATTCTCAATACAGTGAATTTTAGTTTATAGGATCGAAGCAGGACCAATTGTTTGCAAACCAATGACTTGCTGGTCAGATTATATAGAACTGAAGTCCCTTTTCCTTTCTTTTAAAAATTTGAGGCAAGAGCTAAGAATATTTGAAAAATAGTTATTTTAAGGACTAAAAATGTATCTTTTAGTAATTCTTTTCGTTCAACTTCGGTTTTTTACCTTTTTTACTAAAAGTTGAAGAAAAATGGGTAATATTATAAAGTAAATACTACTGATTTCCCTATAGAAATGCATTGGAAATTAGGAAGAAAGGGGTTATCAATGATCAGGAATCAGGTTGTGTGTTAGGGACAGAATAGGGATTTTTTATACATAAAATGCTTCAAAAATAATTTTACTATTGAAATACATTAGTATTTTGGACGGAATAATGATATTTCAATGAAATTCTGTAATTTTTTCAGCGTCTGAAACAAATGTCAAAACTTGTGTAAACAGCGTTGCAGATGTTGAACAAAGTCTGTTCTTGCTTATTGCGTCTTTTAACTCATTATTTAGTGTTGATACGCCAGACAAGGACAGATACTTCATACCCAGCTTTCAATTATACAACAGACACTTCATACCAGCCTTCAATTATAGGTTTTTTCTATTTCTCAGAATCCAAAATGAAAAAGTTTATTTAGACACGCAACAAACTCAAATGGCTGTTGCTGTTTTGCTCTGGCTTCTCTTGGAAAATTTTTTAAAAAAACTTAAAAATCAAACCATAGATGTTCTTTTCTTGTGTGGATATCAAGTGAGGACATTGTTGCCGATATTATTTCTAATTTTACATCTAAAATTGAGTCAAAAAACATCGAAACACATTCAAATTTCTCCAGATATATAACTGAAATGAAGGAAATAGATTGCATATTAATGAAGGATAAGATGTGATTTTAATTTTCAACATTTACTTAATTGAAATATTAGTTGAGTCTTGCTATCAAGAAATGGTGGAAAAATAATTAATTTTGTCATTGCTTTGTACTTGTAAATTAATTAAACATCACGTTGCACAGCATTTTTAGTTTATTCTATATATTTCTAAGTATTTCTTTTAAATTTCCCGAATATTAAACTAATATTAGAGTAAATTAATGAAGATAAGATTCATCAAGTTTAACGCAACATAAGATTCCTTTTCAATTAAGTTATTTTCATTGACGTCATTGATGACGTAAGCATGACAGACTGCTAATCATTATGTTTGGATTGTTTTATTCAAAACACCAGCTATTTTATTTTCTATAATTGAATTAAAAAAAACGTTACGTGTTTTATTTGAATTTATCTAAATAGCACTCCCTGATGTCTGGACGTGATAAGGAAAAAAACTTCATTCCGATTGTAAAAAACACAATCTCTCTTCCTTCGGCTTCGCGATTTGTAAAGTCGACTTAGAGGTGACTAGCATCCAAAGTAACGACAGTAACTTTACCATTCTTGCTCGAGGCACCTATTGCTAGTAGTCACCCATCTGAGTACTGACCTGACTTGATGTTGCTTAATTTCGGTGATCGTAAGAAAATTGGTGTTTCTAACGCGATTTGTAAATGTAAATTTACAGCGAGGTTGTTTACGCTTTCTTATCAATTAACAAGCTCATCTTGTAGACCAGCGAAGTGGGCCAGGTTTGCAACATCTCTTGGACTTGCAGGCCAAGACAAACTGATAGTAAAAACATGGGGGATGTGTAAAGATAACACTATGTTTTCTAATCGTTCATTGCAAACCCTAATAAATATTATTTACTATTATGAATGGACTTCAATCGTGATATAATTCTCTCAGCGTTAGTGTTAAAGATGGAGAATCAATGAGAACGGTGCAAAAGATTATCAAGTAATTTGAATTAACTTGACCTTCCAATAGCATATGTTGCGTCAATCATTCATATTAATGAAAATAAATAATTTATAGAAATTGTAAGTGATATCCTGCTTCCAACCACAATTGCTATATTTCTTTTTTTTCCTTCTTTCTTTTCAAATATATCGTTATAAATGATATTCAGGTGATTTATTTGACACTTGATCCTAGAAGGTTAAGTTTATTAAACATTTGATCAAGATTGCAGCACTAACATTTTAGGAACCCAAGTTGATAAAACTAAATTTTTATTGTGTTCATAGAAAAAAAAATATTGTATTTTGGAAATTTCTAATGTTAATAAGTGGGGACAGTAACAATCATAGTCCAAGGGTGGGGGCAGATATATTCACCCCAAAGATTGTAAAAAGGTTGCGAATAATTTTTGTTTCTATGTGACATGAGAGTCTCAGGAAAATGCATCGTACAAATGTAGATGTAATGACGTCATCAAGATGACTGCCAGTCCATCGTGCACTTGCCACATTCCATTAAGCAAAACCTCTCGTGCGTTTGTGCTTCATGGATGGGATTCTAAAAATGTTCCTAATAAAATGTAGAGACTTTTTATTCATGTACATTTTCAGTTGACTTTATCATTTTTTGTGGAATTTTTATCAAAACATTTGAAATGGGCATTTTTGTTTGTTAAGTATCACGTTTAACGGGAATATTTAACCAAAATATTCCTAAAATGGTGACCAGAAATAAGATAAATACTATGGAAGAAAATTTATCAAGTATTTTTAATTGACTTCCCAATATCAACTATTGAATCAATCAAATAATGAAAAAAAATACTTCATGAAAAAACTATAATTGATTACTTACTTCAGGCCACAATTGATCGAATATTTTTTTCCAATGTATCATTATAAAAGTATTTTAAGTGGTTGATGCGAATTAAATACTTGAGATAATGTAAAAATATTTCTACGAATAATAACACAGTTAGCCGGGCGAAATGCCGTGGACCATTTGCTAGTTTAGTGATTCCTTTCCACGATAATCCCTCATTGCTGCGTCCTTGTGCCAAACTTAGCTAGTTTCGTAGATCGGATAGTTGCGTATCTCCTACTAGCGTCAATGGTTGGTGTTCTATCCCAGGTAGAAGCCAGATATTGAATACTGATTTTCAAGGTCGGGAAATCCTCCTTCGTTTAGTGAATATCAAGGAATAAATCATCGGGCACCAAATGAGGATCGAACAATTGCTTGTAAGACAAACTCGTCAACCATCACTCAATCACAGCAAACGTTCTCGTTTAGATAGAAATGATCATCTAGTACTGATGACTTCAGTGATGACTGAAAAGCTGGCAACATTCCCAACACTTCTTGTTTCTTTTGTCTCCTATATACATCTGAAAATTGAAGGGAGAGGACTCGTGTTGACGATAGTACCTTTCCTGTTTTAAAATGACTGTGGTTCTAATAGGTCAGGGTTACTGATCCAAAGGTAGGGGCTAGTATATTTAGCGTATTATGAGAGTTATTGTTCGGGTTAGTTCACCATCAACACTTGCTATTCCACTGCTGGAACTGCAGGAATTTTACAACGGGAAAGGCAACAATTACCATCATGTCTACTGATAGCTTCATGATTCATTTGACAGCTTTCCTGGATGGTAAATTGACTGGATAGAACCAGCGCATATATGGTCTGACTTTCAAGCTTGTAAAGATTATTATAGTATGGTACAAGACCAACTAGCCAACGGCAACTGTCTTGAATACAATGATAGAAATTAGTTTAAGGGCGTAGGTTTACAGCAAGGCTGGGTTTTGTGATTTAGGTATACGGTGACGTTCTCATCAGTTGATATTGAACGTACACAAAACTGGGGAATAGATAGTGTGTATAAACTGTACACTTGAATAGCTCCCATTCCTACTATTTCTAGGATATTTGTTGGACAAAGGTAACTTTTGAAAAGTGACTAAATTCGTAGACATTACCGCAAGGAAAAAATGACAAGAAATCACTGAACTCACTGAACATAGCTTGCGGGTCTACGTAATCACAGATCTGCATCCATCACTTCAGAATGATGTAATTATCCCCAATTCATAAAATAGGTTGCCGTTTATTACAGCGGGTCTAAATAGCGTCACTGTGTCTCGCTCCGACTCTTTTACTCTCAGGATCTTATTCTAAAAACGTTTTTATTTTGTTCCTCTGTCTCCTTTGTGTCATTCTCCATTTCTGTTTAATCACATCCTGTCATTTTTTTTACTGCTTCCAGCAATTGGACCCATGGACAAAATTGCGGAGGCTTCTTACGAAAAAGGCTTCAATTTGTTCAACTTGTGTTCAAAGCCTGTCTGTCGCCTACGTGCGTACAAAAAGTTAACCTGTAATATTCAACGATCAGTATCAGCTTCAAAATGGAAAGAATTCGATTAAAAGCTTGAAAAATGCATAGAATACTTATACAGTATTGGTCGTTGAAAATTAATGTACAAACCTCAGTGATCTCTGATCGAAATCATGTCAATTTTAAAGGTTTATTACAATGTTAAAATTAACTTTTTGAAATGTATTGGATATGTTTTCCACTGTTTCACTGTTAACTGAATGGAAACCACAAGACCCGAGGACAGATTGTACCAATATTGGCAATCAGATTAATTCACAATGGAAATTAGCTTTTATTCTATAATAATGAAATTACCATTCTGTTGGTTGACTATTGTTGAATACCAGTGTCATCGTTGGACTCCAGTATGAATGAAACGATTGGCACAGCAACCTAAATTTACCATTTATTCATAATGAAAATTAATATTCATTCCTTTGTTGATAAGAAGAATTAAAAAAAGGTTTGTATGCAAGGCTCAGTCAATGCATGCTGATATTATGTCTACCAAAGTCGGGGGAATTGCTGTGTGGTTTATCTCTTGCACCTGTGTCCTTCATCATTATTCATTCTTTTTTTCAAAAGATGTGGGTGGTCTAATGATTAACAGCATGGAGAATGGAACTGGCAAACCAGTTTGTGTTTACTTTGTACTGATGCCCTTGGGAAAAGCATGAATCCTTCTGTTCGAACCCCAGCTATGCGTAAAATGCAGAAAAAATCAGGACTTAAACATAACTGGCAACCTGGAATCAACTCTTTTATAACGTTGGAAACTTTGCAGCTAATGACGTGGATATACCATCTGGTTATTATCATAAGAGTTGGACAACTTTTCTTAACAATGTGCAAATGGGAAAAATTCAACCGTTGATAGCTAGAATTTGATGACATAATGATTTGGTGAAGAAAGACTTGATATCATGCTTCTTCTTCTTCTTCTTCTTCTTCTTCTTCTTCTTCTTCTTCTTCTTCTTCTTCTTCTTCTTCTTCTCCTTCTTCTTCTTCTCCTTCTTCTTCTTCTTCTTCTTCTTCTTCTTCTTCTTCTTCTTCTTTCCCTATCATGCCAGTGCTATGGTTCACATTTCTGCTTTCATTTTCGTTCCTCTGTTGGGCCACTGCTAACAATTAGTGTTGTAGTCTTTATATTTCTAGCACTTTCCTCGGTATCTGCGCAGTTCCTAGCTGTGCTGTGGTCTGTACAGTCTCAATCCTACCTTTTATCCCGAGCTCCTCCAGTCTCGCCATCAGTGTCTTTGGGACAGTTCCCAGTATGCCTACTAAGACTGGCACTACCCTGACTTTCATGTTCCAAATCTTCTTCAGTTCTCTTGCTAGATTTTGGCATTTTTCCAGTTTTTCACTCTCCAGCCTATTCACTCTATGGTCTGCAGGCACGGCAGAGTCTTATTTTTTGGCAGGTTTTCCCTGTCTTGTCTACAATTACCAGGACTTGTCTTCTTGCCTGGATGAGGTAGTCTGTTTGGATGTCAAAGTCCCAAAGTAATGTGTGCTGGTACCACCCTTCCGCATGGTTGAATCCCATTCGTTTGCTTGGTGTATCACAGTTGTTACTCTATTGTGTCTGTGTGCATACCCCTTCTGGGCTAGTTGACTACATTCACTAGTTATGTGGTTTAAGGTCTCATCTCTCTCACTGCACAGGCGGCACTTGCTGTTTTATTATTATCATTATCATCAGCAATTTTACACCAATTGCCTGGTGGTTACCGTTGGAGGTTGAGTGACAGCAAGTCTCCTCAAACTTGTTTCTATTCGTCGACACCTCTTTTATGACCCCAAGGGCTCCTTAAATAGTGGGTATTATTTCAGACTCAAGTTGCCAATTTTTCGTTTTCAAATTTCTGATCTTGTACCTAGATAAATTTCCAATTTTATTACCGATATGTATTTGTCTGATAGAATGGCCATACCTATTTATAGGGAGGAACGTTTTTGAAAGATGCCGGCTTAAATCTGCATTCAAATCAACCTCAAGTTTGCAATATAGCAAGGTCAAAAGGGCAGAGAAATCATAAACTAGTTGATACTCTTTGGAAAAAAGTTCACGGATATATGATGAATTTCTATGAAACTATTTTTTAAGAAAAAATAATAGCAAATTTGTTTTAGTAGAAGGAGTTTCACACAGTTGGAAGGAGTTAGTTTCATCAGCAAAATTCTCACCCTTGAATGAAAGAGTCAAATCTTACGGAAAGCGATCCAAGAAAAGAACTCTGTTTGTTTCATAAATATAGAGTAACAGAATGAATTGGTATCAAACCGGCAATACAGGGAGACCCAATGATGACTGAAAACGCTTACGGCGACCTGCAAAATTAGTTTTGATTCTAATGGAAAAAAACCCAGGATGGATTTGGAGTTATATGCTTATTTTGTTTTGTTTTGCTTTGTTCTTATTGAAAAGAGAAACACTGGATCTGTTTACTAGTGAAAGTACATTGTTTGAATCAATAGGGAGGAAGAATTTATTTCTTCAGCAAAATAAAACCTAAAAGCCCAATAGAAAAGTCCAGTGTTACGACCAGCGAACAAAGAATATCCAATTTTTCACAATTACAGTAAATGCTTGCTTTGAATTCCAGTATATCATTTCGAAGGATTGCTCCAAGGGAAAGGAGCAACGAAAGAATGTACGTATTATATTGCTAATTAGGTTTCTACATTTCATGTCGGAAGTTCATCAACGGTTGTAGTGATCCGGCTCCTTTCTCCTTCTCCCTCTCACCAACTCCTGTTTCCCCCACCCACTTAGTTTTTCATAGCCAGAGCCACAAGCCAGCCGACTTTTGCCCGAATACGACTCAGTCTATGCAAATCGAAATACATCTTAACAAGTCTTCATTACGACATTACAGTGCTACAATACAGCGTCCTCTATCGGGCATGATTTGGAATAATTATTTACGCGAGACACAGTCTTTAAGTCGCCAGGTTTTTATTGGACAACGACCAGTATTTCTCTCTCTCTCTCTCTCCCTCTGTCTCTCTCTCTCTCTCTCTCTCTCTCTCTCTCTCTATATATATATATATATATATATATATATATATAAATATATATAATCCCTTTGTATCCATCTATCTGTACAATTTCTCTTCCCCTCCCCCACCTAGCTTCTCCATGCTTGTACCTCGTTATAAACCGGATGTTCGTAGGTCGTGTACTGTCATTAAATATCGAAGTCGAAGATCAATGACACAACAGAAGTTCAGTAAATGAGTTTGCGTCACTGGTTCAGCATGGGACTGATCTGCATGTGTAATGCAGGATATATATATATATATATATATATATATATATATATATATATATATATATATATATATATATATATATATATATATATATATATATATATATAATGCCATGCTACTGTCGTATATAAACAAGGTAGACAGTTTTTGTTTATGCTTGGGCAATTCATAACAAGAAGATAACTTCTAAATTTAAGGACAAGAACAGAATTTGATTAAGGGTGTCCCCATGCCACTGCAAAGAAAACTTTGGAGAGAGGGACTTCTTTAATGGAAACCACGGATAAGGAGAAACACTGAATGAAAAACTGCAAATAAGTGGGATCTCTAGAAGGGAAGCTATGAATTATATCTAGAAAAAAAAAATTTGATCTATAATCCAATGTTCGTGATAGTCGATGACGTAATTTTATATCAATCTCAAAAATTGAATAAGAAATAAATGATTGTCTTTTGATGTCAAAAAGAAGAATGTGCCAATGAAAGGGAGACTGCTGTTATTTTCTCAATCACGAGATTCGAGTGAAAAAAAAAAATAAGTGACCTCACAAAGTGACTTATAGAGATGTTGGACACATCTCAAAATCACATACACTTGTAATACAATCTTTAACCCCCAAATATTACAAAATTTATTAGTCAAAATTTCATATCATATGAGCACAAACAAACCTTTTTACTTTGATACTTATTACATTTGTATTATTGTATTATTACAATAGCTGCTGTGCGTGGTAGAGAGTCACGTTTGCTGAGGTTTCACACGTTCACTTTGCTCTGGTACCCTTAGCAAATTCTCTCCCGGTACAGGTGAATAATGGGACAGTTAGCCATTGCTATAGAAACAATGAATAAATTATCGATGCTATTGATCCTTCAGATGGAGACTGAGCCATTGCCCAAGATGCCTTGTCGTTTGGAAAGACCAATTATTATTATTATTATTACTAGCATATACCTGTATCTGGAAAAATGATTGCCTTATTTATGTATGGATAGGCATTAAGGAACATATATGTATTCTATTAAGTAATTCAGTTTGTTTTTTAATCCAAATTATTTTTTTAGATCCATTAATCCTAATTTCAAGTTAATTTCAAGTTTTCTTTTCAAGTCTCGATTCCACTCAAGCTGTTTTATTGTGTGATCAGACATGAGGTCTGTAGAGTTTTTATAGCGTCATGTTCATTGTTATGTTACAGCATATGTTGGTTTTATAAGCCTTCAATTGTTTTATTAGCTATGTTATTCAATTTTACATGGCCACAGTCCATTAAAGGTTTCAGGTTATCAGAGGAATCGGACAGAACAACCATGCAATCAATTATAAAAGTAAACATATTGATTTTTCAAGTGGATTTTATATTGATAGATTATATACCCATGACTTCATTTGGGAGTTCAATGCAAAAAGCCTTGCTAGTATTATAAATCTTTGTCTGCAGGATCGATCCAAAACGCCAACTCTCAAAATACGAGTGGTCATAGAAAACAAATCGTTCTTTTTTTTCAAAGCTTTTTCAAGTTCTGTTCTATATTTTCTAACACGAAATTGTTTTAATCTCCAACTAAATGAAAAAAAGCAAAGTTTTTCTCTAAACATAAAAATAGGAGATGCAGAGTGACCCAACGATTACCAGTGCAGAATTTCTAAACAGAGTTCCAACCTAGGATACTTGCAGTCTCTTTGCACTGATGCCTTTGTGAAACGTATGAATCCACTTTTCCCTTCCACTATGGGTAATTATCAGAGCAGTTGGGGCCCTTTAGGTAGGCATTCGGTTTAAGTGAAGGTTACTCTGACAGAAAGAAGCCTACAACTTGGCTTTATCCATAGATGGTCCCAAGCCCGGTTGGGAAATTGGGAGGGCTGGGCTATGTTTGATAATCAGACATGGCTAAACAACCCTCTCCAAACAATGGCACAAAGAATCGGGGAAGATCTCTCTGATCACTAAACATTGCTTGAAGTTGATAAAGCGATGTCGTAATACATGCTTAAGGTAGCTGATACTCCAAGACGGTCACTCCTCTAGGCAGTGACCAAGCTTTAAGTTGCTTAACTTCAGTGAATGTATGTGAAGCAGTGTGTCTAATATGATTGGTCTGTAACCAAGTGGCTGATAATATTGCATTGCATCGGAAGAATTCCTGTCCTAGTAATAAGACTACAATCATAGGGTCCTAATCATGTCTGTTATCATAGTACCCTTGTGAGGAGACTGCAGACACTGTGTCCAGGTGATACGATCGACGTCTTCAGAGACAAGGCGAAGTGTAAAGATTGTCTGGATCATGTCTTCGCTTGGTAACTTTAGTGAGAAAAGCGATATTAGGAATTCTAACTCGATTCGCCAATAAATGCGAGCTGTTTTAAATGTTATCATCAGAATACCACTTAAACCAGCTCACACATTTCAGGGTATATACCTGCAATATATGTATATATATATATATATATATATATATATATATATATATAAGCGAGAGAAAGAGAGAGATGTATGGGGGGGACATTGAATGAAATATTTGTTTTAGAAATCATCTAAGATTGTCTCCCTATGCTTATGGGCGCCCACTCCCACTTATATTAATCATCAGAAATTGTTTCTGGAATCGAGCCCATAATTCTTCGAATGGTTTATTCTATAGTCAAAGTTTCCCTTAATTACCATTTATCTAGTGTCAAACCTTCAATCTCTATAACCAAACACCCGTACTTAAGCAAAAGAGACGCAAGAAAATCAATAACTCTTCAAGTGAACATACACGAGCCGGTAGACATGTATATCTATGCGTAAAGACGATAATATATTCATACACATGTTCTTAGCTATTTATCAAAGCTGGTAAATAAAATTATGTGCACGCATACCAATCGGGTAATTGGGGAAAGTTCAACTGGAGATCTGTGAACTTCTTACCAGCGAAGTCACAAACTTTCCGCTGACAAACTTTTCGCCCATAAATAAGAGATACGAGAAGTTAGTTCTTGACATACCTGACTAAACTCAAGTTATCAACTATATATCTATCAAGAAGCTCCTAATTAGGACAAAGGCTGCACCTGCATGGATCTAGTACTCACACACTGTGGAAAAGAACTAGCAAAACCTAGGGGTATCGTGAGGTACTGCAAGGGTATCTTGGATTAGTTAGTAATGGTTGTTCAGTCCCGATTCCATGCCTGACGCCAATATTATCAACTGATCGAAGTTCAAGGTGGCACTGCCTCTGTTTTCGTCGCCATAATAGTAAGTTCATTTACATACTAGCAAACTACTAACGGCATTTATGTCATATCCGGATATATCAGTAATTTGAAATATTCATATTTTGGAACATATATACATCATAATATATATATATATATATATATATATATATATATATATATATATATATATATATATATATATAAGTTCAAGTTGATTATCTTAATACTATATTGAACTACTGGAACAACAAGTCAGTTAATTGTCCGTATTTATTTTTCGAGTTTGATTCCGTTTTTATGATTAGTTTTATTCGTCTACAGAATTTTTTTTTCTATGATGCTATTGTGTGGTATATCTTTAACATCATTTATACCTGAATATTCATAGGTTTCTTCTTGGTCGAATTCCTCGATCTCAGTATTTAAGTCTGTATTAATGGATGATGAAGTGGTTAATTTCCCCCTTTCAGAAATAGCTTCCACACATTTATCGAGTCTAGACTCCATCCCAGTATCATCTCTAAGTCTCTTAACTGTTTTCAATAGGTTTTCCATTTTCTCGTCATTCTTCCTGCAGTTTCAAGTCATCCACATAGGAGAGGTGGGTTATGGTCATATAGATTTCGTATTCATATGTGGTGTTGTTAAGCTCATGTGAGAGAGGTATTGGATACAAGCCGAATAGAAGGGGTGAAAGAGTCACCTCAGAAAATTTTTTTCGTTGTTTTCAGACACACAACATTAGAATAGGAAAGGAATAGTTTTGCTTTGCATTGTGTTACGCTTCTCTGGAAGATATTCCTAATTGTTGGTGAGATTTTGTAGATTTCAAATGATTTCATTATCCATGGATGGGAGACGCTATCAAATGTCTTGTGGTAGTCTATCAAAGCAGAGCTAAAGTTAAAGTGTTTTGAGTTGTAGTTCTCTAAAATCTTTCTATTTAAGAGGATTTGGTCTTTGCAGCCGTAGGAGTTTTTCTTGCATTCTGTTTGCTGTTGGGGAAGAATGTTATTTTGATCAATAATGAGAATATTTTGTCTGTTAAATCCTATTTATTGTTGTCGATCAGGTAATAGGCCTATACTTTTTGTTTTTTATGTTTGCTTTGTTTGGTTTAGGTAGTAGGAATATTACCCATCTGTTATCCAGTAGTCGTTTTCTCTGGATTGTGTATAATGTCTGATAATGAATACGCTACATCTTGGTGCATGGGGTTTGGGAGTTGAGCCAGACATTAAGGATTTTGTCTTTTCTTGAGGTTTTCTATGTATGGGATTTATTGAGAGCTTCTTTGACCTCCTAAATAAGGATATGATTCCATTGTTGTTGTCCAGTGTTACTCATTCTTCTTCCCTTTTCATCCAGGCAGCATTCTCGTTTAATCCTTTATTCGTACTCCAGATGTTTTTCCATTAACTTTCTACATCCTTCATTTCCGGTGGCTGTTTGATTTCTATCGTCTCTTTGTTAAGCTCTCGGCACACTTTTTTGGCATCCGTTTTGAAGATCTTATTTTGCCAGTAAAACTTGTTTCTTTTATTGTAACGTCTTATTCTTTAGGTCCTACCTGTATTTTCTGTTTGACAATCTCTTTGACATTCAAGGTTTCATTTCTGTCTGCTGGTTTGTACTTTCATTTGACTTTCCTGACTTTATAGGTTGTAGTCTTGTTACGTCTGGATGGTTCATCCAGTATCGATAACTCTCCTCTTAGCATTTTAATTTCTTTTTGTATTTTTGTTTTCCACCTAAGCTATTTGCGTGTATTATTGTTCTTTTTAGTAATATTTGTGCCACTCTCTTGGGCGGCAGCTGTGGCTGGATTTGGAAAGATTTAAGATAAACTCATCGTCTTTTCTTGGTATCAACCAGAGAAGAAGCGAGTTTCGATTTCCCCCCCGGATTTTTGGTCGGATTAATCTGCTTTGCTGTGTTCGGGGCTCTGAGACTGAGAGTTACTACGATGCCAACTTTTTATAATGATGTTTCAGTAATATTTCGTACTAACCAATCATAGTGTATCAGTATTACATACCTATTCTTTTATTTATTTATTTTTTCTGGTAGAGAGAAAAGAGGAATAGAGACGGAATCAAACAAACAATAAATGGAGAAAACAACAAAACAAAAGATGATCATAAAGATAATAAAGGGTTGAGTTTATTCACAAATCAGTAAGATTTCAACAGGATTAGATATATTATTATCATTACTATCATCATCATCATAATCATCAACAACAACAACAACAACAACAACAACTTTGATCGTCTTATAAGAATTTTTCAACCTAGTCCAGGTAAAATTTCTTGTTCGGGCTAAATACTGGTATGTCGCATTTTTCAAGAGGTCGCTTTAAGCCACTTTTTTTCGCATTTACAGAAAAAGATGAAAATCGGAAAAAATTAAGCATTTCATTCCCAGCATTTGGAGAGGCAACGAACATCTAAATTTCAAATATCTCCAACCATCCAATGAGTCAGCTTGACATACCATCACCACCATTTTAAGGGTCTGGGAGCGCTCATAAAAGATTGCTTGCTGTGTGCTCATCGAGGCGTTTCAATCGATCTTTTCTACAGTCTATGTCAGGGTTATGATCAGTCAAAAGATAGGGGGAGGATTTTTCTCATGGATTATACACTTGACAAAGGCTGAAGGATGTACCAGCCGGAACGTTGTGTCAACAGCACCAAAAGCACAAGGGAGTTCAGTTGCCTGGAAAAAATAGAAATGTTTATACATTTCCACAGCAATCACATCAAAAATGTTCTCCTCTCTTGTGAAAACCATTTTTATTGCTAAACGGTAATCAGAAAGAATTTATTGGTAATTCAGTGAAATCTTATGTAATTTTGGTAAGCACCTCCAACACTTGCGGAGCTTTTATATAGAATATTTGTGACCAGCAAACAAGCGCTTGAGGCTAACTGTCCTCCCACATGCAGAGCATTGGACAGCTTTTATTGAGGTTGAATGTCGTGGGGAGAGTGTCGTGTACTTCCATTATCAAGGAATCTTTTTCTTTTTGAGGCTACGAAAATATATATTCACTGTTACTCACTGTGGACATTTCTTTGCATCTTCATATTAGAAACCGTCAACCAAAACTGTCAAAATATATTCTGTGATTTTAAGTTGGTCTGGATGGCTATATATGTACGTATTTATCACATGTACTGGGTGCACTGATGGGGTTAGAGGGCTGAAATTCAAACATTTATTACATATTATGCCAAGGAAAACATTTGGACAATTCCCCATAAAAAGTTTTCTGTCAGAAAGAGGGCTTAATTAACAATATAAGTTCATGCTAAAATGTTTTTTTGGTTTGTGCCTGGTATTCATATTTTATTCAAATATCTGTCTTGTGAAGTGATCACTACTAAGTGATAGAAATAACTCATTCATTGATCACCCTTTTTCCAATACTTTAATTGAGCATCCCTAACACAGTATGCTTCTAGAAGACAGTTTCTATTGAGTGTCTATGACCTGTTTCCAGTGCTTCTTAAGGGCAAAATATCAGTCGTTGAAATCAATGTTTGTGATTATCTATTTTCAGAGCAATTTTACCTGTCGAGAAAAGATTTATACAAAATTATTGGTTTGGAGCTCAGAGGGGTAGGGTCACAAACCCTACTTTGCCTAGGAGTATACACACGTATGTTATAATTCATTTGACTGTCGCTTGCAGCAAAGCCAGTTTGGGCCTTCGGAGAAAGAGAACTTTGGCTTGCGTTTCTGGGTGCAGAGTCGAGATCTGCCTCCTCATTTACAGAAATGATGGTCATCACTACGTGGTCTGTCATCTCTTTATAGCACGTGGTATCCTCAGACAGTCACCCATCTACCGTTACGTGACCAGTCTCGACGTCGCTTAAGTACGCTGCTCATACGAGAACCAGTGTATCCGAAGCAATTAAGTCGGAACACTTGTACGGCCGTAACACATGTATACATACAGAATCGAATTTCTCTTGAAACTGTACATCACTTCCTACTCATGCCAATAGAAAGAAAAATCCATCCAGTGCTCTTTCCAATCGCTATTCAGTGGATTCAAATTAATAGGACCGCGTCATGAACAATGATTTTGGACTCAATAGCTGATTGGTCTGATAAGGCGAAAAACACAAATTAAGTTTCCTTTCTTTTTTAATTTTTCTTTCTAATTCTAAATTGAGTCAAAAATGCTTAAAAATGGTTGTTTTGAGGACTTGAAAATGTGTTTATTGTTTTGTCGGATAGTACGTTTTAAAATTGTTAATTCGGTTGCATTGTTTGGTTGAAATAAAGGGTGCATTGGTCATAATAAACGGAGCAGATTAGCTATGAATACATACGTTTGTATAGGTTCTTACAAGATTCATTCTATCATGTGACTGTTCTTATTAACCATTGGTCCTACCAAACGAAATGCACTGTATTTGCAAGTGGTGTAATCTTAAGTTAATATGAGTGATTTATGAGTGGATGTATAATCGTATACGAGTTGATAAAGAACCAATGATTTATAGGGATTAATAATAATTAAGTATTTATCTTTTGTTTTCTTTTTATCGCTTTTAAAGTCTTTTTTTAAATTAATGATAATGACTGCTTTATCTACCAAACGGGGACTCTCTCTCTCTCTCTCTCTCTCTCTCTCTCTCTCTCTATATATATATATATATATATATATATATATATATAAGTCAAGGCAGACGCTGTATAGCAAAGATGGGCAAGCTAATCTTGCCGGCAAGTTTTTTGTTGTTTTTTTATTCACCTTCCAAGCTGATTACTGCACTAGATATATACTCAGTTGGTCACCCATCTAGGCACTAAGCTAACTACGTTGCTCAACTTCGGTGAACATACGAGAACTGGCGCAGCCAACGAAATTTGACCACAGATTTTGTTAGCTCTATACCGTTCAATATACTTTTAACATAAAGAATGAAATTTGTCCCAATCTACTACTGACTTTTTTCTGCTATCAATATGTAAAAGCCACCTAAAGTTTTCCAAGACTTCCATCTTCTTGTGTAAGAACCCGGCTAAAGATGGATAGTTTTAGGCATTTTATGCAGAATTCCTGGTCGTAAAACGCCGGGACGCGATTCTATGATTGTACGAGAATGTTTCAGTAAGATTTTTGTAAATTGATTGCCAACAACGAAAGAAGAAAACACGGAGGAGGATTTCTCAGTAAGACTTTTTTCTGAATGCATTGAAACCTTCTGAAGAATCCAACATGCTACAAGATAAAAATGGTGCGCCAGAGGAGCCTAATGCCATTCAAATAAGAAGAAAAGAATAGAAAACAAATGAATTTCATGACATTCCAGTTTTTTTTTCTTCCCCACTTAATAATACTCGCGGGAAAGACATGAATCATCTTACCTGTGCTTTATCTCATCACCAGGTATCTGGACAAAAACTCGTTAAAAACATTTGAAACCCTTTCTTTATACCATTTCTTGGGAATCCTGTCACAAAAATGCCTTTCCATCCAATATATATATATATATATATATATATATATATATATGTGTGTGTGTGTGTGTGTGTGTGTGTGTATCGGGTGGTAAGTAAATGGGTAGATGTAGAGACTAGCCTTGTTAAAGTACACAGAATGCAATTAGTATTTATCAGAAATATTCGAATTAGAAATGGATAACAAAAATATAAGATTGTAAATCGCAGATAAAAGACATTACACTCGTCTCCTCCGATAGAATCAACGGAGGGGGTGACTGAAGTGAATATCTTATGAACCTCGAGGGTGAATCCTTCATGAAATACCCTACACGAGATAAAGAGATAAAACAGATCTCCTCTAATGATACATATTGGAATGTGACATTATATGAATACTTATCCTCGCTTCTCTGGGTTACCAAAGTTATTTTTTGATTTCAAAGACTCAGCAGGCAAGTTGCAGTTGAATAATCAGTCGGACAAAGCCATTAATCTCATTTGTTCAAGTTTTTTTCTCTTGGTTTGGCGAGTTCAAAGCACAAATCCTGTTTTACCATCGAGATTTAATAACGTGATCCTTCAAGTGAGACGGAAGATCCATAGTTGAGAATAAGACTTTTTTCTTTGACATCACGATGATAAAATGCCCTTATTTACCAGAATAATCTTATTAAAAATCACCGAATATGAGTCCATATCTGATCGCAAAACTCAAGAATGGTCTGAGCCATGACCACCAAATTTTAAGCTGTCACTAAAGAGACACTAGAACAGTTTTTCAGCGAGTTACCTTTTGAAAGTTTGCACCATAATAAGTTTTTAGGGGGCTGGGGTCAATTAATGTAAGTATTTTGCCAAAAGGAGTCACAAAGCAAAGTTTTGAGAAACCCATTTAGAAACCGTCAACGAAAACTGTCAACATAGGTTTCTGGCTAGCATTGTAAGCACATATCTATCAGGCATTCAAGTTACACTAATGAAGCTAGAGGGCTGGACATTTTTTTATGTTTTTGTAAAATCCCTCCCTAAAAAGGATTTTAGTAGGTGTTGATTTGCAGTGTAAGTTTATGCTTAAGTTGATCCCTGCTCGCGTCTCTTTGGAAAAGCAGATTTTATTAATGATCACTGTACAACAAAAGATGATAGAAGTAATTTATTTATTGATCATCCTTTTTTCTTTGTTTTTCTTGTAAGTAATAATAGGAACATATTTTGTTTGTATCGGTTATAATTTACCCCCCGCGCCCCTTGGGTATATGGGTTGACGTGGAACACGTCTGTTAGTATTGTTTACGATTACAGAAATATTAGGCAACATTACTAATATTGAACCTTATGATAAGGACTGTGGCCAGTCACATCAGATATACTGGTTCTTGTGAGATCACTGAAGATGAGCAACGTCGAGCCTTGTCATTACGTAGATGGGTAACCGCCTAGGAAGGAACCTCTTGTAGTCATGCTGATCCCCTAATATTTATTTCCCTCAGAAGCCTTATGGTCGAGAAGAGCGGAAGTGGAACTTCGGTGGGCACATCACATCCATCACAATAAGCTTAGAGTAAGCAGGCAATATTTTTCCTGGTCAGTACCCACATAGTTGACCATGGGGAATACTGGATGCCGCAAACAAAATGAAGCTTCGGCAGGCCTAGCAGGCTTACCAAGCCGGGAGTGGGTCTTATTGACAATTCCTGTGTATCTAACCAAGTAACACCCTCGATAAGCAGGGGACGATGATACATATATTCTGCTGTCGATATTGAACCTCTATCATAAAGTGTTAATGATACATTTAAGATTTCCCAAATAATGTCCTAAAAGTTATCCAGGGAAATTTGTAGTAACCTACCACGCTGACGGAAACGGCAACCCGAAACTGTCGACATGGGTTTCTTCATTTTTCACGTGGTTCTGTCTCGCTGGCATTGTCTGTATGTATGTGTTGTGCATACAGGCCTTACAGGCTAAAGGGCTAAAAAGGCTAAAAAAATTTCAACCATTATCCCCTATTCTGTCAATAAAAATCTTTTTTTACGATCGATCCTCTCGAAATTAGTTTTCATTTGAGGATTAAATTTATAAAGTGATTTTATTTAGCATAATTGGTTTGTTTCTGGCAGTGTTCACACTTGTTTATTGAAAACTCGAACTTTTTAGTGATCACCATCCAACGTAAGGTAACTTACCCATTGATAAATCTCTTATTTTCATTGATATCCTCTAACGAGACATGCAGTCAAAATATTAGTTTCTGTTGTGTGACCAAATAGACCTGTTATTCTATAATCTTTCAACAATAAATCTGTATATGAATCGGCAAAACCGGTATTTTAAATAGATTTAATGTTTTCCTTTAATTTTATTTTCGGAAAGGCAAAAATTAATTTGGTCTTATCTATTTAGAATATGGTAAAGACGATTAGCATTATTAATCGTGATATTAATGACGTTTCATTATATTAAGCTATGCGGATTTTATTAAATCATCAAACTTTTGAAAGCAACATTTCGAAAGCCTTAGGAACAAACTTTAGAAAGCTAGGAAAATCGATCATAAAAACTTTAAGGTTGCCATTTGCAACGATAGAATTGGAAAGAAAAGATATTTTTCTCAAATTCATAGGCAATATGATTTTACTCCTGTAATCTTTCTATTATAAGTCGAGATTCCCGACATTTCTCCCTTTCTACTTAAATTTTCTCCCCTCTTTTCCAACTGAAATGTATTAGTGTTTTTAATCTTATCAGGTTGATTAAACAAAGATCAAAACTGTTATCTATTCTGATAATTACATACACTGGTTAGTGAAAATATTAAGACAACGAGTCTAATAAAGTGTTGATCCTTCATGTGGTACACCGAATATTCATGGAACGACTTATCATTGAGACAATTTCACCGAAAAGATATTTCACCTAAACATCTTTTCATAGGAATTACATTTTAATTATTATTCGAGTAAAATAAAGATTGAGAATAATTCTAAAAATTAGATGTAAAATATCCCATTAGAAATTTCAGTTTTTGAAAGCTGTAATATCAGTATACCCAAATATTTTCGACAAGAAGACGATGCCTATCAAAAAAGCCTTAAGTTTGTGTAAAAGGTAACTGTATTGGCAAAACCCTCGTGTCATTTGACAGAAAAATAGTTGCCAAGAAACTGGTATAAACATTCTCGGAGTTAACTCAATAAAACCGAATTTTTTTGGAAAATTGACGATGTAAGATGTATGAGCAAAAAGGTTTATCTCAGTAAATTCAACAAAAGTGGAAGAAGAAAATATTCACTTCATAACAATGCGCTTATGATTGAGAAAAAAAAATTCTTAGACAAAAGTTTTAACCCTCTCCTCTCTAGCAAAAACAAGAGAAAACAGAGAGTCGTTTGGATAAAGTGTTTCAAATATGACCTTGACCCCAATCTGAGTGGTCCGGCTGCATACGAAAAGAAATGCGCGAATCTTTCGATCTTCAAATCAATACTTCTTCTCCCGACACTTTTCCTTGTGAATTTAATTTTACCATAGGAAGGGAACCGGCAATTATAGTATATAAAGATGAAAATGATTGTTTTACAGGGTTTGCTAAAAATGTTATCGTCTGAGTGACTCACATTGCTGGACATGAGCCAGGCCGGTCGGTGTATTATCTGCAAATTTTGTTCCGTTCCCGCAACAATAGAAAAAAAAACAATTAGAAAGCTCTCAGAGAGCTCATAGATCTGCCAACGTAATTATCAGTAGAAACTGAGCAATCAGATCGCAGATCCCAAACTATATCGTGACGAAATTATATAGTAATTATATTCCGGAGACATCTCTTGGGACCTTGATTTATGTCAATACTTGATCATATTCTCCTTGCATTAAATGATTTTGTCCTTGCAGTGTCAGTACCAACGAAAAGCCCCCCAAATCTCCGATCTTCCAATGTCAACAGAATCGAAAAAATATCCCGGATTCGATCCAAGTTTCAAACAATTTATCTTTGACCTATGGCCCATCCTACCACAAAATGTCATTGAGAATTTTCGGAGATATTTGGATTCCGGACAAATGATTATACGAATCGACGGACGTGAATGATTATGTAACCACTGTTCAACTTCATTGCGGAGGTGAAGAATGAACTCAACAGTCCGAACAACTGTTGAAATAGCTATGACTCTTCTCCAAATTATAGACAATCCTTTCTCTATTTACGCACGGTTGAATCGGGTTGGAAACGTTGATTTTCGTGAGATTACTGAGGGCGAGTAATGTCGATACTGGTCATTTCCTAGATCAGTTATCGTCTGGTAATACCAAGTGCTGTAAGGTGTGCAATACAAACGATTTTTAAAATGGTACCTAATGCCTCGCTGCTAAAGAGTGGGATTCAGGATTCAGCTCTCCTAGAGGATAAGGCAACAGTCTCTTAGAGAAACATTGATGAAACGTCGCCGTTGGAATGAATAGCTGAACCTCTCTCTCTCTCCCTCTCTCTCTAATTTTACACCTTTTTTTTTATTTTCTCTCCCTCACTCTGTTTTCCGCGTATTCTCTCGGTATCTCTCACAGCGTCTTTCGTTTACCTCTTTTTGGTGCTATCTCCTCTCCCGCTCCCTTTCTTGTGCTTCATCTCTTATCTGACAGACACCCTCTCTTTCTTCTACTCCTATTCCTTCTCCACTTTGTCACTCTCTCACATTTCCATACATAGCACATGCTGTCTATGGCATCAGCCATCCCAGCCTGGGTCCCAATATCACGTGTGTCCCATACCAAATTGCATTATCCGAAATAGACTGAGATGCGACAAGCACTCGTAAATGACGTCACTTACATAAATATTCTTGCTTACGGCAGCTTGAATTTCTGAATGTTTACCCATCTTGGTAATGACATAGCTCGGCATTGCTTAACGATGATTGTTCAAGAACCGATGAATCCAACATGATTTAGTAATAAGATTTCGTCAAACTCTACTTCAAATCGGTGGTTCGAAATCACTACCAATTGATCAGTAGTCGTATTCTTTGCCGACTGTTCCAAGTTGAACATATCCACATATCTATCGAAATTTATATTATAAATAGTAAAGGGCTTATCTAATTAAGATAAATAGATACATTTATAAAATTAACATCCCCTACAGTGATTTGACTGAGCAGAACTGATAAGTCTGACAAAATTCAACGAAAACGTATGCTCTAAGTACGTTTATTCCATCCTAGCAAATAGATTCATTTGAATTTGTATATATATATATATATATATATATATATATATATATATATATATATATATATATATATATATATATATATATATATATATACAGATAAATATATATAAATATGTAAAGATACATACATATATATAAAGATACATATATATATATATAAAGATAGATTTTATATATATATATATATTTATATATATATATATATACATATATATATATATATATAAAGATAGATTATATACACGTTTATATAAAGATAGACTATATATATATATATATATATATATATATATATATATATATATATATATATATATGAAGATACAATACAGTAATTATCTTCAGTAAGAATAGCAGTGGGGGTAGATTTTGATCCTGAAGCAGAGAATTTTGGTACTTTTTTTTCTGCTAAATTTTATATATTCTCTTTTTCACTCTTGGAACTTTTTCTTCTTTTGATTTTGTTCTTTTCAAATACTGTTTCCATTATTCATTTGTATAATTTCTTACTCCATCTTCCTTTCTCTATTTGGCTTTTTCACCATGCAGAGGAGACTCGAATCCGGTTTGTTTATCATTCAGATGAAATATGAGAAATTTATCAATATTGCATCAAGTATATAAACTTCAACCTTTAGAAGCAAAAATTTTGTGTCAGCTTCCCGAAAGAAAGCCCGTTACTTAGGCAGAACATAAAGCTCGTATTAACCCGAAAACCTGAGGAAACAGGATGTTACATAAACTTGGTTTTAACTTGGGAAATCTCACATGCGAACGTGTTGGGTAGCAACTTTCTCAAGTTAATCTCTTTAGTCTTCACAATTATTGTTAAAAGGATATGAAAGCACATGACCTGGTCACAGTGAGAACCATGATCCCTCTGGTTCAGTTTAGGCAGAGCAATGTCCGGGTAGTCGCATCTGCGTCTGTCCAGTCAGAAATGATCTTCCGAAATTTGAATGACCAACAAACTAACAGGACAGAATGTGAAGCTAAAATGACGTTCACATTAGGTTTTATATGGATCAATAGACTTGAAGGTCGCATAAACAAAGAAGATTCAGATCAAGTATAGAATCTGTGTCCCCGAATTGATTCATGTCAAAAGTGTTTATTCACACAAGACACCGAAACATTTCATCGAAAGAAAAATGATTCATTCTGAAGCCTTTACTTGTACAAAAAATATAGTAAAGAAATAATCTCACAAATCACTTATTTTGATTAGTTTTAATCAAATTGTGATCCCGATGAAATTAGGGAAATTGGCACTTTTGGCTTTTGATCAATCCAGATTGTTCATTTGATTTCAATCATCAAAGTACAGTTCGTAATGTAATTCTAATCTATCATATAATTTTGAATTATTCTTCATTTGAATCTTATTATGAGCGTATGGAAACTCTTTGGTTAAAAGAGCGAAGAACTTTATTTGCCCCAAAATTTACTTGGTTTTACCCAAATATCACTGATTTGCCAAAAACTTTACACAGTTTATCACATAAATAGAGTGGGATCCCCCTACCTATGCACACCTAAGATTTTTATCCCTCTTTTTTTACACCTTTATATGGACATGTTTTCCTCTCTTATCTCGCTTATTGAAAACAGCATAAAGTAGAAACAATCGACAGAAGCCAACAATAGTGGTCTGGTTAGTCATCCAATAAGAACAGTGACGTGACCGACGTCTTTTGACAGCAGTCCATGTTAGGGGTTATCAATTAAAAAATGGAAAAAGAAGTGATCAATGGATGAGTTGTTTTTTCTCGTCATTTGTTATGTAATGATCATTAGAAATGTCCAATTAAAAAAAACAATTGTGAACCTTACAGCACGAATTTAGTGTATATTTACATGATACATACATAATACATACTCTATCTGGCTAGTAGACTGGCTAACTGAATAAGTAGTGCCCTTATGCTGGTAACGGCTTCAGTCATCCCTGCTCGGGGCACCATAAAGGGTACTCTTATTTACCCGGTCTTTTTATTAATTAGACTTTTGTCAATGAGACGACAATCGCCCAAAATGGTAAAACTCCTATCACCTTAAATTTTTCACCAATATCTTTGGGAGACATGGATTCATGCCTTCTTTCGAAAGAGCCTTTGTGCAGAGTGAACACAAAGTGTCCCAGCGAGAATTTTACCTGTTAGGGTCTAACCTTTACTGTAGAGTCACTTAAAAACTGGAGGAAGCTATGTTGACAGTTTTGGTTGACGGTTAACAGTTTGTAACATCAGGGAAATCAGTTGGAAAGCGGAAAATAGAGAAAAGTTTCTCAGTTTGAACAGTGCCAAAAAATGATCGATGGTCGTTTACCAACTATTTTGAAATTGATCTAATAGGGAGTTTAAATTTTCAGGACTCTAGCTTCATCGGTGCAACACACACACACACACACAAACACACACATATATATATATATATATATATATGTATATATATATATATATATATATATATATATATATATATATATTCATATAGCCTAGAAGTTGGCTGGCAAGGCATAATCAGTTAAAAACAGAAGAAAAATATGTTAATATGCTGCGAGTTTGGGTTATGTAGGCGGCAAGGAAAGAAAGTACGAACAAAACTTTCACTGTTTGAACAAAACTCGATATTCGTTTACCAGTTATTGTCCACATTTATTGAAAGTACAAATGCAGTAATGTTGGTAGCTGTGGGAAGTTGGATGGGGTCGGACTCTGGAACATGACCCTCAATTGATGCAAGGCTCTGCATGAAATATTCAGGAGGATAAAATGCTGATACTGTTTTTCTGTCGTTAAAGGCAATGCTATGATAGATAGATAGATAGATAGATATGGAGACACCATGGTAGATGAATAGAATAGACACAGTGATAGATACTTCGATAGATAAAAATTGGTAGATTGATAAAAAAGCATAATGGTTGGTAGATAGATAGATAGATAGATAGATAGATAGATAGATAGATAGATAGATAGATACATACATACATACATACATACATACATACATAGGTAGATATAGACTCTCTTTTTTATAGATAGATATAGACAAAATGATAGATAAATATATATGGATACACTACAATATATGTAGAGAGAGACACACAATGATAGATATTTGCATAGATAGATAGATAGATAGATAGATAAATAGATAGATAGATAGACGCAAAGATAGATTGATGGACATAATGATCGACAGACGGATAGATATGGACATACAATGATAGATAGATAAATAGATGGATAAATAGATATCGACTTGCAATGATTGATAGATATGGACACACAATGATAAATAGAAAGATAGATAGAGAGATACATACATACATACATACATACATACATACATACATACATACATACATACATACATACATAGAAATGGTTACACAGGAACGTGAAAAAGAAGTCTCGTATTCAAATGATTCTATAAAAGTATGAAGATATCAACTGCAAAACACTTGGAAGCGTCTCTAGCATTTGTCGAATAGGTAGAGACTGATTGCAGCCTAAATTTCAGTGCTGTCAAATTTCGACTCTATCTCATGTGAACACTATTATTAGGTCCCGAAAATAAAATTTATAGCCAGTTTGGCCAAGAAGCACACATAACTCAATAAATTCGAACGACTCGAAATAAAGATCTTCAAATACGATCCAGATAATAATAGAAAGTCCAATCAAAGTACATGTTTCATAGCAAAGAAGTAAAGTCAACTCCTCGCTGTCTGCGTTTTATCTTTGGTTTAGACGGGATATTTTTGAATCACGTTTGTTAAAACTAAACAGTCTTAATACTATACTTAATACATTTTAGCTAAAACACTTTTTTTAATCAGCTAATACTTCGATTCTCTTCCCGACATGCTTTCAGGTAAAGAAAGTGAAGACTCCAGTCCAAAGCTATTGTTGGCTTCGCTTTCTTGCTGTGACAAAAGCAACAAGAACAATTCTAATCAAATTTAGGGAATAAAAATTTACATTACCCTACCGTGATTTGAAATCATCTTTGTTTGGAATAAGGTAGGATTGTAGTTTGACTCTACGGCAGCCAAACTTCTTTCAAGTACTGTCTCTGGATATACATTCATTTGATCTCAATTGATTCAACAAATACTGATGAGCTTGTTGAATTGTTTAATAGAATATAAACTGTATCTCAGATAATATAAACTATTGTCAACAGAATACATCCTGAAGTCTGTACAGTTTCAGGGCCCTTTTCTGTTTGTCTGTCAACCTTTACGTCTGCCCCTCTTTGTTTGTACATCTGCCATTCTATATCCACCACCCCTCTCTCTCTCTCTCTCTGTCTATTTCTCTCTCCCTGTTTGTCTATGTCTATCTTTCAATGTCTCTCTTCCCTTTTTTATTTATCTCCGTGTGCTTGCGCATGCGTATGATACAGAGGCAGTAACTGAAATCACACAACACTAATATTAACTTCGACCTCTTGAAACTTTATTGGACATATTTCAGTTCCTTGGGAAACAAATCTAGGTTTAACTGATATATGCGTACAAGCCTATATTTGGTCCAACGTAAGAAATTGCCGAGAAAATATATTTATGAAAGAAAGATAATCAAATTACATATGAACACTCTGCAGATGATAAGAAACACGCTCCAATTCTTTTTACAATGTTGCAGTATTATGTGATTATATACTTCCATTTAACCCATATTTCTGATTTTATCAAAATCTGATCCTAGGCATGAATCGATTGATGGAGCTGCAAATATTACAGGAAAAGGTATTCAGCACCCGTTGACTTTAGTAATCTATGCTAATATTAGAGCCTTCTGTCGTCCGTGTTACTTTCACCCTAGAACTTTGGGTTACCAATCTGATATTTGGCATGATGGCTCACAAGGTATCCACTTGTGATATGAGTGATGAGAAGTTGACTGTACAGATAACTGAAGCTCATTCTTCTCCAGTTCTCTAGTTCAAAATATTAGAAACATATCACCTTTATATCAGAATTCTTTGTAACTATTTTCTCATGAATGGCGGAAATTTTTTTTTGATCGCATCAATTTTCATCTGATATTTATCACTTTTTGTTAATGAAACAGTAGTAGCAGCAGTACTAGTAGTAAAACATTCTCTCATATACAATTGTTGTCCTTTAATTTCAAGTTTCCCTCTTGGCTAGTCCGTCGAGAAACTAAAGGGCTACTACTACTACAAAAACTAATAATAATAACAATAATAAAGCCAAAAATTAGGGCCTAACCAACCAGAAAACCACCTGGTGTACATGGTCGATCTTCTAGATATTACCACCCTAACTGATAAAAAAAACATCTCAGAAGAAACCAATTGAAAGGTTTTCAGAATATGAAGACCTGGAAATAGAAATTGCGGGAATGTGGCACTTAAACACAACCACTATCCCAGTAGTCTTAGTAAGATTTCTTGAATAATTAAGAAAAATGATGATGTATACCTTAAAAACATCCTAGGAAATCTATCTTTATCTCAGATACAAAAGATCGTGCAATGTGTTGTGCTCATATACTTAGTAAAATTCGAAATCATTTGGGTCTGGATCTTTAAACTATTTAAGAACATCGAAAAAAAGTGTACTCAATAATAAAATAAAATGAAAATTTTGCAAGAGAACTAGATAAGAATTTAGACAGTGGAGAGTATTCATAGGATACACATGTGCAAAGATAAGGCAATATGCAAAGAAGCAGGAACATAAACAGCCTGGAATATAATAGGGAAATAACCTGTGCATGGTCAATACGCTCTCTAAAGCAAAATCATCGATATAGACTAGAAAAAAACCATCAGTTGATCTAGAGTATCAGATTGAAAGCAGAAACATGGGGATACATACTGGTCACTCAAGAGCGAAAGCTTGTCCACTCGAAACTTCCAAGCAAATATCATGAAAATGGTGCCAACCTAAAATGCCATCTCTGTAACATGCAGGTAAAAACAATAGACTGTCACGTGTCTGGTTATTCTGTTCAAACACCTGCAGAATATAAGTCTGGATATGACAGAGTGGGTTAATATCGACACTGGAAAATCTGCAAGCATTACGGAATACCAACAGACAGTACCTGGTATGAACATCAATCAGACCCAGTAACTGAACGACTGAATACCACGATACTATGTGACTTTACAATTAATGCCGACAGTACCATCAAAGCAGATAGACTCAATATGGTAATCAAGGTCTACCATAAAAAAAACTTGCCCTTTAATAGACTTGACTGATCGAAACATAGCAGTAAAGACAATTACAGGGACCTTGTAAACGAGATGCATAGGATGTAACACTTGAGAATACAAACCATCCCCGTCGTTGTTGGTACCCTAGAGATGGTCGTGAATGATACGAAAAATATCTCACCAAAACCCCTGGCCACCCTTCCCTCCGTGAAATCCAGAAGATAATGCTTACAGGCACTTATGCTTTATAGAGAAGAGCTCAATCCTCTGTTGTATACTAATGTTGAGTGCAAGACAGAAAGAAAAAAAATTGCAATACGCAAAATAAGACTGCAACACAAAAAAAAATTTCTACATCACTTCAACTTTCTCCCGCCCTGAGTTGTTGATAACACCTCGACTAGAGATTATAAAGTTCAGAATAATAATAATAATAATAATAATAATAATAATAATAATAATAATAATAATAATACCAAATCTTGGTTATAGAGCGGCAAAAATCATCATGATCTTACCAATAGTTATTGGTGCAATGGGAGCTGCAACTACTAATGTCGAAAAGTATCCCCTGAAACTAAATACAAAAGTCATTAACACAGGACAGTACTCTAAAAACATAGAATGTATGCAAGAGACATTTTGAAACCCAAGCATCTAGTTGAGGATATGATCTGTTGTTTAGTTTCGGACATCAGATTATCTTTTCAGCAACAATTACTTTTTAATGGGTAAACAGTGTTAATAATCTTTTTTCAATTTGTTTTTTATAAGTTCTGTTGTGTAAGAAGAAATATATTAAAGAACATTTTTCTACTGTGCTGTCAAATTTGAAGTTATTTTTCCACTGGCAACGTCAGGTATCCCTGCCTGTAACAAATGTATTGAAGAACATTCATTATATTACGGTTAATCTTCCCTGGGAAATCATGGGTATCCTTGTGAGTGTGTTTATACAATTGGAAGAAATGTATGCTTTAATGTTATGGGAAAGTTAACTTCCCGAAAGACATTATGTTCTGTAACCTGTCAGGACATCTAATCATTTCCCACCCGTTCAGAGAATTTGGCCAATAACTTAGCATTACACTATATTTATTACAGTCATATATAACAGGTTGGTTCCTCAAGGATTTCATGTGAACGCAATTAAATCGCCCTTAAGTTTAGAATTCAAATGAATAAGGAGATGAAGAATCGCTTCCACCAAAAAATCATTCATGAGCCTCGAAATAAATTATCAACGTGGTTTTGAGCATTGTTTTTACCCGAGGATGGGGGCACGAGTAATTTATAGAAGCTGCGTATGCCCATAAGAAAAGATTTTCTGATTATTTCAAGAATTCTCTTGTTAGCATGATATAAGGTTGAACATATTCTTAACAGTCTTCTAGTACTTGGAGATGTAAAAGAGATATGAAGGCAAAGTCGAATTACTGGAGAGGCTTTGGTGGTAAACAAGCTGTTTGTAACGAGACTATTTGAAATATCACAGTGAGATTTCGCCATTAGATTAGTATCATGGCACAATATTTCAACCTGCTGAGGATCAAACTCACTATATTTACATATCGTTTTGTTTTTTTAGCTTACATCTTTTACTCTACCGCTGACATCCTACGAATGAGGTATGTCAGGAAATTATCAAGCCATATTATATTAACGGGAGAATAGCTTACTTATGGCAATGATATACAATTTTTTCTTTTGTATATTTTTATATAAATAAGTAATGCACTCCCAACTTTGGAATGGAGCATTTTGGTGGATGGGGAATTATGCGTAAGTAAATCTATCGCTTGAATTCAATCATACTGACCATCCAGTTCTGCGTAGGACAGGGATAAAATGCCAGCTTCTTGGTCTGAAACGAAGGTTTCAAACCTACTGAATGGAATATTGGATAGTTTGTAGCCATATTGAAGAGTTATAATACAACGAAACAATTGTCTGTGGATGACACAATTGAATATTTATATAAAATGAAAGAAACTCATTCGAGTCAGATAAATATAGGGAATATGCAAGACTTGTCTGTTCAGCTTAGTTGGTATAACAACAACCTCGTGATCTGTTGATTGCGATTACAAATCACAGTCGGTAAATGATAATTCGATGTGTTTATTAGAACAAGCCATTGCAAATTCATAACATGAATCACAGTAAAGGGATGTTGACTTTTCCTCGCTTAGATTTGTTGTTCTCGAAAAATGGATATGAACAGCAAAAACCTTGAGAAAAACCAAAGTGACAACAAAACTTTGCTTCCATTTTATTTTTCAAAAGTTTGTTTTCTGATCTTTTGGAATTTTTTTTTATATCATAAGACGACAATATTCTTTTCTCACCTCGTTAGTTCAATGAAATCTATTATAATAAATTTCATGTTATCAAAACTGTTGGTGAATATTCCAAAGAAGAAAAAAGTTTTCATTTGATTCTTCAGTGTTTTTGGCTAATTTCTGGTTTTTGTGATATTGTTGGAGATCTTAACCCATCGACTGTTGATGACGGGAATTTTCGTTCCATGGTTATCTAAATAAAATTTCTGTTGACTGTAATTAATGGTAACCCAGTTCTGTCTATAGGCCAGAGCTTTTATCTTTCAATGTATAACTTGCGATGAATTAAGGCTCTTGCAGGGGATAACAATTACACTGGCCATCTTCCGTAGTTTATAGATTAAGGGGTGCTGAATTGTTATTGTGGTCGTTGGCAATTCTATTCTTTCGGTGGGTCAGAGCAATATCTTACAATGGATGACTCTTAGTCTTCTCCTACCGCCGCAGTTGTTACTTTAATGTTGAGTGACCTATATTTGATACAAATAACATTATTTTAGTCATCATAGGAGAAAGTTCTGTTAGACAATGCTCAGCACCGGGGAAACTATTTCTAAATAAGATAGCTTCAAAAGGATATCAATTACACAGGAATCTGATCAGAATTTGGAAAACGAGTCAGCGATTTCCTTTTGCATCTCATTTTTCATTTGATATATATATATAAACACAGCAAGTAGTGACCAATAACTAAACTAGTAAAAGAAAAAATATACAAATGGGATGAGAAAAAGGGCTTCCTGCCGGAAAAAATAGTTATACTCCGAAAACTGTCCTTAAAAGGCATCTGAAATAAATTGAATCATACGCCTGAAGAAGTTAAAACTCGGCAAAAACATAAACTTGTTTATTTAGCAAATCCTTTATTTCATCATATTTTAAGCTCTATTTGACTTGACTTAAAATTGAATGTATCAAGCTCTTTATGAAATAAATCTATCTCAATTAAATTATGTTGTATTCCAATTAGTATTTTGTATATATATATATATATATATATATATATATATATATATATATATATGTATGTATATATATATATATATATATATATGTGTGTATATATGTATGTACGTATGTATGCATTTATATGAATTTATATGGTTACATTGTATACATACATATATATATATAAGCACATTCACATGATACATATTGTGCAGATCAAGTTAGCAATATAGCATTATATAAAGTAACGCCTGATATGAGGTGGCAGAAACATGAACTAGTTCGTGTAGCGAATCCACATCTTATCATTCATATGTATATATAAATCTGTGCATGTATATATCAAGACCCAGATGATCAACATCTTTCTGTCGTGAATACTGACCAAAGGCGAGCAAAATAAAATTGCTCCCTGTGAGATTCGGCCCCTCAGATAAGAAGGGGGGGATTGATCAATAACTGGAAGAGAATTGTCACTGCAATTCAAGACCATAAATCTATTCCACCCTAAATCATTCAATGGTCCAGATCTGACAAGAATTGCAACCTGCCAAACGGCTTTTAGGGCCTCGTATCCCAAGTTCAGAATAAGATGTTGGATGAAGGATGTAGCAATAACACTCAAGTTCCATGCCATGCCCGTCACAAGGGAGCACCATCAAGCCATCAACCACTGTTCCCATTCGTTCCAACTAATCACACCCTGTAGTACGCGTAGCACATAAAAGAGGACGGACAGAGAAAAAAGAAAACCATCTAAACCTTCGAGGAATTTGACCATTAAACGAAAAATATAGAACTCTATCACTTCATTTCCATCGTTTCCGTGGATGATAGTAGTTACAGTTCTATGCATAATGTATATGAATTTGAACATCCAAATTTTACAAAAAAAATGCTTATAATTATTACCCTGGTGTGCGTAAAAAAACGCTCATAATTATTGCCTTGGTGTGCATGATCTAGCACTTTTGTTTATAATTCTGACCAGAGATTAAGAAACACTTTTGTCTATTTTTTTTCTCTATAGACGCTATTTTCCTCATGAAGATTCCCGAACTTTTAAGCTAATAGATATTCCATGATACCGAATGAGTTAAAAGAAAAAGGGTTGAATCATGGCATTTAGAAACTAAATAAATGAGTCAATGTCATGGAAGGAATCGTTTCAGCATCAAATTTTGTCGTTTTTTTAAACTTGATTGTTTCGAGGAAATTGGTTGGAGGGATCACTGTGGAATCTTAAAACTGAAACGAAAAACAACTTCGAGCAAATGACTCAGATACATGCAAACAGACACGGCAAACGATATCGCTTATAATGAAAAATGAGAAAAAAGAAATTACTCTTCCCTTTAGAAAATAACAAATGACCAATCAAATCGTTTTCGTTCAAAGAGTAAAAGCAAAATCAGCAAAATGAAATCACCTCATTTTACTTTTAGGGACGCGATTGGCACAGCAGTTACAGTGAAGACAATGGAATCGGTGACTCGAATTTAAAATCTGGTGGGAGCAGTTTACGTTCACCGCATACTAATGCCCTTCGGAAAGGCATGAATACATCCTCAGCTACAGATAAATTAACTTTTTAACTCGTTCTTAGGTAGTGCTCAATTTGAAATTATAATCCTTACGTGTATTTCACCAGCGCCGCCAGTGAGTGGCATTAAAACGTTCAGGCATTTGTGGAAAAGCTTCATTGGAAGGATACAGATAGAAAATGTATGAGTAAATTATGAGAGTATAAGTGAATACATGGTTGAATTCTAATTACTCCCTTTTTTCCCTACTGTTTCACGTTACTCCTGTTCCCTTGAAAATAATAACTCCAATCGATAGACGCCTTTGAACTCGCTGTATTGCTGTATGTAACCTTGTAACACTGTCTGGAGAGTCGCAGGTAGGTTGGTTGGTAAAGTCTTGGGCGATAGAGTTGAGAACTTACGGAGAAGGAAATAAAGCAACAGGCTACAGTGATTCATTTTCAGGCAAAGGTTGCAATATATAAGTAATCATCAGAATGCAGGAAAGTTTCGACGTATTTGTTTAATAATCCCCGCCAGGAGTGTTACAGGTTATATAAGCAGTTTTAGTAAGTTTTTCAAATACAGTTTGTATATCTTGTAACTAGTAGAGGCTCAAACATAAGGTGTGTTCAAAATCATTTCAATTTAATCAGTGTAAATAGTATATACTGAAAACAAGCATGTAAGAAAATCATAGAAAACTGTTTATCAAATCATTGAGTAAATATGAATTTGAATACAGGGAAAGAATTCTTTCGTTGATTATATCTTATAACCAAGTCAAAACTTTCATAAAGACAGGTTTGGTTAGAATTGGATAATAGCGTAAGGATGGAACTGTGGGGGACAATATCACCCAAATCCTTTCTTATAGGGGCCAGCCGCCATGTCCTCAGATGTCAGTTGCGTAGTTTTTTTGGTTGTGCATATTACACTTACACCGTCACTTCCGATGTTTCTACCGTAATTCCTGTTGTGTTTTCTGCTCCAGTCGCTAGGAAACATGATGACAAATCTGTCAAAACAAAAACCCTGCAACTGTGGAGAAACGTAATCTGGTTCCATATAAAGAACGAGGAGTCTGATTATGAAAATAATCCGTTTTGACATTCTCTGCCTTGATTGTATAATCAGATGAAGAAGCATCCAAAATGCTATATTTTCCGTAATGCATTTCAGACAAACGATATTCGGAATTCGATTAAAGTTAGACCCTTTTCTAGTAGGAGCAAAACTCTCCAAGTGGCCCCAAGGGCCAGCGGAAGCTAACTGCAATCTACCCCAACTTGCAACTCTTAAATCTGCCCTTATCTCTAAATGCCTACTATTCCTATCTCTCTCACTCTCTTTCTGAATTCTTCAGTTGGTGTATACACGCACATGCTTTTATATATATATATATATATATATATATATATATATATATATATGTTTGTGTTTGTCCGTGTGCGTGTGACGTACACATAAATTCACACACTTTTTCTGGTCTCTCATAACCCCAGTCAGTACTAATCTCTAAATCGTCCATTCACTGGCCAGCTATCTTGAGGGAGAGGTCAGCTGCTGTTGAGTCTTAGTCCCATTCATCTTCTCATGGGAAAGGGATGGGAACAGAACAATAACACATACATACACACATAGCCATTTATCATAGGCCCACACACACACACATATCTTCAACGTGCAATATTACTCTCAAATTTCTAACCTTGTACCTGACATAGGCCAATTACGTAACAAAAGTCACTCAATAGAAACCGCTTTGTGACCAATGCATGCTGCATTTGAGTTGATCAATTCAAACATCTTTTGAAAGAATAACTAACAGATCAATTTAGTGTAAGATTGTATTGCAAACTGAACCTATAACTGAAAAAACCTACTGGGGGATTTTCTTTTTTTTAAACAAATATCTTTTATAGACGTAATAAAGGGTAAATGAAATGTACAGCATTGTTGCTTTTGATTGGCAGTTTTTGATATCTTTTCAAACCATCTTTAAAACCTTAGCTTGAGGCAGAAAGAGACATCAGAATATCTTCAAAACAAAATTCCTGAGTTGATTTTATTATATGTTTGTTTGATGTTTTTTTTTTAATTCAAAAGCTGTAGATCACCTACTTTAAGGCTGTTACGTCAATTTTAAATTATTCTTGGTAAAAGTTGTGCGAAGACAACTCAAATTAAGATGAAGGTAAAAACTAGTCAAATTAAATTATATAAGATGTTACAATATTTTATCCAACAATAATAACGAACAAGACTGACTACTGCCGGGTCAAACTCAATTCTGAAGGCAACTATTTCAGCCGGTGGGCCTAATTTAAAAAAAAAAATAATGAAGCTTTTCATTACCCATTCAGGGTGAGCAAAATTTCAAGTTTTTTAAACTCTAGACGGCCAGGTCTGAGGAGAGTGGAAAAGAAAGAAAAGAAAACTAATTATGGTAAAGATTTAAAAAAGAAACAAGTAATCATCATCATCATCAGACTTTTAACCTAGGGATCCATGTTCTGAGACCATCGGTTGTCTATCAAATGAATCTGTTCTGCAACACCTCATAATTCACTCAAGCTTCCACATCTCTCTCTCTTCTCTCTCTCTCTCTCTCTCTCTCTCTCTCTCTCTCTCTCTCTCTCTCTCTCTCTCTCTCTCTCTCTCTCCTCTCTCTCATTGATAACTTAGGAATGAAATTTGTTGGTCTTAGGTTTGGGAAAAAGTCAGCTCAGTGGGATTTTGATAAAAATGATTGCTCATCAAGCCTGAAAAGGTCCTCTGCGTAAACAACAAGAACATGTTGTTTTAGATTCCTGCTCGAAAGTAAACTGTTAGCAAAGAAATGGGTATTTTACTAGTAAGTATGAAATTGGAGAATGGTTGATGATGATTTCCAATGTAAGTGTTACGGCCAAATTGCTTACGATCATCAGAGTTACGCAATTTAGAGCCTGATTAGTATCTAAGTAGGCAACCAGCTGGGAACACCAGGTAGCATAATAAGGAAGACACCAATCTTTGCATTACGCTCACTAACGCAACCAAAGGCATCCCCTCCCCACAACACGAACCCTTTCACAGACCTGGCTATAAGCGACTGAAAAAATGAATGCACTAGGTGGTTTAAAAGTTGCTAAGGAATTTATCACAATCATAACTTTCTATTTCATTATTTTCTTTTTCAGATATATCACAGGACCCTTTGGGAATTCATCATGGAAAAGTATACAACTGAACAACAAACTAAAATGATGGAATTTTACTTTGAATACCTTTAACGTTAACTGAAATCGCATGTTCTTGATATTTAGACATCTTGTCACCGCCATATGAGTACATGATTCGTTGTTTGTTTCCGCTTATTGAGAATGAGGCTCGTTAGTGATCACCCACGAATAGGGAGACAATATTCATTCCGAAATGATGACAATCGTATACGTGTGCAGAGGGGCAGAATAATTTTAAGAGGGCAACCATTCGTGAAACAGAAAATGACAGGCGTTTGAAACTATCATCCGCTCATAGGTTAATTAAATTCCCTTTGTTAATATTTTTCATTTATTGAAAAGATTTTTTTTTTAAATGAACTGAAAAGGTCATAAATGTTTTAAACACCCTTTGCAATTTTTTCACCGCAGAGGATATTTTGCATTTCTTTCTTGAAATCTTCAATCTAAAAAATTGAGGTACCTACTTGTACATATTTGTTTACAAAGGATGATACATTTTTCATTCTAAATTAAAGCCCAGTGGCGGGAGGGGTGTTGCAGATTATCTATGATATTGTCTTATACCATTCAGTAGAATTTTGAGTGATTTGAAATTATCTTGGGGCAAACCTACCTTTTCGGCTTAAAATTCTGACCCTGGTTCAACGCAATAACGTCATTGAAACGCCATCTCCAGTCCCTTACCGTATGATTTCCACTTGGGAAGCAAAATCACTTAAATCTGTCGAAATGAATCTTCATCATCTCCTGTTGAATCGTTATTTGTGTTTGGATTCCATAAAGCCCCACAAGACGAGGCAAATACTCGATCAGCTCAAGTAGGTTGAAACATTAACGTCAACACCATCGAAAGAACAGAAAACCGGTGAATGGAAAAGAGGAACATCCACTCCTCAATAGGTGATCGAGCCAAGCTACCGATCAACAATAAAACCAGGAAACCTTCTCGAGTTTTTAAAGTATAATTGAGTTGCAAATCGTGATGTTATCCTTTGAATGGTTTCAATCTCGTCTTACATTTCTAGTTTAGTAAAACTCTCAGGGCAAGGGGTCACCAAAGCTTTTGATATTCACCCATGTTTGTCGATTTAACTATCCAAGGGTTTGATGAATATTGGTGTTGAGAGAGTGTTGAAAAACGCCACAGGGGGTCTTTTGACTATTTGATACTTTTTAGATATTTTGATATTTCTGTTCATCTTGAATTTCACTAGTGATTTCTTTTAATCTTCCAATTTTATGTATGATTATATACTATGGATTTGGTACGTTTCAAGGCAATTTGGTACATTCCAGAGTGTGGTATACGTACCTTTGACAGCCTAGGAATAGATGGGGTAATCAGGATCCTATGAGGGGGTCGATAGTCAACACATTGGAAAACTTTAATGCTTTCTTTCTTTATAACAGAGTTGCAAACAATGATTCTGACTCCTAACATTCTATCATTGGTTCTCGTGGTTTTGGTGGTTGAATTTTGGTTAAACTTATCATAGAGTGTACACCTAGAAAGATGCTTCAAACACACACACACACACACACACACACACACATATATATATATATATATATATATATATATATATATATATATATATATAATTAAACAATTGAGTCATCCACAGACAGCTGTTTCGTCGTATTACAGTTCTTCAGTGTGACACCAACTATCCATTATCCCATCCAGTACCATAAGGTAAGACCAAAACCTTCGCTTAAGACAAAGAGGCTGGCATTTTACCTTTCCCTTACGCCGGACCAGACTTTCAGTAAGGCTGAATTTAAGTGATGAATTTACTTTTGCACAATTCCACATCCACCAGAGTGCTCCATTCCAAAGTTGCAAGAGCATTGCTATACAGCTTATAATGAACGAGTTACCTTAATTAAAGAGTGCTCGAACCTGAATAAAGGAGCATCAATTATGATAATGATTGAATAATTGAATCATCCACAGATGTATTACAACATCATCCACAGATTGTATCAAAACTCTTCAGTGTGGCTATAGACTATCCATCACCCCATTCAGTGCCACGAGGCAGGATCGGGACTTTCGCTTCAAACCCAGAGGCTGGCATTTTACCCATGTCCTACGCAGAACTGGACGGTCAGCAAGGCTGGATTTGGGATATATATATATATATATATATATATATATATATATATATATATATATATATATATATATATATATAATGTGTACTGTAGAAAGTGAGACAGACTCGGGAGTGAAGTGTTTGGTGGTAAGGTTTATTAATCCTTATAGGTAAACAGTCCATACATGTTTCGGGATTCTTCCCATCATCAGTGGTGTGTGCTATTTGAGTGTGTATTAAAATGTACCATGTGGAACCAGAATCTACTGCCAGGAGCTATGCATTGTGGGTGGGTTTTGCTGTCAGGGCTGCTGGAGGCCTCCTGCTGAATGGAAGAATGTCCAGTAGGTATCTGGTCTTTGGTAAAGCAGCAGCAGTTGGTCTTGGGGAGGGCAGAGTGTGTCAAGGTAGGAGGAGTGATGTGGAGTTAGATTTTTTGATATGTTTGGGGTAGTGTAGAAAGATGGGTGGTGAGGTCAAGAAGCTACATAGGTATCAACCTTAAAAGTTATTGAAAATGTTTTGGCTATGATTTGGACAGGGGTTATAACGGGCTAAGGTGAAGTTTTTCCTATGGGTCTGGTTGACTTTGAAGCTTCCATTATTGAATGTGTCTTAGATGTGGGTGTGACGATATTAAAGGTTGGAGTTTTGTGTATTAGGATTCTGTGTGGTGAGGTTTGTTCAGTTTAGTGTTTTATCCATTAGGATATAGGGTTTTAAGTTTGTTGATCCACATGTCTTCGTGTTTCTCTAGAACTTTAGTTATGTCGATTAGATTAGTTTTTTATATTTTTTCTATGATGGTGAAGCTAGCATCAGTGGCAAAATTGTGGTCAGGTGTGCGAAAGTGTAGTTCTACGGGAAGTGGGCTACGATTATTTTTTGACTTGATCCTATGTCTATGATTGTTGAGTCTAATATTAAATTGCCACTTGGACTTGCCTATGTACTGTAACTTACATCTATTGAACTCTAAGAGATATATGATGTTCTTACTGCGGCAGTTGGTGTTGTGATATATGTGGTAACTCTCTTTTGTGGCAGTGCTTGGGAATGTGTTGGTGTACTTGAGGTGGTTGCAACATAGACTGTTTCTTATGTTGCAAGGTGTGTAGAATTTAATTGTTCTAGGTGTATTTTTGTGTACAACTTAAATGTTAACGATATTATTGCTACTAATCATGTCTGATGTTTTTGGGTCTGCGGTAGGAGATAACGCATGGGTCTGTGAATGTTTCTTTTAGATCTGTTTTGATCGTGAGAATGTTCCATCTATTATTGATGATGTGTGCTAAGCGTGGGAGTGTGTTGTTGAAGGTTGTTATAAGGGGTATGCAGTTGGGTTTGTTATTGTGGGACAGTATAAGGGTTTCATCTCTGGGTATTCCAGTCGCTTTTTTTATTTGGTTTTTAGTGTCATCTAGCGGATAACCTCGTTGGGTGAAGTATTGTATTAGGTTATGTTTGTGTCTGTTAAGTTCACTATTAGTAGAGCAGATTCTTCTAATTCTAAGGGCTAATAAAGATGGTAGGCTTCTTTTTTAAGAGTTGGGGATGGGCTGATTTGGAGTGGAGGTAATTGTGAGTGTCCGTGGGTTTAGTGTAGAGGGTAGTTTTGAGGTTTCTGTTGTCATCTATATATATGCGGGTGTCTAAGAAGGCTATGGAGTCAGTGGATGTCGTGAAGTCAAACTTGATAGAGTCATATGCCGAGTTTAGATGTATAAAGAAATTATCTAGTTTGTTTTTTCGCCTGTATATATGAAAAAAATGCCGTTTATGTATCTACCATAAAAGATGCAGTCATTATATATCTCTGAGTAAATGTAGGTTTCTTCAAATTTACCCATGAAGATATTAGCATAGGATGGGGCCGCTATTGAGCTCATGGCGCAGCCTTTCACCTGGAGGAAGTGTCTATTATTGAAGTTGAAGCTATTTAGATATATATATATGGCATTCTTGCAACATGACCAGCTCACAGCCATTTGAGATTTTTAATGGATTCTATGGTTTCCTGGACTCATGTCTTTTCCCAGATGAACTATTCTGTCTTGAGGTCTCTCCATGTGAGGTCCAGCATAATTCTTTCATGTGCACGTTGCATGGTTCCTAATTTACGGGTCTGTGTCTTAGTTAGGTTCTATGTTTCAGCTCTATTAGTGACTATTGGGAGGATGCATTGGATATACACCCTTCTTTTTAGGATTAAAAGGATCTTATTATTTTTGAAGGTTGAGCTTGCTCTGCCAAAGGTTTGCCATCCTAGTGTAATTCTTTGCTTGATTTCTTCTTCCTCTGAGGTTCTCATGGAGATTCGTTGTCCTAGGTAATCTACTTTCTCCAGTTTTGTCTACTCAATTTTGATCTCTGTATTTTCATCCCCGATGTGGTTGTTGCACATGATCTTGATGAAATTCATGTGTAGGCCGACTTTTTTGCTCTCTTCATTTAGTCCATACATCATTAGTTGGAAGTCGGGTAGTTTCTCTCCAAAAAGTGCAACGTCCTCTGCAAATCTGATGTTGCTCAGATACTTGCTGTCTATTCTAATTCCTTTACTCTCCCTGTCTAGTCTTCTGAAGATCATCTCGAGGCAGGCTGTGAAGAGTTTGGATGATCTGGTATTACCTAGAATTACTCCTTTTTGGAGCTGAAATGGGCCCGAGTCTTTATGTAGCCTGATAAACGAGCTGCTGTGATAGTATATATGTGTCAACACTTCGACATATACTGGATCTACACCTTCGAACATTAATTGCGAAACTTTTTTTTCTGTTCAATTTGTTATATACCCTTTTCTTGACTGCATCAAAAAATTTTTCAAAGTTAGCTCTTTTTCTTTCAAATGAGTTAATTTTTTTTAATCTGATCAAATTATGAATATCTTTAAATCATTCTTATTCATGAATGGTCACGTGATGACTTTTCTATGGTGATTGAGAGCTGATTCGTAGCGATGAGTATTGGATGTCGCGTTCCGTGGTCAAAAATACAAGCAGCACCATCCTGCAATAAGAACAACTTTGAGTCCAGCAGTACGTTTCAATCGATGATTATTTAATCAGATCCTCGTGCGACCTAGGCAGTTAACTTGAGTCAAAACAATGCAAGCGTTGCCATATATACATATATATATATATAATATATATATATATATATATATATATATATATATATATATATATATATATATATATATATATATATATATATATATCCCTCTCTCCCTCTTTCCCCGGCGATTTTTGGTTAATGTCCAGTAAGCCAACAAAAGAATATTTTCTTTGTCTCTTGAAAGTAACTCAGTATGAGTTACAATGCAAAAACATCTGGAATTTGAAGAAGATGCAGCTCATTGTCTGCAATCCGACGGTGGACAGTGAGCACACTGCTAGAAGCTCTTCAAAGATGAATATTCGTTCGTTTGTTTCTTTATTTCTTTCTGAGTGTACAGTCAAGTATGGTCGATATTCCATAAGAAAAAACAGATGTTATACATTTTTACCCAAAAAGTATGACTGACTTTATACAGCTCCAGCTTGTCACTGCGAGGAAGGATCCTTCCATCTTACGTATGGATCCTCTACCCTGTTCTTTCTGTCCCTCTTATATATATATATATATATATATATATATATATATATATATATATATATATATATATATATATATATATATATATATATAAATATTTTTTCTCATCTGTTAATATTCAAGCCGATTTCCCAGTACGAAGAAGAAGATCTGAATTCAAATCTCACTGAAAGCTTTTTCTTTTATTTCCTACCCTCACTGTTTACTCATTGTTGTAGATAAAGGGCCTGGGTGGAGTTGTGATTAAACAAAAACAAAAACAAAAACTGAAGAACAATTTTAGTCGATCTATATATATGTATATGCGTGTATGTATCTGATAGTAATATATGTATGTATGCATGCGTGTAATATATATATATATATATATATATATATATATATATATGTAAGATATGTGTGTATACATATAATGTGTGTGTGTGTAATATACGCATATCTATGTGTATATATTATATATATTTACTTGTATAATATATATATAATATATTTTTATGTATTATGTGTGTATATAATATATGTATATGTGTGTATAATATATATATTTATATACATACATATATATGTGCGTTTGTGTGTGTATGTATATATACATATATATGTGTTTTTGTGTGTATATATATATACATATATATGTGCGTTTGAGTGTGTATATATATACATATATATGTGTGTTTGTGTATATATATATACATATATATGTGTGTTTGTGCGTGTTTATATATATATATATATATATATATATATATATATATATATATATACACACACACACACACACATTCTATACATATATGCATAAGAACCCCCTCTTTGAGGGCTGAACTGGCCATAAAAACAAATCACTGGCACATTTCCAAATAGATAAAGATCCAGGGACCAACTAGGGAAGTAGTAAATTCTTACTGCTCTCAAGACGCGGTCAAAAAGGTTGAATGTAAACTTTTTAACAACGTAAATAGACATTTTCTGTCCTCAAGCAAGCTTTCTAATGTTGAATAATCCCATCCCAACCAGAAATCCCAGTCTGATCCAGATAAATGCTGCATTGTATTTGTTTCATTTTGTGTCACACTTGTTTTCAGTTGTTTGTTTTGTTTGATTTTAAGTTACATTAGTTAAATTTGATTCTCCTTTAATCTTCAATCTTACTCTAAAATTCTGTGGGAGGCGCTCTTCTCCTGAATTCCCCCGTTCTGAAATGCACACCATAAAAGTTTGCATGGCTGAAACTTTCAATTCTCAAATATATATTCATGCAGACGTTTACTAAGTTGAAAACTTAAAATATCAGGAAGGGGTATGCTCAAAAATGTACTACTAATCTGGCTAAACCAAAAATAATAATATAAATCCATAGGACCTTTTAGTAATTCACTCACACAATAAAGTTTACCCTTGATGTGGACTCAAATAGGCTATAGTAGACCTGCCAAGCTCACATCCCGTTCCAATACTTCAACACATGCGAATCGACAACGTGAATGATATAACTATACAAAAAATCCATGTACTTTATTTCATATCTTTTTACCTCACTATCCTTTACAGTGCTGCAATCACCCTTGCCTGCCTACCCACTCTGAGCAGAGACAATTGGTGCTGAGAGCCGGTAGAGCTTTGAAGCCACTACGGATAACATGAACAGTGACCAATCCACCAGTCCCCATCAACACGTCGTGGGACAACTTTCCCCATGGTTATAAAAATTATACCGGCCGTTCCTGCTGGTTTAGTGATCCAAAAAGGCCCAGCCATTTCAGTTGCATTGGATTGGAGTGATGTGCTCCAACGGTGACTAACCAAACGAAACCCTATAAAACCCTCCCCAAAAGAACAACATTTTATATTGGAACCTACAGCGTCAGGACACTCTCAACAGATTTGCACCCAACACATCTAGAAAATGAAATCAAAAACAAAAGATGCAACATCATTGGCATTATTGAAATGAGAAGATCAAGAGAAGAACTAATTTAACTGGAGAGTAAACGTCTTCTTTATAACCACGGAAGAGAGGAAGCGAAACAAGTGGAGTAAGCTTTTTCATCAATAAACACCTCAAAGACAACTTGGTAGGCTTCGTATCTCTCTCAGACAGCAGAGCTAGCATTACCATACAACTCCCAAAGAGGTACAAACTGGATATCATCCATGTCTACGCTTCCACTTTACAATCAACCAAAGAAGAAATAGACAAATCTATGATGATTTGAACTTCCAACTGCCAGATCCAAAGAGAAAAATTCAATTTCATTATTGGAGTCTTCAACGCACAGGTAGGACAAGGAAACGAACAGTGCATTGGAGAGTTTGGAAACAAAAGACGGAACGAGAGAAATGAATATCTTGTGAACCTTGCAATCGTAAGCTACTTCAAATCATGAATACCTTCTTAAAAAAAGAATCCAATAGAAAATGGACTTGGAAGAGCCCCAACCACAAAACTAAGACCGAACGAAAGCGACACCATCAAAGACATTCTTGTCCTAAATCGAGTAAACATAGGAAGCGGCCACAGAATAGTAAGATGTAACGTGCAAATAAACACCACTAAACATACCAAAAGAGATCATTCAAGCTTGAATTGAAAAACATATATAAAATTCTTACCGAAGAGAACGACACCAGTGATAACACCGAAGAACTTGGCAACAAAATAACAACCTTTTTAATAGAAGCTGCCAATATTTTTAAACCAAGGATCATATAAACCATTAGTAAAATCTCAGATGAAACCAGGGAACTTATTGAAAAGCGCAGAAACCTCAAACCACGGACAACAACGAAGGAAAAAATTGAAGAGACCAAAATGAACAAAAGAATCAAAAAGAAACTAAGAGAAAATAAAAGAAGGTACATGACAGCAATCATCGGAACAACCCTAGAAAAACTTTGGGGCTTCAAAACTATAAACAAAGCTCTCAGTAAAGGACAGAAACAAATAACTAGCATACTCCAAGAAAACGGAGATATAACCACCGGAAAACTCTACTCCTCAAGACATAGACTATAAAATATAGAACTGGATACGCAAGAAATGAGCAATCAGTTTGAGGACTTGCCAGAAATTACACCATAGGAGGTAAACAATCACACAAACAAAGAAAGGAAAAGCCCCTGGGCTAGATAATATCACCATCGATCTACTAAAAAAAGCTGGTAAGATTATTTTTAAAAATAGCTATCCTTTTCAACTTATGGCTAAAACAAAGTATAGCCCTTGAAGAAAGGAACACAGCAATCGTAATGCTTCTGCATAAAAAAGAAACCCGAAAGACCTCAATAACTACAGACCTATAAACCTATCTCAACTGCATCTACAAACTTTTCACAAAAATTATCCCTTCCCAAATCTCAGAAACGCTAGATTAAAGCCAACCACGGGAGCAAGCTGTCTTTAAAAGAAATTACACGACCATGGAACATCTCCATTCAATAAATCAGCTGAGAGAGAGAGCAGCAGAATACAAAATTACTCATTAACTTCGGCAAATGAATGTCTTGTGCAACAGTCACGTCGGAAATAAAAACACAACAATCAAAATCGAAGATGCAAAACTGGAAAAAGTAGACCATCAAATCTACCAAGGACAACAAATTACCATGAAATCTTCGAAAGAAGAAAAAATCAAGCGAAAAACAAGCAGAATCTTTGGTTGAGCCGATTCAATCTTCAAAAACAAGAAGATCTCATTAATCCTAAAGAGAAGGGTATTCAATCAATGCATACACCGGATAGTCACTCCGAAACTGAAACATGGAACCTAACCAAGAGACGGACCAGCAAATTGAGAACCATGCACATTAGAGAATCATGTCTAACTTCACATGGAGCGATCACAAGACAGCACAATATATCAGGGAAAAACAAGAGTCGGAGACATTAATGAATTCACTAGAAAACTCAATGGGCTTGTCAAGATAGAAGAATGGCAAGCAACTGATGAACGTCACGACTCACGACATACATCCCCAGGGATCACATGCACGGTAGGTGGAGAGACAAACTAAAAAATCAAAAAAGTATTGGCTCTGCGACACCCACGATAGAGAAATTTGGCGAATCCTTGGGAAAGTCTATGTCCAAATCGATATATATATATATATATATATATCTGATTGTGTTATCCACAAACAACTGTTTCGTTGTTTTTAAACTCTTTAGTGTGGCTCTAAACTATCCAATATGCCTTCATGTACCACAAAGTATGATTAAAACTTTCGTTCCAGACCCAGAAGCTGCCATTTTACCCTTGCCTTAGATAGAACTGGATGGTCAGAAGGATCCACCTGAGTGTTCCATTCCAGAGTTGGACACTCAATTAAAAATGTGTGCATATATGTATATACACATATATTTATATACACGCACACACATATATATACATACATATATATACATGTATTTGCATATATATGTATATATATATATAAGTATGAATTGCAGATTGTGTTTTATATAAAAACTTACTTAAAAGGATTTCCTGCCATCACATGGCTAATATATCACTCGATTTAGACAACGTGAAGCAAATGGGGCTATATATATATATATATATATATATATATATATATATATATATATATATATATATATATCATGTATTTCTTATTGACAAAACAAACATTTATTTACCTTCTGTGTACAAGTGTGAAATTGGATGCCTTCAAAAAGAGAACACCCACTCGGCATTCGACCACAGAATCTTTTCCGAAAGACCACAGACTTAATACACGAGCGGAAGTCAGTGTTAATCACATTTGAAAAGAGATTTTGCGGTCTGCATAGGACCCGATGTAGCAGATCTAAACTGCATTAGTCTCAGACCTTTTTCCTTTTATAAGAATTATTCTTATCAAAGGATTCTGTCACACACAGGAACACATCCTAAGGTTTTATTCTTTCAAAAGCCATGATCTAATCATCCCTCCTGCGACCGGAACATAAAGTAGAAACCATCGTAATGTTCTCTCGTGTTACGCTTGAATAGTGACATTTTCTGAACTCCGTGTCCTTCCAATTATTCAACGATGAAAGGAGAAAAATGCCTTTGGCAGTGGATGTGCATGCGTGGATTACTGATAAGGGACTGTACAATATCCGGTTCGAGAGACTGTTTCCATTAATTGTTTTATGACTGCTAGAGAGTATCAGCTTTCAGTTTCTCTCTCAAATATTAATGGCTTGACTTTGCGAATGGGGATTTTCGGAGGGATTTGAACGAAAATCTCATGAGTGATCTCGGATTAAATTAAGGAACGGTCTATCTATGACTGCAAGGGCTTTGTACTCCATGCTAACAATGGAACAGATACTGTTTGAATGTAATTTGGTCGAAGAGGAAAAGGTCATAATCCTTAGAGTAAGAAAAATCAAAAACCTTTAAATCTTTTCATTCATCCGTTCGAAAGACGCTTCTAAAAGTGTGTTTGATGACAATATGAGTAAAAGCTTTGGTTAAGTAGGTGCGAAGAAAAGGTCTGCAATGGAGGAAAATCAACATTAACCACCGGATGAAGAATCCCATCATCCCAGAAATCTACGAGTGGCATATTGAGCATAAGTGTGACTCTTCCATTTCCATTACAATACGGCTTGCAAATGCTTGATGAGAAATATGTCCCTATACGGTTTAAATCTGCTACCCTTCTTGTAAAGCTAAGAATAAGAAGAGAACACAACTCTATAGATTTTAATGTATCAACAACAGTCAAGAGTGAACACGATAAAGAGGTTTAGTACAAAATTGCAGGGCAAGACATTCCGTCTGAAAATTGACGTTTTGTTTATGGTTTCAAAGGTTTGTTATGGATTGTTATAGTATAAACCTTTTATGCTTTGAGGAAAATTATTTTGTTTATTGTTGCAATCTACAAAGTTTACAAATAAGATCAGTCGACATTCATTATTTTTTATTGCAGTGTTTGTTAATTTCAAACTTTCTATCATGTTCGAAGCAAATATGATTCCATGATTTGTGAATGTTAATCAAATGCAAAGGTATTGAGTGGAAATCGCGGTAATCATTGGACTGGTAGTTAGTTAAACTTAGTATAGAAAGGCACCGAAAAGTCATACAAAGTCCGTGAGAAGTCATATAAGGGCTCCAAAAAGGGTCGCTTTACAATGTATCGATTAGATATTAACAAAATAATGAAGATAGAGGCTATATATATTTATATATTTATACTTCTAGAGGCCTAGTATGACTCTTAGATTCCTTGTATGCTGTGTTCAAATATCATATTTTACATCCATCAGACTGAGGATCACCAACCGGCTGCCATCATGGAAAGGCTAATTGTTAGCCATGCACAAGTTTCGAAGGGGTCACTGCAGCTAATTTTGATCAGCATGTTCTAGGGACCTCGAAAATGCTTTCCAACCTTGTTCCCAAGACAATGGTCACGGATCCTTGATATTTGAGTCTACCAATGTCAGGGTTAGTGTTTAGAGTTGTTGGGTTAAATAATTGTTCTGGAGCGATTATTGCAAGACAGCCATTTCCATTTCAACTATTCAAGACAGAGGAGAACACAGAAGAAAAGCTTTGAAAAGGTAATTATCATGTTTCTCTGTAAAAAGTTTGATCTATGCTGTATATTGAGAGGCATTCGGTTATATGCATTGAAAACAAATGGGGTTATTATAACATAGATATTCATTGAGTGAAATAATTCTTCTATCATCATTAGGATGATAAAAAGTGTTAAAAAAGTGGGAAAGAGTTAACCATTTATTTTGCAGCGAATGATTAAAGAATCAGCACTCAACCTCTTCCTATCTTCCCAAACTGAACCAACCTCTACGAGTTGATGGTAAATGCTTCTTTAGACGTGCAAAAAAAGACTCAAAAGAAAGCACATTTCTATCAACATTTGATGTTTTAAAAATGTGGAATATCTTATATATGTATGTAGCAATAAGTACACCCCTATTCTTTATTCCCTCTTGAAATGATTTGATGCTAAAGGCATAATTATTTCGAATGTAAAATTAACTTTTATACGAGTTGGGCTGTTTTGTTGGTCAAGTGTCGATTTTCGTCGACATTTTTCTTAATTACGTGATTATATCTAGTGCTACAAAAGTAAAATCATCAAAGATTAAACACACACTTCATTGATGTCTAATGTATTAACAACTTATTCGAAGGAAGTTATAAAATATAAAAGTTATAAACATATTCATATAAATATATAGCTTATTTTCAAGAACTTATTTATTTAGGGCATGAAAAACCTTTATTATAAACTATTTTCCAATTATAAATCCAGAAACTTCGATGGTTGGGGAAAATCCAAGATGCAGCAGGATCCAGCATTGGCAGCCTTGATTTTTAACAGTTATTTACCTTTGTCCTAATTGATTTGATTTGTTATCTTGTAGTTCAATTATTTCTTTTGGCAACAGACTCCTTTTACATATCACTTGCACTTAATTCCATTCTGATGTCCTTATTAAAATTGATATGTCAATCAATGATACGAGTGAATATTGACCCAATATTTCAATGAAAGCGACTAGAAAAGTGGAGCATGCGTAAAATGTCTTTCATTTTTGAGACCCTCATTGATTTTTGTCCAAAGTTCACAAAGTACAGGTCAGTTAACTCTTGGTAAACAGCCTACTGAAAGGATTTATGCACCAATCAGTACACATCATCATCTTTGCTTTAACCTTCAATCAAATGATGCTATTTAAAAAGAGTGATGATAGCTAGTTTGCCCCCTTACCTTTATCATCGCATGCACAGCATTAAAATTCTACTGAGTGACATAAATGGTCTCGTTCACAGCCGTGCAGCTTCGAAAGAATGCTTTTAGTAACCATCAATTAAAACTCACCAAAGTTCTCAAAAAAATTTTTCAGTTTTCAAGTTGATCTGGTTATGAATGTATAACGCATATAGACTGCACCAATCAAACAGGAAGACAAATTATTCCAACAATTACTCCTTATTATGTCTAAAAATGAAAATATCTTCCGTATTTCAATTTTGGTCTCAATTTACAATATAAGTTTATGCTAAATTGGTCACTAGTTTATGCCTGCTTCATTTTGAAAAGTCGAACTTTTTAGTGCTCAAACAAAAGGTAGAAGAAATAACTTTTATTTTCATCTTCCCTCATTCAAATACTTTGATTGATCACCCCCAAAACGGCATGTAAACAAAGCACGTAAGCCATTTAACGGTTTCTGTTGAGTAACTAACCAAAACAGTTTCCAGTCCTTTGCAAACAACTTCAAATCAAGGAAAATACGATTTCTCAAGATTAGATTGGCTTGCTGCATCTCTACTGAGTTGCTTGCGAGGTTCTTTTTTCTTTTTTGATATTTCATATGCATGAAAATTCGAATACAATTTCCTGCGGGGCATTGGTGTATGCTCCAACAACGGCAAGACACTCATACACACACATAAAAAACAAAAAATGAATAGATCGTTCTCGATGCGATACAAATGTTTATTTTGTACGAGTTATTCATCGTGTAAAAAATCATATGTATTTGGAATTTCTATGAGATACTTTTTATTAGAAAAACTCTCTCTCTTTCCCTCTGTCTAGATTTTCTCACACAAACACGTATATATATATATATATATATATATATATATATATATATATATATATATATATATATATATATATATAACTTCTCTTTTTCCTTTTTTTATGCACATAGGGTGATTTCACACACACGCGCATATATATAATGCTGGTAGAAATCGACTTGAAAAAATTTTATTTCTAACATTCACAAAGATGATATCAAAATTTACTTTGCATACAATCTGAGATTAAAATCCAACATGATGTATTTAATATTCACACAGGTAAACTCTCAACGGAATTGAAAAGAACACGAGCAACATTCGTTGTTATACTAACTGATTCTTCATTGTCAGATTAATGTTTCTGGGTCGTTTTTCTTCGGAGGTAGATCCTACGTTTATAGATTATGATGATACATATATATATATATATATATATATATATATATATATATATATATATATCGAGATAGAGACAGAGACAGACTGACTGACAGATAGACAGACAGACAGACAGAGAGAGAAGGAGATAGACGGACAGAAAGAGATTCTACCTCAAAAAGGATAAAACGAAGCTAAATAATCATAGCTTTAGGGGAGGTGATGTTTGGTCAACACTGCATGGAAGCAATGCTGATATAACCGTTCAGATTTTGATCCCCGAATCGGTTACGAGATAATAAACCCGATGATCCCAACAAGAATATTTCTCACATTGTTCATAATATCTAATTCTAAGTAAAACATAAAACCCTTAAGACCTTACATAAATTGCATTTTTAGATATTTAGGAATATTTGACAAAACGCGTGGGTGCAGGAGTAAATAATGCATTTAGTAGATATATTTACCCACGGAATATTCACGTCCACTCAACTTTACCTTAGCTTTTATCATCTTTTAGGAGGTACGAGATTTTTTCCTTATCAGCAAAATGATTACGTTAACACTGAGTTACGGACTACGAAATTTAAAAAAAGCCACACAGTTCATTTTATAAGTTGATTGATAAAATCAATTTTCATTTGTAACATTTACTTTCTGTCTTCCATTTTAGATGTTTTTTCCGTGGAAAATGCCTATGATGTCATGAATAGAATTTTTTCTGACCATTTTTATTCTTCAATGGAAATTTTTCACATGACTTCAAATTTTGACGCTAAGGTTTTTTTGCAATTATAGTTTGTGATGGTAGATTTAAAAAATACTATTTTATATACGATACAAAAGTTGCAATAATCATCTTCAGTCAGAGTAGGGGACTGACCCTGCAGATGACAGTCTTGTCTCTTCATCTATATATCTATTAATGTACCAACCGTTAATTTTCTTTTTGTCGTATCAGTAAGACAAAAAAATGATAAATAAGGAAGTCTTGTCAGTTTAATTCAGCCAGTGAGACACATAGCTACCAACCAATTTTGTTGTCATTTGAAGTCAATGTTGATTGATATATTTTGTTTTTTTAGAATGGAATAAGTCCTCACTTAATTCTAATATAATTTTTCATAGATATATAAGACTTACTGATTCAACTCAGTCGGTAAGAGACACAACAACCAATCAGTTGATCATGATTTAATTGTCAACTTCTGGTTTGGACTATAGTGCGACACTTATTCTGATGGCTTGAACCGTAACTCTATTTTTCCACTGTGTTCAATACAACGCCTTTTGACTTGACTATAAAAATCGAGCCCAAATACGTCACTCAACTGCCAACAACTTATACAATTTGGCCTTCAGCCAAACAGAAGTGGCTGGAGATGATATGACATTAGCAATGACAGTACTCTTTATTCAAATATCAGACAACGGTATTTTTTAACCATTCGTAAGAAGAGTTAAATCTATTTTTCAATGATTCAATGGAGTTACGGCCAAATCACGTCAGATACATTGATTCTCGTGAGATCACCAAAGTTAAGCAATAACGGACTTGATTAGTGCCTAGATAAGGGCCCGGCAATGCCATGACATGAGCAGATAGGAGGATTAATGGGATCATCATGGAAGGATTTCTAGGTGATCCATGAGGAGGAGACTGATCTGTACACTATGCTTAACACTGCGAGCCAAGGTCCTACTACTCTGCCCCCTAAAAAATTTGATTGGCCTGACTGCGAGCTACTAAAGATGAAAGAATTGAATGAGCATCTGGTTTTTTTGGTGAGAGAGGGTGATGTAAAATGTATTATTCATAGATATACGTATTAATAAATGTATATATGATCCGACAAAAATTGCATTATTATTTCAAGAGTTTCTATATAATATTACGCAATTTATAATTATAGATATGTGTTGATTTGTATTTATAGGTATAAGTTCCGTTGTCGAAAGTATATCAAGTGAATCACTGTTTTCTTTAATGTGTTTGTATTTTGGAAACGCCTAATGGCTGTCATTTCCAAACAAAAACTCAGTGAAATATTCAAGAGGTTCCTTTCTTATTACGTGGTCAGACATAATCAAGGTTATACAATTTTTAGACTATATTCTAAGCAAATTTCTATGAATCCTCAAGAGTTTTGTTTAGCCTCGAGGCGATTAATCACTGTCAAAACTAAACGACCTTATTGTAGATTCGAAAACACTTCTGCAAACACACATTAAATATATGTATATATATATATATATATATATATAGAGAGAGAGAGAGAGAGAGAGAGATAGATAGATATAGAGAGAGAGAGAAAGAAAGAAAGAAAGAGAGAGAGAAGGAGAAAATTCGTGTCACTTCAATCCCAATATCTGTTTATGTCATTTTTTTAGTGTTTTTCATTATGTTTTATACATACTTTGTTATCACGGTACTCTATAGTAATTTTTTATTGTTAGGATCATCATTTGTCTACCATGTAACTTATATACATACATATATATTTATACATATATATACGTATATATATATATATATATATAAATGAATTTTGAGGAAGAACAATATTTCGTCTGGCAACGGTGCAGAGTAGCAAACCAAACAAACACAAATTGCATAATTAAATAAAGAAACGAGTGTCGTGCGGGACTCGAACATGCATCCATCCAAGACGCAGCCTATATGCAGCCCGTCTCTTAACGTCTGAGCTAACGACACTCCGATAAGGTCAGCCATCCGAGGAATCACTTACATTGTTTTATTTCTTTATTCTGTGGTCGTATATATATATATATATATATATATATATATATATATATATATATATATATATATATATATATATATATATATGGGTGGGTGGGTGTGGGGGGAGAGAGAGAGAAAGAGCGTGAGTGTGTTCTGCACAATGCTCATTTCTTTATGCGATATAGAGCAGTTCGATTAGCTTCTCGGTTGACACCGATACCGGGCGAAATCTAGTTCCTCTTCAGAATGTCTTTATAATTATCTCATTATGTTGGACATAAACTGTCCATTCTACGGATAAACATAATGTCAACATAAAGAACACTCACACATACAGATAGATGGAGAGAGAGAGAGAGAGAGAGAGAATCAAAAACATAAATAAAGAAATATATGCCTTAAAATTTTATTCTGTACTAATTTACATAATTTCTGGCTATGAATTGTTTTGCAGATTACATCAGTCGGAATTTGAGCTCAGCTCACCGATTTAATTTTTTGTGCTGCTTTTTGGCTTTCAAGTAGGCTCGAAAACATTCCTCTGGTGCCAAATATCTATTAATTTTATGAATGGTGGTATTAATAGTTGCAACATAATACTGATTTATTGTAGTCCCTGTTCAATACTAAGTTCAGTTTCATCATCAAGGCAACAGGCCTTTAATGTCTGTTGTTGAGTGCAAACCTTCTCCCAGTTTCACCAGACTTCACAGTCGTGGGCGTCGCGAAGCCAACATTTTCTGAACTTGTCAAACCCTCTTTATTTTGCTGCCCACAATTTTGCATATGGTTTCTGGGGTTCCACTTTGCAAGTCGTAAAGTCCAGCAGTTTTCTGGTAATCTCACAAGTGGTCTGTCATTGAGTTTTTCAAGTGGATTTTATGACGTCCCTGTTTTTTATCTCATAAACTGTGCTGTCATGTGATATCCCCACGTGATGTTGAGCATGATTTCGCCTGTGCACGTTGCACTGTTCTCAGCTTGAGGGTCAATCTTTTGGTCAGGCTCTATGTTTCAGCTCCATAGGTGACTATTGGGTGGTCGCATTAGTTGTATTCTCTTTAGGACTGATTGGATTTTCTTGTTTTTGAAGGTTTGTGCTTGTTCTCCCCAAAGTTTGGCAACCTTGTGTGATTTTCCACCTGATTTCTTTTTCCTTTGAAGATTTCATGACAATTCGTTGTCCAACGTATACGTATTGGTCTAATCTCTTCTGCTTTGCATTTTGATCGTTGTGTTTTTGTCCTCAACAGGTTTATCGTCCAGTTTTAAATCATAATTTCTTTTCTTTATGGCTGGTTAACTTTTGACGTCGTACTGGCTTTTCAGTGTACAGACAAAAGCCCGAATGGCAGATGTTCCCTATCATTCCTTCTTCGATTCATTTCCTCAGCAGATGTTGGTTGATTGCACTGAATCGAAACTGCTCCAAAATTAATGTATCATATACGGAGATCTTTTTAAACGATGTCTTCACGATACAGACCCAGAATTTGATGTCTTCCGGGGAGACTTTCCTATGAATGTAACTTGTTCGTTTTGATGAAGTAAACGTCAACATCTAGGGGTTTCCTCGCGTTCTCCCATGTTCGAAACAAGGTTTTCTTCAACCATGAAACGCATTACCGCAGACATTAAGGACTAACGAATAAATTTAAAAATAACATTGGATCTGGATGTTCGTCGCATAGCAATGACCAACCAGACATATCTATGTACAAAACGAATTTAAGTTGAACTTACATGATCTCGGGCTAGAAATCGTGCAGGCTGTCTTTAAAAATGAAAGGGAATGAAAAAAATTGATAGAAAAGAAAACCAAATTAAAGGGAAAATAACTCATGCAAACCGTACATCCGCCCGTATTACCATACAAGTTGTGGAAAGTAAGAGTCCAGTCTAGCATTATAATTACCTTGTGCACAAAACCCCCTTCGTAAAATCGTTAAGATTTTTTTCTGAAAAATAGCCAATTGTCGGATGATTTGGGAGCGCTCAAGATTGGAAGGGAAAATTTTTTCCAATAGAACTATTTTAAGCAGTTAAATAGGAAATTGTCTTGGGAAAACAGCTCCGTCCAATATCTCCATCATAAGATACATTTTCTGCTTTTCCTTTCTTCTACAATCTTCGAAGCTCAGAATGATCGATTTTCATGAAATCTTATGCTCGGAGTAATAAAAGTATTTTCATTGGAAAAGAAATTCATGTTTTTTTCATCAAAACGTTTCTGGGAGGCAAAGCTAAACAACACTGAAAGTCAGACCATAGATGTGTAAGTTTGATTCCATGGATTGTTTCATAGGGATTCTCCTTTTAGAATTTTCGATCTGGTAGACTATTCAGACGTAAATGCATCAAGAAGCAACTAAATATGAGTGAAAAAAAAGCTTAGATAAATTTTGATGTGTCAGCCAGTCAGTCACCAACGGTCATTGGCACTGGAGATGCTTTCGCATCAAAAATAAGATTTAACATTTTATGGCTTTTTTCAAGCTTTTCCTGAAAGAATATTCAACAATTTTTCGCCTTGCTCCTTGAATCTATTATTACTGCCTGAGAGACAGATAAGTAGGAAAACATCTCTCTCTCTCTCTCTCTCTCTCTCTCTCTCTCTCTCTCTCTCTCTCTCTCTCTCTCTCTCTCTCTCTCTCTCTCTCTGAACATGGAGGAGGATTTTTCGGTCCGATTATTTGAATTGAAACTTAGGATCGGCATTGCAATAAATAGACGCCACCAACGAAGCCTCAATCAAGGCGCCCCAGCAGTACCTCATGATACCATGGGCTTTGTTGGTTCTCCATCACGGCGTGGGACTGCTAGATGCAGCATCTGTCCAATCTTGTAAAAATAAATAGAAAAATATACGGCTCCTAAAGGTATTTATATGTATGTATGTAGATATGTGTATACATGTCTATCACTCTTATATATATACATATATACATGAAATGAATTAAAGAGCAATTCTATGTTGAAGCAGCTACCCTATCGATTTCAGGTTCGCTTCCCACAGCAGCCCTGTTTTCTCCATTATATATATAGTGTGTGTGTGCGTGGATTTGTTGAGCTGAGCCTATGTTAATGTAGGACAATATGTGCGACGTCTATTCATACTTGTAAATCATATGCAATAACAACCAGTGTGCTGTTCATTTTATTAATATTCCCAAAAAACTTCCGTCGGTAATATGGTAAACAGAAAATAGTACCAAAATCGAATATACATTGCCAACAAGCCTGTGTTTTTGAGTTAGCTTTACTCTTTACATACATATACACAAGATAGATAGATAGATAGATGGATAGATAGATAGAATGTTGGAAGGAAAGAGAGGGGTTCATAATGGTCTTTCAGTTATAGACTGAATAATTACATATATAGAATGAAATCACTAGACCATAGTAAATGGCTCCCTGTCAAGGAAGATTTCCGCTCCACAGACAATGACTTCATCAGGGATGCAGAATTCGATCTCATATAGAAACTAGAAACACATCTAACAAAATTACATCGACACTAGAATCCCAAAGGGTCAACTGGATATTGCGCTTATCACCTAAAGGTCTTCATAACAAATTTAACCCCCCAAAACATTACACTTTAACCGCTAAAAGATACCAGCATCAACATCTAATTGCAACATAAGTTGTAACTCTTTGTTTAATAAAGTAGAAACGCCATTCGTCGCCATATCGAACTAATTTACAAAAGTTTGAAGTTCACAACATTCTACTTTATTTCAAAAGTTTTTGTGATAACAAATATTTTCTTCAGTATTTTTATTTAGAGATATATTTCAGCCTGTCGTGCCATTCTCTACATAAAAAGCAAAACAATTTTATGCAATCTTTAAGTATAAAATTTGTATTCTATGCATCCATTCATAGTGTGTGTGTGTGTGTGTGTGTGTGTGTGTGTGTGTGTGTGTGTGTGTGTGTGTGTGTGTATGTGTGTGTGTGCAGGGATGTTGTGGATGTTGCTCGTGTTGGAGTTGACACTAAATTTAACGACTTTTCGTTGTTACAAACAAGGTAAATATGAGCAAATATTTACCATAGACGACACATTGTCATCAGAATATTTATCAATGGGATGCAATTAAATGAGAAATTGATTCATATCTTTCCAAAGGACATTTGTGTCAAGTCAATACAAATAACCACAAGTGAAATTAAATTCAGTTTTGCAATGCTGTTTGCCGCACTGATTTTTCATATGCTATTAATACACACTTATAAAGCTGCTTCTATGATGGCTCGCTGCTAAAATAACACTGGATGCTATATTCGCTTTTCGCTCTTCTCTGAAAGCCAAAAAGTTCTGCAGAGCTAATTTTCGGAAAGTGAGGGCAAACAGTATTTTGATTTTATCAGTTTTTTTTTCTAGAAATAAAGGAAACTCGTCCAGCGGAAGAAGCCAATGTTCAAAATGGTGGGTAGAAGATGATTTTATGTATTCATTATTAGCATTTTATATCAGAATAGATCCTTGTATATATATATATATATAATGTATATGTATCTATATACGTTGACGTATGAATCCATCAGTAACTTTATGACGAACAAAGGCATTTATTTTACGCAACAAATGCTTATTCCCAAGATAACCCACTTTCTTTCCATGGCACTTAATCCAGTAATGAATATTCATTACGGAGAACAAACGATGTACATTGAGGATCACAGATCAAAATTCAGCAAATAACTACGTGTCAGACTGCTGACATTGATCCGTCCTTATATATATATATATATATATATATATATATATATATATATATATATATAGTTATATATATATGTATATAGTTATATATATATATATATATATATATATATATATATATATATATATATATATATATGTATATAATTTCATCGAAAATGACGGACAAAGAAAATCTTTTAATTTTTTCTCATCTCTCCTTGTTTAATGATTAAAAAAGATAAGTAAAACAATTAAAGAATTGCACCTATATATATATATATATATATATATATATATATATATATATATATATATATATATATATATATATATATATATATATATATATATATATATGTATATCCAGCTCACAAGTTTATATCTATTTGGAGATGTTGCAATGCAGGATTATATGTAAAATCAAATATACAAATACATATCCAGTAACAAATTCATATTAATTTCATCCTAATCCAGACTGGTACTGAACCGATTACTTTTGCTACTTCAATGTTGAACTATTTGAAAATTGTACGTCTTTCTTCCCAACAATATTGATTATGAAACATTTGAAATTCATTTCAATTTATTTCTAATTTCTTTGTAAATCATTCAGTTTTAAATTGTATTTATGGTTACAAGCTTCCCTTCCTTCATTATACAATTTTACATTTCATGTTTTTTCTTAATTACTATTAATTTTTCATTTTGCTGTATTTTCATCCTTAATTACAATTTGTTACTTATATTCAAGTGATGAATTCATCTACATTTATTCTCCTAATTTTGTTCAAATAATTTTTTCAAGATTCCAGTATAAATTTGCTTTTAGGGCCACAATTGACCATAATTCATTCCTTTAACTTTTTTGAAGTTATTATTTGATTTTTCTTTTCATTTAGACATGAAATACATTTACTATATACATTCATACATATATATATACATATATATATATATATATATATATATATATTATTCGGTTGTGTGATATGTTTGATATTGACCACGACATTTTATATTTCATTTTTGATTCCATTATATATTTGCGGAATGCTTTTCTATTATCATACTCTTTATAAAAGAATGTGAACCTATGATTAGACAGTCTCCATTTTTACTGAGAAATAAGATGCACCGATATCAAATTTCAAATCATTTTGCTCTGTAGTAGACAAGATTGCTTTATGAATCATATTGGTTTTTAAACATTGATTATCTAATGAACATTTTCCCTACACTTACAATTTTTATTTTCATTTGTTCACAACCACACAAACACACACGCATATATATATATATATATATATATATATATATATATATATATATATATATATATATATGTCTAAAACTCAGCTCTCCCAACTCCCAAACCAACTGCTGGATACCTCCACCTTCATTCAACACGACTATAAAACTAGACATAATAGATTAAATAATATCAATACTGTATTATTGATCATGTTTTTTTATATAATGTAACGGCAGAAATTGACTTCTATAAATATGTATATACTATATTTTCTATGATTGATCTGTAAATATTTGATCTGGGATCATCAATTCGAATATATTCAAATTGTAAAAATAACAAGGGAGGTAACCAGTAAAGCTGACTCATGCAACTGCAGCTAACCTATTGTGAATATTTACACTTTAATTTTTACGACCTTACTCCATTAATCTAAGATTAAGGCAAGGTTAAGAGTTGGGTGGGAATTCCGATTGATAATAAAAATGATTCTACGTTTTTCATTCTCATTTATCTGTCCTTGTGTCTGAGTCTCTTCGGGTTATGTCCCTTTGAAAAATTGGGCAGATTGAGTTAAATCGAGTTCACGAATATCAACCAAATATTTACCGATTAACCCTATATAATTAATGAAAGCAGTTGTCGTTTATGACGAACCTGGTATACTAGTGAATAATGATATATTCCTTAGTTCCTCGTTGCAAAAACACTTCAAATATCTCGTCATATATCGTAGACAGGTAACACTTTAAATGCCCAAAGTATCGTCGACAATGAATGAATTTCAATTATTTTGAAAAGTGTGAAAGGGCAAGAATGAAAAATTTTTGTCCAAGATAATGAGTTTTTCATATGTTAAAACGGAAGCTTTCACAGACGCTGACACCATTCTTGGCGCCATAAAACAAGCACTAACAACTTCTTTTCGTGGATGAACGCGAACGATGTATTATTGGTTAGGGTGGAGATGGCACCACTTCAATAAAAGAATGGAAGGTCGCAAAGATATTCTTGAATTTTGGTAAACGGTGAGAAACAAATCGATAGGCTTTTCAATGAAGATATATTATAACAGTCGGCATTTGTTCACGACAAAGGCCCCAGACTCAACGGGCCGCTGACCAATATTGGATATATATATATATATATATATATATATATATATATATATATATATATATTTGGTGGAGTTGAGTTCCACCCTGCAACACCCTGGCTTGAAGCTATTCCTACAAAACAAAGACAAACCATTTTTGGACAAAATAGACATGGTCGAGGAAAAATCAATTTTTTTACGAAAATCTTAAACCAAAAAAACGTTGCAAAATATTGGAGAGCCCTCAACCACCCAGACGGAATATACTTGGGGGGAGTTTTGCTCTATGTTTGATGTCATTTGAAGTAAACTGTCAACCAAAACTGTCAACATAGTTTTCGGGAACACATTCCTCATCCTCTCTTTGATAACCTCTCCCACGCTTGAACAAGAGGTTGGACTTCCCCAGCTGAAAATTTCGAGTTATCTGTCAACTAAGATGGTTGCAATCCGAATCTAGAGAGTCCAGTCTTCCCTGTTATATATCCAAAGCTGGGGGGTTGGAGGAATTTGTCAATGCCTTTCCCAAAAGCCTCATTGTAATGTGAACGCGAACTGTATCAACCAGGGTTTGAACTTGATTGGCTGATCCAATTTTCCATGCTACAAAAATTTAGGCCACCTGCACCTCCTTGAATAATAGAATGGGATAATATCTTTTTTCTTTTGTTGCAAAGTCAACTCGTGATTTCACTGTAAGAAAACATCAGTCCTCAAGCTGCAAATAAGACGCAACAAACGATTATTAAATGGGCAGGCGAGTCACTTCTAGTTGAAGACTCGTTTACCACCTTTCAGTGATTCAAACAAAGTCGAGATATCGAACAAAACCCCCAAAATACATCTGATTAAAACCAGAATCGTTCATTTACTCTTGTAAACTTTCGAAAGTTTGCTTTACGCCACCTTTTTTGGAAAAAAGGCTGGGGGCTGGTGACGCTTAATTTCCCCCCATACGAATCAATGGACTTGCTTCTTCACACAAACGCAATCGTATACTTTCCTTTATAGAGACGTGTTCTTTATGTCAATATGGCACTGTGTTTGGTATCTCAGTATGGCAAGCCATTAGATCCTCTTTTATCAACACCTTTTGCCAGATTAAGTTATCATTAGGAGATTTCTATCCATGCAGACAGATATTTATTTCAACTGAGCTGTAGGTGAGGTCGCTTCTATCAAATGTATTGGTCATAAAATTGGCCAATATCTCGGAAACTGTCAATATTAGAAATATTAGAAATGCAGTTCCCAACATCTGAAAATGAGTAGACCTGACCTGTTGATCACGTGTTTTGGAACTTAATGAATCGAGAACTAATGAAAATTCACATAAAAATTTCGCTAATTCTTTCAAGATTCAATACTTCTGTGTGGTGGTTGTAGTATTTGCAGAATTAAGGTTTTCTTTCTAAAACGTAACTTCTAGTAATCCTTGCTCATACGGGTGTAAAAGGTGACTGAACGTAATATACAACAAAGTTCTTTTACATCCGTATAAGCAATCATTACCTCACTTAACATTCATTGTGCAAACAACAGAGTATTGTATCTTGTGTATTACTTGTAGAAACAGAACGCCAAAGTTATTCTAATTGTAGTTGTTATCGATTAAACAATCTTATAGATTGTTTCTTACCTGAACCTTATTATCTCAGTGGTGATAATTGTAATTTTGAACCCATGGTTCATTTGAGAGCAGTTAATTAATCAGCGTCTAATTAGTCACACGAATTAACTTGGTGACTTTGCTACCCAACAGTTTGTAAAATGAAGAGAGAGTTTTATTTGTTTCATTCACTAAATTATCTAACCCAGTCCGGAAACGAAGTTTCCCCCCCCCCCAAACACGTGTATTGTACTTTTGAGGAACTTTATATCCTGAATCGAAACAAATATTATCTAAAATTATACATATTATCTAGAAAAATAGCCAAAGGAGTAGCTAAAAATACACTACATATTATCAAACCTTCATTCAAATCAACTTATTATAAGTATCATTTGATTAGTTTTTTTAGTATTATTATTACTTATATTTCGAAATGGTATGCTCTGAATAGCTATAGTTCAGGATTTAAGTCACCATTCAGATACTTTTTAACTAGGTGTCACTAACCAAGTCAGTGAATTTCCGTTTGTTTATTCCCGATTTCAATAAAGTAAAGGGGATTTCGCGAAAGAATATTTTGTACGATTGGTAAAGTTCAGGGCCATTCATTTAAAAACATCTGAGCTTTGATAAAAATTATCTTAATCTTATTCCAATAAATAAAAACAATGTTAACACATCCACAATTATCTAAATTTAGATATTTTATATCTAAATTAGCGATACTGCTCCGGTGCTTTGTAATAAAGAATGAGAAGTAGTTAGCAAGCAAGCTGTCACTTTGATCATGTTTAACATCTTTTTGTTTTGCCGTTGTCAATGTTCTTCCTTTGTTAGAAACTGTCAACCAAAACTGTCATCATTGATTTCTCCAGTTTTCGAGTTGGTCTGGCTGATGTATGTACCCCGCGTACAGACTGAACAAAGGGGACTATGGAGATAAAAATTTTAAATATTCAGTCCAGACGTCTACAAAAAAATGGTTTCTTTTTGATTTATGAAATTTCACCCGTCAGGGTGAGTTTTATGGGTCAAGGTTCAATATGCAATTTATGTTACTTGCTAAATTGGTCTTTTTAGTTTGTTTCCTGCAGCGCCCACGCTTTTTTATTGGATTTTCTTGTGGATTCTGTCCAACAAAAAGGCGAGAGAACTGACTTCCGATTTTTAATTGATCGCTCCAACACGCAGGTCACGAGACAATTTCTATCAAGCGAATAACGAAACCTCTTTTTTTGCTGCTATGTTTTTAAACACATTTTCCAGGTATGTTTTTTTTAATGAAATAGAACCAGCGTCTTTAAGTTTTATCGATTAATCACTGACTTTTATCTCAATTCTCTTAAATCACTGTTTTTTTTCTTTTCATGCTAGTTCTGACCTTTTTGAATATCTTGAGAACCAGTTGCCCTCTCGATATAAGTTGCCCACCAAAAGGCAGGAAGAGGTAATCCCCTGTTGATTTATTCAGACGTCAGTAAGTTATGTTATATACCGTGACGATCACATTCACAATGACCGAGGAATTAACCGTACAATCCAGATTTGGCTCCCTGCTAGTTCCGGTCTTTTTCAAACCTTGTTTATTTTTACTGGGCTCAAACTTCTTACATCCGTGGTACATATGCAAGTACCTTAGCCACTGAACAGGTACTAATCAGCGACACCCATGATACAGAGATATGTTGAAGTCTGAGGAAGGTGTATATCCAACGACCGACACTAAAAGGCCACTGATCATGATGATGTAGAGTTTTCAGGAAGTTCGTTTCGTGAACTATTGGCAGTGACTTAGAGCTTCACTGAGTGCTCTTTCATTAACGTCTTTTTCCAGACTAAAGTAACATTAGATTATATCTACTCACTGACATGCAGACTAATATTTGTTTGTACCAAGCCGTAGACAAGGTCGCATGTATCAAATGTATCTTGGAAACTATTGACGATAGAAGCATGCAGTTTTCACAATTCGATGATATGTGCTTTGAATAAACGATTTGATCTTGTCCTGCCCCTTCTTCACACAGTTATTTGAAAACCATAGTTCAGGCAAGAATAGTTGATTAACCAACTTCTTATTAATCACAAGAATTAACTCGGTAGCTTTGCCACGGAACTGCTTGTAATCAACTTACAGTTTGTGAAATAGCGATAGCGTTTTATTTCTTCCATTCACATGGACACGCGTCTAACCCAGTCCAGAAACGAAGTTGTCTTTTTTCCGCAGGCGCAGAACGTGCATTGTGCTTCAGTACAACGTTGCCAAATCTTGAGTTCAAAATTCAGGAGAAATTAACTAAAAATATCTAAATTTTCTAGAAAATTAACTAAAATTGATTGCATTAAGACTCCCTTCAAATCAATTTAAGTTTTCATAGGACATGCAGTGGATGATAATGGGTTTTGGTCAGCGGAAGATCACTTTTCCAGCCAGATGTCACTCACCATGTCAATGGATTCACAATTGCTCTCCCCCATTTACCTGGAGTTCAAGACGTTTGGCGAAAGTTTTATATTTTGAATGAATTGCAAAGTCGAGAGTCAAAAAAAATTGTCAACATCAATTTCTTCTGTTTTAGTTCGTGTTCGACGCTTGAGACTTTTTCTTAGTGATCACCGCCAAACAAAAGGCGTGATAAGCATCTTATTTATTGATTTCCCCTTCTTTTTCCATTCCTTCATCAATCAACCCTAATACAGCATGCGAAAGGATGTTAGTCACGTGATGGTTTCTATTGAGAGACTTTTCAGCCATGTTCCTCCTTTGTTTCACTTTTGTTATTCACCGCCATAAACATCTTTAAAGAAATGGAAGTTGTGTCTCTAGATTTTATCGATTAATCATTGACTTCCATCTCAAATCTTTTCAAACTACTTTTTTTTTCTTTTTTTTTTCATGTTCTCCTTTTCATACAAAGCATGTCGGTAAAGTTTGCAGTCATTTTGAATATCTCGAGAACCTTACTGGATATGACTTGGCAACCAATCAGAAGGAATCTTACTGCGCATATTCTACCGTGGGGTGATTCAATCCACATATATACACCATTGATTTTGTTTACATATCATGTGAGCATGGCATTCACAATAACGGCGCAAGTCATTCTGCACATCTTGCGAAGAGAAAGATAATTGAATAGGGTCCTGGGAGGGGATATTTTGAAGAGGACTAAGGTGCTTTTGCCCTAAGTAGGCTATATTTTCGTTAATATTGAATGGCTGTATACTTTCTGAAACTAGTCAACCCACAAAGTTGCCATGACATGTACTAAACGTAGCCTGATTCGACACTGGACCAATCAGATGAAGAAGGAATAGAGATAGAAAGTTGATGTTCCGTGAATCTTCTACATGGGAAAGGTCTGCCTGCTTCAAAATGTGTATATATGGCAAATTAATCAAAGTGTACAGTATACAAATACTTCCGAGACTGTATATGATATTTTATTACCCAATATGTAATACATAGATACACATTGAATTTACCTATGTCACGAATAGAGATTTGCATTGCATTGAGCTGAGAAAATATCATTCTTCAAGTCAAACTTTCTTAGGCCATTAGTACATCGAAATGGAATGCTATTTTACTACGTCTCTTGTGTTCCTAAGCATGACAGAAGACATGTGCACATTGTTGAATTTTTTTCAGGGTATTCATTTTGAAAACTCAACATTACTAAAAACATTTGAAAACAGCGAAACAGCGTTAATCGGGATAGTGCTAAGCGGAATATCAATGTACTTCACTACTTCTGCACTCTTACTCCTGGTTAAAAGTGTCTATCATACGCGCTGTCCATCTCGCTTCTTATGTAGCGTAATCGACATTGGCACTAAAACCATTTTGATTGCTTCTTCAACGGCAATCTATTTTTGTACTTCTCACTACCAAACGGTCCTGGGAGTTGGGGGTAGGATATGCAGGGGGAGGGTGTTTACCTACTTTTAAGTTTCCAGATTTTTCCCACGTTAGTTGTCTCCTAATGGTGCCAGTGCTGTATACCTGCTTCTCAGAACTTATTTCCATCGCTGCTTCGGGGCAACGTTATTAGGATTCTGTCCAGCTATACGATTGTGTCCAGGAGAGAATGGCGTGAAAACACTCCATAAACACACAGTCATTCCAAAATATCCATCAAAAAAATCATTCAGACATGGCCGTTAACTTAGAGATACGCTCACGCACTCAACCCAACCTACGTTTAGCGTCAGAAGTCATACAAATGAAGGGATTAAAACCTTTCAAAGACTAACTTAATAAAATGCTAAATGCCAGAATTAAAATGTCTCCGAAGACTACTAAAAGAGATCTACAGGACATATATATCACAGCAGTCATAGGACCCCAAGTAATTTCATGATATCCCTAGTTCCACAATCAGTATAGTTATGCTTAACAAACTTCTAATGCTGACCATTACCACTGCAATGAGTTCGATCCTCACTTCGCACCCTACTACTATGGCCTTGGGTCAAACTAAGTTGAAATATGGAGTATATTCTATTTCAGTATTTACAGCTAGGCATGACACGAGGTAGGGTACCCAGTGATAACTCGTTATAGTAGTAAAGGCCAGCGTCACAAACTTGTTATCCATTTAAATACTGATTGGGGAAATAAGGTATTTCATTGGATTACAGAAATGTTCAGGAGTTATACAAAATCATGAGTTTCACAATCTTGATATTACATATTAGTTCGATGATCTCGAAAGGCTTAACATTCAGTAGCAGATGCAAGAAGAATAAAAATGGCCTCATATCGAGTTCATTTCTTTATGTGTCCAAAGGTATTTTTATGTAAGTCTTATTTATCTTTGAATGCCGGTGGAGTTAAAGAAAAGTTTCATTCCTTCAAATCTAATTTGTCTGAAATACCTATGCAAAGAAGTAGACTGGTGCCTAAAAGGAAACAATCTTATAAACTGTTATCATCATCTGCCTGTTAGCATCTATCGTTGGATACAGACCTTCCCCAAGAATCGCCAGACTTCTCTATTGTAGGCATCATGGGGCCCAGTATTTTCTGAATTTATCTAGCTTGTCATACCATTACACATTCTGTCGACTACAGTTTTGCATATGATCTCTGGGATCCACGTTGTGAGTTGTGATGTCAAGCAGTTGTAGGATATTCTTGCAAATGTTCAGCCTTTTGACATCTCAGTTTTCTGACAGTGTCTATGATATCTTCGATTTCTGTCCTTTCTTTGATATACTGTGTTGTCTTATGATCTCTCGATGTGAGGTTGAGCACGATCTCTTACGTGTGCATTGACCATGAAATCTTTTGCTTACGTTCCATGTTCCAGCTGTATAGATGACTATCAGTATGATGTATTTGTTGTGTTCCCTTTTTTCTTTTCTTTTTTATTTTTTTTTTTAGACACCGGTCAAAATCGAAAATGCAGAGCTTGAGAAAGTATACCACTACATCTACCTAAGACAGCATATCATGGGGTCATCCAAAAAAAAGAAAAATAAGCCGAAAAATCACTGTAAGTTGGCAAGCTTTCGGTTGACACAGCTCGACTTTTAAGAACAAGAATTGCCAACTGGTCCTGAAAAGAAATATATATAAATAAATATAAATTGTAATCAGATATAATGACTTTGATCTCATTGATTTACCTCTCCTGTTCCTAGGTGAACAAAATTAGTAAAAGAAAAGGTTACGTAGTAGGTTGCGTTTACACTGTAATGATTGGAAGTCGTATGGTGGGATATCTATCGGGCTGCTTGTTACAGTTCAATCCGCCACGAATACCAGCTGAAAATTATGATAATTAAATATGAACATGTGATAAAAAATCTCATTTTTCCAACTTGACCAGTTGTTAAAAAAGCTGCGAAACACACACACACACACATATATATATTTTGAGAGACAGATAGACGGATAGACACAGACAGAGAGAGACACAGATAGGCAGACTGATGATTTGACTTAGTCTTTGTTAGTTAAAAAGATCATTCATTGGAAGAAATAAGAACTGACAATCTTGATACTAACATTGTTAACTCTTCCGCAGTGGGAGAGGGTTTCGCAGCAAGCTGCGATGTCTGGGCGTTTAGTATGGAGGAAACGTGCTGGAAACTTCCAGAGAAAAGAGGTTAACAATTCATTCGGAAAGTTGAAGAGGAATGTAACAGGTTGTTGTTTGAATGGCATTTGAGCTCAAAGAAAATCACAGGAACGATACTGACATAGTCAAAGAATAAGCCACAAATCTTGTTGGGTGTTTGATGAGATATGGTATTGATCATACATTATGAACTTTCAAACGATAACCAATCAACATCTTCGGTGTTTGGAAACAGTATTGGACAGAAAACGCCCCACGTTAGTGAAAAAGAAAAAGGGGTTATTCTTCATCCCGACAAGATATCCCCTCATACTGTTTGAATGACCAGAGATAGCATTGAGGCATTCCGTGAGAAAATTGATTCATACACCATATTTTCTTGACTTGGCTCAAGCTATCATCAGTTTAAGGTTCTACAAAACCATTTTGATGAACAAATACTCTCTTCAAAAGAAAAGGTTGAAAATCAGTTAGTTTCTTATTTTAGATCAAAACGAAGAAATTTTACAAATATGATATCGGAAGTTTTCTTTTCCTCCTATTTTGCCTACCAAATTGTTTAATAGGACCAGCGTAAACAGACCAGAGTGATATTTTGGTTAGTCATTGCTGTTTTACTTTTTGTCTAATTTCAGTCAAGTATATTTACTGTGGAGATGTGGATTGGCTGAACGAATGACAGCACTAAGAATGTATATAGCAGGCCGTGTTCAAACTCTGGATGAGAATTCCGTCCCCAAGCCGATAACCTGCCCTATGGTAAAAAATTTTCGGATTATTCCTGCAGAAGGCTTAGATGGAGCTTTTGGCCCTATAATGATATAATAATTGTTCTACTTTTTTAGGGGACCCTAAATCAATTCACAATGAGCGTCTTGGATACTTAGGGATCAAATACAGATTAGCAGAATCAGATTTTTAGTTTTAGTTTTTGATGGATTGAAACAGATCGGGTGCGAATGGAGACCGTAAACATTAGTTATTTGATTTTTCGAAATGCCATCAGCAGCAGCCTTTTATTGTCTTTCGTTGGACATACACCTTCCCCGGGATTCGCCAGACCTCTTGATCGTGGGCATCGCGGCGCTAATATCCCCCGGGACCTATAGCTGTGATGTCAAGCTGTTGTCTGATATTCATGCAACATAGCCTGCTCATTTCTATATGAGTTTTAATAATCACAGAAAATAACCAAGTGATATGCAATGTGATTCCAGACGTTCGGTGAATAATAGTAGGAGAGGCTATCCAGACGTGACGCTCCTTATTTCACATGAAGTGTTTGTTTCGTTTTTTTCCTATTTCTTGTTTAGAACATTTTTATCCAAAAGTTGTTTTTCTTCTGATATAACCTCCATGACAACTCAGCATGTCAGATTTCATACAGAACTGTATTTGATTGTTTCTAATCGTTTACTTTTCTCAAATAAATCCATTCTGTGTCGTAAATGGCGATCAACGACATCAGCGCAACCCCAGATGCCGTGAGTAAACAAGAAGAAAACAACAGCAAGTCTGAGTAACAGTTAAATCCCAGGAAATCCTCTTGCACAAAAACACACTTGATCCAATCCTTTGAGGATTCAAGAAGATGACATAAAGACAGACGAACTTCTTTTTTATTGAGGTTTTTATACACAATATCTCCCATCATGCCTCATTTTCTCTCCACATCGCACGCATATCAACTAATTTATATCATACCTTTTATATATTATCTTATCATCTAATACTTTGCCTCATCTGATCTTTGTGGCATCTTTTTCCCCCTTTGTTAATTATTTCTACATTGTTGTTGTTGGATTGTTTGCGTTGTTTTGCTCTTTCCTTTTTTTTGTGATGTTTTTTTTTTTCTAGCGTATTTGTGTCGTTCTTTCTGTTCCGGGATTGACATCTTTTATATTTCTTTCTATTTTTCTTCTTTGTCATGTATTGTCTTTGTTGTTTCAGGTTGATTTGCTTTTTGTGTTTTTCTTCCTTCCTCACTTTTTATCCATTTCTTTCGTGTTTTTATCTTTTCTTTCACGTTGTTTCTTCCTTGCTTTGTTGTTTTCTTTTTCTTTTCTTTTTTCTTTCATTCCCTCTCATTCTTTCTTTTCTTTGGATATTTCTTTTTTCCTGCTTTTGTATTATTAATTGTTTGACAACTGACTCTGCAACCCATTTATTCCACACACACTCTCTCTCCCCTCTAATTCTCCCTATCAATCATACCCACGTTTCATTCTCCTTTTCTACCCCCCCCCCATCTAGCCCACCACTTCTGGACGGTCTTTATCTTCGACCGCTTCCCTGACGTAACTCAGTCAACTTCCCTCATTCTGAATAAACTACCAACGCATTTTTTTCTGCGTGATGTCAATATAACTTTCAACAAAGACAACATTCTTCCGTTTCGTGGAACGCCTTCCATTGCACAAAAACCTTTCTTATTTTGCAATGTGCTGTCAAACCGATTCATCAAGAAACTGCAGATATTATTCATCATACGGTTAGACGATACGGCACTGGAAATTTTAAGGAAGTAAACAGGTCTAGTGAGTCACTCGATAGAAATCGTCACGTGACCATTGTCTTGTTGGCAGTATACCGTGTTTAGACTGATCAATTAAGAATTTCGGACCATTGAGTCATCATTGAATGAGTTACTTCACTAATCTTCTGTTGTGATTTAATCACTAAAGAAAAGTCTGAATTTTAGTAAGAAAAACAAGTATGAACACTGCCAGACACAAACAAAGGGATCGTTTTAGCATAAAATTACATTGAAAACTAACACTGCACTAAGAAATATTCTGGGGGAGAATTTTCGATAAAACAAAAAAGGAATATTTTTTTCCTGGACATAAGTAAATTTTTAGATATACATCCAATTTGCTTCATTAGTGCAACCTGTCTGCGTGACACATGAACAAATAGCAAGCCAGTTAGAATCACTTAAAAATTAAAGAAACTCATGATGACAGTTTGGGCTGGCGGTTTCAAACAATTTTATTCCGTTGAACAAACCTGCCTATTATACAATGTCCTGTCAAACCAACTCATCAAGTATCAACTGACAATAATAATGATACGGTCAGATGATAAATCACTGCAAATTTTGAACAGTAAAATAACACGAAAAAGGCCCATCAGTCTCAGAGATGGCATTTTCTTGTCCACAAATTACAGCATCCATTCTCGTATCCCCAAAGTCATTATTTCATCATTCTTTTTATCTTTTGTATCAATCTCAAGTAAAAATCGAGCGTCGTTTCGTTTTTCATTCTATAATAGAGACCGTCAACCAAAACTATTCTCACGGGTTTCCTCAGTTTTCAATTCAGTCAGTCTGTTTGACTGGCCATATATGCATCACCCGTGCAGGCCACACAAATGGGGCTAGGAGGCTGAAAGTTCTAACATTCACTCATTACGTCTACAGAAAACCGTTATATTTTTGTAATTTGGAAATCTTTCCCTAAATTTTTTATGTAAGTTTACGCTAAATTGACCCCGCATTCACAGTTGTTGTTTGTTTTTTGTTTTTTTGAAAATCCAAACTTTTACTGATCACTGCCCAACGAAAGGCAAGAGGAGTAACCTGTTTGCCAATCGACTCTTTTTCAAATTCCTCAATTGATCACTCCTAACACAGTATGCTGCCAAATGGCCTTGGTCTCTATTAAGTGACTAACCAGATCTATCTTATCTACTCTTTAATCTCTTGTATCACTCATGTGCAAATCGGGTCTCGTTTCCCTGTTGTCTCCTGTATTTTTCTTTGTTTCTATTGTTCATTCGTTTGATATGCACTTGATGAGTGAAAAAAGAAAATATTATATTACAGGCTTTCAAATAAAAGCATACCATCTACTTATTTGCCGTAGAGAGAAAAAAATTGTGAAGGAGAAATCACTGGTTTGCGCATGCACAAACATGGTCTTTATTTCGCTGCTCTGCAACGTCAAAGATACAAATCAGTGCTTATGCCTTTATCTCTACCAACAAAGATGGAAAATTTATATGTATTCACTTTTATTTTTCATGTTTGCCCAAACAGTAACTCCAAAAGTTCTCAATGAATTTCGATGAAGTTTTATGAAAGGTTGGGCTGTAGCCTACGAAAGAAGTGATTAAATTTGGGGGTGTATCAGGCAAATTGTCCCAAATGGGAAATTTTTTCTTATATTTATGTATTCGTTTATGTCTGTCCATACAAAATCTCAAAACTTTCTCGATTAATTTTTAGGAAATTTCGCAGATGACTGGGCTAAAAAGAAGTGATTGAATTTGAGGGCAGAGATATATTCCCATAGAATCAATTTAAAAAACTCGAATGGCAATGGGCTGGCATTGTCGCAAGAATGGCAAACAACCGATGGACATCACGACTCACATCATGGATCCCCACAGATCACATGCACAACCGAAGCCTGCACAGTACTAGATGGAGAGAGGAGCGAGACAAATTCAGAAAGTTCTGGCTCCGCGACACGATACAAACGATAGAGATGTATGGCATATCCTGTGTATATCCAACGATGGAAATTAAAAGACTCGTGATGATGATAATGATGATGATGATGATCTCGTACACTTGTCACCAAAAGTTATCGATGGATTTCGTTGAAAAACTGAGGATAGTTTGGCCATAGATAGAGAAGAAGGAATCAAATTTTGGGCGGATCCTGGAAAGGTTTCCACCAAGTGTACGGCGTTGGCAAAGGTATGACAACCTTTCAAAATAGCCAGAGGCAAAAAGATAAACACATCTCTAAAATTTATATGTTCACACCGATGATAGTCTGGTACAAGGCAACTACAACGGTGTGTCAAGCGAAGATCCAATTCAATACCACTGGGTTGGGCATACCAATCATCTCTCTGTAATAAGCACCGATTAATCAGTTGATATTCACAAAAAATACCTTTGTCTGACACAAGGACACGATTCCGGTGTAGCCATTGATGATCGAAATCACTAGCAATAGCCTGAGAGACATGCAAATATACAGTAAGTATTGAATGAAGATATTGACTAAGCTTGGTCTAAAGAACATAATAGTATCTAAGTCTGCTCACAACCTATACACAGCCAATATTAAACAAGTTTTGCCCTTGAACTGGATACAGCTTTAGCCGTCTCAGCTTGGGCTCCACATATCACGATATTACTTATTCGGCCCGTTCAGTATGTGAAATACACTTGAAGGCGATAAGTATAGATACCAAACACCCATCAATTACTATTTATAAAACAAACCAAATCAATTAAAATAGGATATTTGGCTAAAATCGGTAAGTTCTAACTCTGAATCGTTGTTAAAAGTTGAAGGCAGTAGAGTAGTATAGTGATGTGCGAGTGCAGAATCACTGAATCGGAATAAATAATTCGTGAGCATTCAACGTAGACCCTTGAAAATGCACGGCCCATTGCATATACTTCTGCTACATTTTTATTCCATGCTGCATTTTTCATTTCTGTCTCTCTCTTTATCTCTCTCTATTTCTGTCTCTTTCTCTCATTGGCTAGTCGTTACATGTTCAACATATGACAGAGGATACAGTTCAATCTTTTCCTACGATCACCGAGACTTTCCATTTAAGTTCTACTGCTAAAAGCAACAAACATCTACTGATTTTGTAAAACCTCCAAAATCAGGATCTGGAGTTGATTTTGTTTCTCTACCGTAACAACAAGAACAACAACCCTCACTTAATTCAGCAGAGCGAATTCTTTACTGTTTGTCTGTCCCGTCACGTAAAGCCAAACTGACATATAAAATTACAATTTCCCACAGTGATTTGAAATCAAAACCAAGTGATCGGTAGGCGTCTCTCTTATCAAATGAGCCAAATAGACAAGTCTTACATATCTACGAAAATGCTAAGACTTATATCATTCTGATAAATGAATAGATCTATAATAAAAATATTTACCATCCACGTACAGAGAAAGTGCATATCAAAGCTTAACAAATGTCTATCCTGGGACTCCAATCCATGCAATCATAATTATGCTATATTGTCCAATCATGAACGACAATACAAGCAGAAAATGATGACTCTATACACCCAAGTAGTGCACTCACTTGAAATTAACTTGGCATGAACGCTGTGATTTGCTTTGAATATTATCATACAAAAAGCAGACCCAAATCCATTTAGAAAAGATCAATATACGCCGACAAACATGGAATACGTTTGATTATTTCAAATATAACGACGGTTGAGTTCTGTTCCAAAAATACGCAAGTCACCATTTTGATTACAAAATCTAATAGATAAGACGATTCAATACAACGGATGTATTTTTAGAATAATACAAACCGGTAGATTAAGATCAACATGAACACCCGAGGAAAGACAAACTCCGATCAAGTATCAATGTTAAAAGAATGAGACTCGTAAACCAGTCCACCCAGTGAATCCACCGTTGCTCCATTGGGTAGTTTACAAAGATTCAACTGCTTGAAAGAAGACAGCAAGCTGCAAAAATGAACTAATCGGATGCCTTACGTCGGACTTAAAAATAAAAGTAAGTCAACAGTTCTAAAAAAAGGTAAGTTTCATGTTAAAGCCAGATTTAAACTGATTAATAGCTTTCGTAAGGAATTGTGTGACCCAAACAAAGATTGGTTGAAAAATGATTGACAGAAAGAGAGCTGTCATCCTCGTGAGAGCAAGGATAATAACGGAGAGAGAGAAGAGTTCTTTTCACTATGTAACATTCCTTCATTTTTTTTAATCGGTTAACAGTTTACGATATAAAGGAAATAGAATGCAAGACAGAAGGAAAGAAAAAGGAAGTAAACTAAACAAATATATATATATATATATATATATATATATATATATCATACATTAGTTATAAACAGTCATAAATGAAAGTACAAAGCAGATAAAAGTTAGAATTAATTATAATTATATTACCCTGAAGAGCTGATGGATTAAAAATAAACTGATGAAGGAAGTGTCTGCAACAATCCCCGGCTAGATTACTGTCTGGTTATTATAAACAATTTTCCTTATGTAAAGAAAAACATCCAGTTACTAACAACTAAACAAAAAAAACAAAAAGATATATATAAATAGAATAAGAGGGAAGCTCTCTAACCAGAAAAATAGACCCCCCCCCCCCAATAACATCCTAAATATCGATCCAAATAAATCATTTGCCTGGAGAAAACCTAACCGAGCGGAAACATGAACCTTTGTGAAGTGAATCCTTTATTTCATAATATATGTATATAACTGTTTCCCTCGCTTGTGAATTAAATTGCATTTCGGTGAATTAGTTTTATCATTGATGCAATGATTATTTCTGTTTCAGACATTCTAAGTGGGATTGCCTTGAAAAATCAACTAGAAACATTCTTTTTTAATATTACAGAAACAGATGTTGCCAAATGTTGTCGAAATTGCCTATTCAACGTCGCAGTTTTCGAACAGGCTCTTATTTTTCTTGTTACTCCATTACTTTAGTGTGGATAATGTATAAATTGAAAGGAAATAAGTGCGCGACGTTTTGACAGTTTTTTTAGTTGCATCAACCGTTATGACTAATGAAGCTTCAGTAAGAGAGAAGATTCTCATTGGAGAATGGATGGAAGCTCATTGCCAAATCAGACTCTTGCGTATTGTGCTTTTTTCCCTCGCACATTGTTACGTAATGTTATCAGACTACACTTAGGTCATCTGATGTCCAAACTAGTTATTTCCAATTGTCCGAGACTCATTCTCGAACGTCACAGAAAGAAAAAAAATATCGTACTAATTTGATAGATCGATGATCTTCGTTCGTCTGAAGCTGTTTAGTTTATTTATTCATCAGTTCAGCTCATTCATTAGTCATATCAACTTTAAGATCGGGAAGGGATAATATTTAGGAAAGATAAAACAGGTCTGGTTAGTCACCCAATAGAAATTGTCACTGAGCAATGCCGTTTTGGGGATGTTCAATAAAAGCATTGCAAAAAAGGGTTACATGAATAAGTTCCTCATCAGTAGTCTTTTAACGTACGTCGTTGGACATAGACCTTCCCCAGGATTTCCCAGCATTTCTCTATCATGGGTGTTGTGGAGCCAGTATTTTCTGAATTTGTCTAGATCATCTCTCCATCTTGTATTTTGTCGGCCTCAGTTTTGCATGTGGTCTCTAGGGATTCATGTTGTGAGTTGTGATGTCCATCGGTTGTGTTTTATTCTCGCAACATGACCAGTCTATTGCTATTTGAGTTGTGATCATTAGAAAGAATCTTACTTGAGAAAAAAAGCTGTTGGGCATAAACTAAGGGACCAATTTAGCATAAAGCTACATTAGAGATTGAACCCCCACTAAAACCCTGGGAGGTTATTGAATACGTTTTCCTTTATATATGATAAGGGATAAATCTTAAATGTTCATCTCTCTACTTTCATTGGTACAAATTTTACACACTACACATACTTTGATAGTCAGCCACGTACATTTGAGAAAAGTAAAAACCTATACTTTTAATTTAGTGCAAGTTTTGGTTGACAATTACAAGAAGAAAAAAACATGCCCACTAACATCGTCTCTGTATAGGCTGCCCTGACATCGATTTGTTAAACCAAACCAAATGAAGGTTTTGATGTTCCTTTCTTGTGCTAATCTTATCGGCGAATTTTGGATGGAAGACACGTTTTTTTCTCTGTACAAAAAAGACGCAATCGATAAGTTGAAGGCTTTTTTCACGTTCAGTTCTGCTATTTTGATCTTCATAAAATGAAGTTTCCTGATTTCGTCTCGAAGTAAAAGAATTAAATCAACCAAGAGTTAGTTTTTTTCTCCAATATAAAGTTTTGTTTTCTCTGCGAACAAAGTTTGAGGGCTATATAAATATTCGGTCCTGTCTTTCCATCTCCTATTCCTCTGACTTTCTGTTCATACAATATGTCCAAAGGTTCTCAAAGAATTCTATTGTTCTTTCATAAAGAAGGGTGAGCAGTGGGGTGATGATGAATTGCTCAGATTTTTGGGTTGGATCCAGGAATATTACTTCGATTGAACAATATTCTTTTAGTTTTTTTACATTTATCTCTTTGCACAAGTCTGCCTCACGATATCTCCAAAAGGTCTCGATGAGCTTCAATAAAATTTGATGAAAGGTTGAGCAATTAGCTACAAAAGAAGTGTCTTAATTTTTAGGGGACCTCATGAACAATTGCTTTCTACTCGATATTTCGAACATTTCTCTATGAATTCAAATGAATTTTTTTTAAATTCGTGGAAGTATGAGCAATAGGCAAAGGAAAAAGCGATCAAATTTCTGGACGGATCCATGCACAATTACCTCCCCTGATGATGATGTTCGAATAGTTATGCGCTCTATGAGTACTTTCTATTTAATATTGTTTTTACTTTAAAATGTTCAAGTGCTACGTATGTTCAAGGAATTTTGAAGATCGAACATTATTTTTTAAATCGTTAACAAATCTGCAGTTCGATTTTGTCGATTATGAAGAATCAGTGGTAAAATGCTCGCCACCAGTTCGTAAGCCGTCATTCAATCCACTATCGAGACATGTAAAAACTTTCAAAATGGTACTCAATGTCATTTCGCTAAGCACTCGACACAACGAGTAGAATTGAAGAACCTCTTGTCGACGCTAATAGATGACGGTAAAATTAAGTTGGAAACACCGGTTGTCGTAAACTGAATGCCGAGTTTGATCACTTCCCCGATATTGGACCATCGGGGAACTCCGGGTACTGAACAAAGTTTCGACATGCCTGGAAAGCCAGAGGTGGGTCTTACAAAAAAGCCCAACGTTTACCTAACTCCGTGACATCCTCAATGAGATATGCATACATACTACGTTAATACAAAAGTAAGCAGACAGTTGAACCGACGTTTGCCTAGGCGCACTTCGACTTAAACCTAAGTTCGTAACCAATGACGACGTCAAGCAGTCATTTCTAGACTGTATGTAACTTTTCCCTTTTGCTAATTTATGATTTCCCCGGAGAACTGCGAATTACGAGACAGTGAAAACTTTGCAGTCGGATAATCCCCAGTTGGGAACTAGACACTGACGGGGTTTTCTCACAGCAACCATAAAATAACCTTAAGCACCAACAAAGCTGAATGTATGCCCTGATAATGTCATTTTGCAGCGATAAAACACTCTGTGAAAACAACAAAATCGATTTATACAGCTTTCTATTCCCATTGGCCGAAACAAAACGAGATTAAGTGAAGTGGTTATTCTTGTCTATGACACAAACTTTATTCTTGTCTAACTAAATTCTATTCTTCTGTAACTCAAATGCTATCATATTTCAACCACAACAAGAACAATCTTCAAAATTAGAGATGTAAAATGATATAAAATTCACATCCCGTACAGTGATTTGTACTCCCGACGAACTTATTGCCGGGAAGCTTTCTCACTGAATGAGCAAATTGACATATACATATTACAGATCAGGTCAGCAATATAGCATGATATAAAGCAATGTCTGATATGTGATGGATTTATTTCATAAAGTACCCGATACTTTCAACTTTATACTTTGAAAGTCAAGTTGCTTTACAGTAGAGCTGGAATTATATAATAGGAAGTGGATTCGCTACACAAACAACTTTATGTTTCTGTCCTCTCTGGGCCTCGTCAGGCAAATGATTGTATGTGTTTTTAGATTCAAGTTTGGGAATTTGGTGAGAGTCTTGTGGGGGTCACTATGAGTAGGAGGAGTTATTCATTTCGTTTTATTGTTTTTAGTAGTATGAATGTTTGTTTGTTTTTTTTGGTGGTTGTTAGTTACATGTCAGCGGGTATGAGCTAGGTATAGGAGTTATCTTTGAATTTAATTGCTTTCTGAGGGATTCATCTTGACCTTGATATTTAGCATTAGGTTTATTGCCTATGTTGGCATCCTTTGAGGTCATAGTGGATTGTATTGTTCTTAATGTACTTGGACATGTGAGGGGGTTAATAATGATGATTAGAAGTTTATGAGATGATGGGTATATGAATAGACTGTCTATATTACCGTTAATTTACTAATACATGGATTCCTTTTTTATTCGTTAATAAGAATTTTGAACGATGCTTACACTTCAGTTTTATTTCTTTTTTTTTCTATTTAATAACTGTACTTTATGTTTCTCTGTAATTTTAGCAAAATTTAATATTTTCAATTTCTCATTTACGCAGATATTACAAGTATTTTCTAAATTTGTCATTTATTAGTTTGCGTTGAAATTTTCTATTTTACCGTTGGTTTGTCGTTCATTTTGTATAATTTCCAATAACATGCTGATAAAGATGTACTATTTTCGTATCTTTAATTTGTGAATGATGATATATGGTTGGCTAATCTAAGTTTAAATGGTGTGCTTAATATTAATATTTCATTTCTAACGGTTTTTCCTAGGTTAATATCTCTGCCTGATATACTATGTTAGATCTAAAACATTTGTTCTGCTTATAGCATATGATAATTGAGACAAAGGTAAAGCTTAATTGTCAAAAAAAAATCTCAATTAATTGATATCAATTTCAAAGATTGAATAGAACCCTGAGAAATAAAATAAGATATATACATATATATAACAAATATAATTGGTTAAAAATTGGATAAGTTTTTGATGCAGCCGTATCTCCCAGAATTGATGGTCTAATGCTAAATCCTGCTAAGTTATACAATTTAATGAACTGAGTGAACTTTGTCTTTTTATCCCGTTGCATAGGTCAAATCTTCAAAATTATGGACTTCAGCTGAAACAAATTCATTGTTTGTACTTAAGATGTAGTTTAATAAAAATAAAAAAATCAAATGCACGCGTGATTTTTTTTTTCCATGGGTATCAACAAGCGCTGATTCATTTAAGTGCTTAAATAAGTACTTGAATAAACGCCCAGGTAAAATACACCAACGTAACGTTCAGACACGAAGACTCTTGTTCCAGCAAAATGGGTATTTATTAACGGTGTACATGATTTGCCAATATATTGAGTGTAGCCACGTGCTAGACTAGTTCCATCAGTGAATACTTACGAATGGCACCCCTCCTAGAAAGATGGTTGCCATGTTATATCAAGGCTGCGGAACCGGTTATCGAAATATTCAAATTGGCTGGAGACTATACGGACGTAACTCAATCATTTTGAATAGTTTTTTTTTTTTATCATCATGAGTTATTTGTTTTGTCACAATTTCTGATCTTGACTGTAATCCTACGACAACGATTAAACAGCTTGATTGGGAGTGAAGATTAATTCCCCATCCAGTAATAAAGAGAATTTTTTTAAATCGTCATAAATGTCAATAAATGAACAACTATAGCGTCAAAATTTGAAGTCATGTAACAATTACTTCATCGAGGAAACATACAGTGAAAAAGAATTATTTATGATACCAATGAGTAAAAAATAATTCCGAGGAATGTAGATGTTATAAATAAACCTATCAGAATAAGTATAGAAAAAAAAATTGTTCAAAACAGCCTTTTTTTCCAAAAATCAAACAGGTCTAGTGTAGTGCTGAGGCCAATTTTCAAAGTTTGGGACAAAACTCTATGACCAGGAGTGCTGGAACGCACAAACAAATATGTACACAAAAAGTGAAGGAACCCTTTGCCATCTTTGATTGCTATGGTGGTTCAATAGATTATCATTGAAATAGAGACCACTCGGTGTAAAATGTAAACCTCAAGCGTTGAATATCAGTCGTAGGGGGCTGAGTTCTGAAAGCACAAATTAGCTTCTGTTCGACTAAGGAGTTTCGTGACCGAATGGTTAAAAGCAGCTTCGTGTATACCGGACTCCCCTCCCCTGGTAGAGGGAGGTTGTAGAGATAGATAAAGATACTAAGATAGATATGCTACAAGCAGTATTGTCAGCTGATATTTTTGCTTCAACGAATGAATTGTTAAAAATAAAGCAAATGTAATCAATGTCCTTTCTCAGTTTTCCTTTATGAATTCAAAGAATTCAATATCTTTGAAAAATTCAGTGAATGAAAATGAAAGAATGAAATGAAAAGTGAAAAATGTCTTGAAAATCTTTGTTCTGAGGAAAAAAATATGATTGAAAGAACAAAATATCAAATCGAACCATTTAACCCAGCATTTCTTTGGAGAATAATTGAATAAAATATTTTGTATAAACTGCGAGCAAGTATTAAGGAGTCCAATTCAAAAAACATGTCAGCGTTTGAACCTGACTAGAAAATCAATGCGTTTTAAAATAGCGTCAATTTTAACTTGAATAATTTGTTTTAATGCCTTGCGGAACACGAGACTTCGTACATTTGCATAGGAATGTATACATAATTGTTCTTGACAGAATGCGTCATCTGAGCAGACTAATCAAATCTATTTAGATGGACATCGGAATTTTTGTATGCTTGTCTGTATCTCTGGAATATCAATTGCTACTCAGTGCTGTCAGAATGTTCTCCCAGGCAACGCTAGATACCCCAGGTAGTCTATTTATATAATGTTAAGAGTCCGGTTCCAATTTTCTGTACGTGGCCTCTAAATAGGTGAAGAGTGCATTGTCGCCATGGATATTGAATTAGAGTTAACCCGTAATAAAACAGTTTTTACCCCCTATAAGTGCCGTTTGCAGGAACTAGCAGAAATAACGTCGTACGGATGGGTTCTCTGTTAGTCAAATTTTGCAAAAAGTAAAACAAACTGATAGCTTTTACAAAACAAAGACAAAGTACGTGTACTTCGTAGTCTATTCATGGAAAGGATTAATGTATAGAATTGGAAAGATGAGTAACGTGACACTGAAGTGGGTTAGCCAATCAGTCAATTATTTTTAGAAAAAACAGAGTATGCAGTTGAGTAAAGCAGTACATATTAAAATACAAGTGAGGGTTGGAAACTAAGTTCATATATCTATGGAGAGTGATCAAAAAATTTTGGTTGAGAGTTTTTCTTACAAAGAAAATTTTTTTTTTGTAAAGCTCTTATCTTAAATTCCTATATCTTGGACCATTACGTAGCACATAATATGGCATACCATTAAGATCATCCATGTTAGGAACCCTGTCCAAAAATGTAGAAAGCACTTCTAGATTTGAAGAAATAAGCGGAAGGGAGTTCTTAAGACCAAAAACACCGTTTTATTAAATTTGTCTTCAATTTGTATTTCAATAGTTATATTGGGCAGAGTAACTTATTCTTATATTTCAGCGTAGCAACGGAGAAGATAGCAACAGCAGAGTTTTGTGTACACTGAGAGAAATAGCTCATCTTCGAGAGAAGAGACAAGAATCCAAAGACTAAAATAAACAATTTAGGAGAGAATATTCCAACTGAACAACTTTGAATTACCACTGTATTTCGAAGGACATTCAATAATGCAGACTTATAACGATTAAAGATTTCTAACTCATACACTAATCAGTTTGCTGTTTCGAAAGGAAAAAGAAAAGATTGAAGACGAACAAGAAAACATTGGTGGACTGCTTTTAAAAAATCCAAAAGTATCACAAGAAAGTACAGACGATGAATTGTGAAAGATTTGCAAAGGTGAATAGACACCGTAACTGCATAATAAATCAGATAGAATCTACAATATTGGTGGAAAAGGGGTTTGTCTTACCCTTAAACCACAAAGGTATCAAAAGGTTTACGCTACGTATAGATGAAGCAGAAAATTAGACATCGTGATATCTTTTCCCAAGAAATACATGAATCACGACCTAGTCAAGTTTTTTCAGATTTTAAGAGTGATTTGGAGGAAGCTACCATGATGCACTGGAAAAACAACCCTACAAGAAATGTGGAGAAATCTTCCGACTCGAGTATGGACTGAAACAATGACAGCAATACCTTATCTGGCTTTCGCGCTTCTGGTGTCTACTCATTAAACAAATCTATTCTTCCTGATGTTGCATTTGCTTCAAGTGAGATAACCGAAATGGATCTAGAAACCAGACCCAACACAATTCGTTACAGTAACAGAATTCAAATCAACCCATCATTAAAAAAAACGCCTGCACCTAAAGTTACAGATAGGAAAAAGATTCTTTGAACTACACGGTTTGGGTGTTGACTCTAGATCAGCTGAGAACAGCTTCTGGAAGAACACTTGTGAAGATAAAGCTGGATAATGCTATCGTTTTACAAAAAGAATCTGATACCGAAGACATCAAATAATGAAATGAACAGTCAGTTCAATGGTTCAAGTTGTAGATTAAAGTAGTTTTGTTATAAATGAATTCATTTAGAATAATTTCACATACATAATTCATAAACAACTTCATAGCAGTTTTGTTCAATGAGCCGACGGATACATTCAGGTCCTGAATCACTCGAAAAAATAGTAGATACTCAATACTTTTAAGGCAAAAGCAATAATCTGATTTTGTTTACTAGGGTCTGCAAAGTGTTGCTTATAGGGTTATAATTAAAGGTCACTGTAATGGCGCCAAAGGTTAGGATGAAAGAAGAGTTGTTAAATGGATTTGACAAGCTCCCATGGTAGTTCGAATCTCGCTTAAGGCTATATATTTGTCTGATATTGTATATTCCCAAGACGTGTGACCTTCATAGAATAACTTGTTTTGCTACATTGAACACTTTTCTCGGAAGCAGCTCCATGTCCAGTTCTTCAAAACGATATTATGTACAATTGAACAAATGAGAGCGAAAGGAAATAGCTGAAATGACAATAGCTGAGTAGAAATGATAGATAGTGACGTCTCTAAAGTATTAGACTGTTTGGGAAATTATGATTTGTTTTTTATATTGTTAATGTTTTCGTTGTGTTCATATGGAATCTTCTCATCGAGCATTTTTACTTACAAATTTGTCTAAGATTGCCCGATATTGTCTCACTGCCAACATCCAATATCTGAATTTCCTTGACAATTTGGCGTGGGTTTTGTCCGACCAACATCTTCAAATTATTCCTTTTCAACATCGAAAATCCTGTTCTCTTGATCTTCGAGGTTCAAATATCCACACCAAAGGTTTCAAGACGAACGCTACACCGTGCGATGAAGATGGTTCCTTCATCGAATGCTACGCCAATATTGGAAGCTTTGAGACATTAGGTTCATACTCGTATAAAAGGATTATGTACACCTAGTTTCTTCATCTTTGGGTTTGAGGTATGATATTCAGCTTCGATTAATTAGGAGTTCAATGAATGTACGTCCTGTGTTGTGTGGAGGTGGAAACGACTGTTGTATTATTCCGTCCTTTTTTTGTTCCCCTTTCTTTGACCTGAGTAATTTTCTTTAATCCATTTCTGGCTGTATGGGCCCGTGGAAAATCCACAAAGCCTCGTTAAGCGTACATTTTGGGAACTAGCTCCCTACTCTTTATGTTCCGTGTCGCTCATGATGCTGAACAAGGGTTTGAATTTCAATTTCCAATTTAAAGTTGATCAATTGAACTGGTTATGCTCCAAAGCTAAGGAGCCAAGTTCCTGCTATTCACTCATACCGGGGGGGGGGGTAAAATGATGGATTTGTGCCTTTCCCAAGAGCATTAGGGCAAAGTAAACGCAAAAAGTCTCAGGCAGAGTTTTAACTCGGTACGTCAATTACATTTCTAATCCTGCTAACCATTAGTCCACGCTGAACTTATATATATACACCGTGATTTTCTGGGTTTTTGTCTGTACCTACCGACTTTTCCACTAAAAGGCAACAAGTTCGTAAATAAAATGAACTCTTCCACTGGAACGATTTCAATTTTGAAAAATCAGAAAAGAATAGGGCTCCAATCCCTGATTTGGAATCAGAGTCTCCCCTCTAGACTGGTTGCCTATCCTAGGCTAGAGAACTCTAATCTGTCCAGATAGTTTACCCGTAGATTTGGACATACATCGCCAGCCAGAAACACTCGAAAACTGAAGAAACCTACGTTGACAGTTTTGATAGGTTTCTAATATATACTGGATTCATAAAGCATCGGTTCTTAAACCAAAGATAGAGATTGAAAGATTAGCCAATCAGCTTTGTGAGGTCCGTTCCTTTGCCAGAAGACTTCCTCCAATCATTCAGATCACTCAAAAGAAAAGCACTCACTCTAGAGACACGATGCAATTGGATGGCAAATGAAAATCATCGGCAAAATCCCTGGTTGTTGCAGGATCAGACCCCAGTCCTACTCTTGCATAACATGTAGGATAAACAAAAAAAAATACGGTTCTGTAGGTATTCAAGACTTATCAAATCTTGTCCGACTCAGGCTAAAACTTAATAGATGATTTGACAACCATATTTAAGCCCAATATGTGTAATGGGGTTTTGGTTTATCTCACCATTCACATGATTGGCTCTAGTTTGTTTTTTTCTAAATAAAGAAAAAAAACAGTTTTGATCGTCAGATTTAGCAGGTTTGGTCTAAGAAAGTTTTAACAGTTCGTTTGTGCCTTGAAAATCAGGAAAAGATGGATAGTCAGTGATCAGGGAATAAGAAGTTAGTCACAGAATACGACTACTATGTATTATTTTGATGTATCACAAATAGTTCAATTACAGAATTGTATTGTAAGTGATTTATCTGACCTGGACCAACCATTAAGCAGGTACCTAGGGCAACAAAGAGAAGGGGCTAACGCAGTTTTCTTTTAGTTTCCTGCAGTATATCATAAGTTGGTTAAATTACTTAACGTGAATATTGAAATCTAGCATTTGAATTTGGTCTTTTATAGAGATACTTAAAACATTGAAATGATTCAATCGTCTACACAAAATACTATAATAGACATCTTTCCATTATGCAAGCACAAGTTTCGTTGGTAGAATGTTGGTTTAGTGAAGTAATAGTTTCGTCTTTAAGAAATGAAAGGGTCGAGGTACAATATTTGGTTTTGTATTTATTGCATCAAGCGTCTTTAATCTGACCCTGAAGGGAATGCAATAAAAAAAATAAGTAAGAGATTTTCAATGGTCATGAATTGAGGCAAGCATCACTGACAGATTAAGATAATAAATAAATGTAATTTATTGTATTTTCGATCTCCCCATAATTAACATTTTTTCTATTTCACATTAAAAAAAGAAACTATCCTCTTTCTTCCTAATACAAGGAAGAAGTCAATGCTACAATCGCACCAATAATGTTTGTCATTTCCAGTTCACATATTTTATTGATAGGACTGTATCAATGACATGATACGCGAAGATTATTTATTAAATGGTAAGATGCTTCTTGGCATATACAAGTCAAATAGGATTAGGAATTTACTAGCTAGGTCCTTTTCAAAAATGAATTTGCAAAAACGAATTGATCTTTACCCTCAATACAGTTTTGAAATACTGGAATAGTCTATCATTGTATGTGAAAAATAGTATAAGTTACTTTAAGAATAACTTAAATGAACTTGAAACTATCTGGGATGGAAAATGAATGGAGAAATTTGAAGAGTTAACGACTGAAATATAGATTTTCAGGGAGACAAAGCTTGGCAAATGTTTCTCTAGTTATATGCTTGTAATTCTTTTATCAAGTTTCACACATTTTTGAAAGTTGAACAGATTTGTATTTTTATGCGGAATACGTATTTTTCTACGTTTACTGTATAAAGAGATGCCGACGAAGGAATTTGTATTTAACAAGTAAAAAGGGTTCTCTTCTAGAAATAAACTGCCCACCTTAATAGACAGTCCGAGTCTCCGACTGTATATGGCATTTTTCTCCCTGCCACGGCTAATCATCACATCGTGGAATTATTATCAAATAATTTTCTGGGGGTAAAGTGCATGTTATCATCTGTGAAATATGGTAATTATTTGTCACGATTGAAAAAAATTTGTAAAAGTGTGAAATGAGGAGCTGTGTGGATCGAACCAACCAATACCAAATTGTCTTCTATATTTGGTGATTGCAAATAATCGTTCTATGGCAGGGAACCCCGTACCATTGCTATTGGAATTTGAAGGAGGTTCTACTAAATCCGGGTCATTGAAAGACATTATTTCGCCTTACCCACGTGATCAGTCGACGAATATATATTTCTGTTGCCGTGACTTTGTCGTACCATCACCCAGCAGTTACCAGGTATGCATGCCGTCATACACCCGCTGAAATACCTCAAGTAGGTTACACACTGCCTATCTTTACTCACTTTTGGTGTTAGGGTCTCCAAGTATATCTCCTTGAATGGGCTACTCTGAGAATAGTTCATAGCGGATAATGATTGAAGTTTCTCCATCAACGCACTTGTAACCATTCAAATGGTTGTGTAAATACAATATTAGTCGATTTTCTCGGATCACTTAAGATAATCCCAACCCAAGTGCTTGGCAATTAAATTTTGTTCCAATCGAAAAATTAGATTATAACTTGACACTTTCTTTTTTGACCCCACACCACCGTCTACCTAAACTATATTTCCATTTTAATTCTATAGTCCCGGTACCAGAAAGCAGACCATGAATTGGCTTTCAAATGCGATCACCGATTCTTAGGTTTCCAAACATCTGTTTGGGCTTCAAGAATCTATTCAGATTCAGTGGTTTGTCGCTCATTTTAAAAGGCTGTAAAATGACATCCTGATTACTTAGCTGCTTATGAGCTGCCTGTAACGGTTGGCTCATGACTATATCGGTCTGTATTCTGATCGCAGATTCAATATTCCGTACTAACCCCTTGCTGACCTGCTCATAGGTCACCCACTACTAGATTAATATTACTTATATCCTGGAAGGCTGTTTTGGATGAGATGAAAGATTCATATCTAATGCACCCTCCCCAAAGTCTCTACTGGGGTGTCCCTTTTAATCCCTTATGAAGCTGCTCTCCGAAAATAGCCTGACAAAACATGGAAATTTAATGCCTCGTCACCTTTGAATTCCATAGTCCATTTTTATTGTAGAAATGCCTCTGAATCGTAAACTACAAGCAATTACGACCGGTCCCTATCACTTTTCCCCATTGGAGTTCGAGCCCTAATCACGTTCTGTTCTACTTGCAGATGGCCACTGCCACCTAACTCTGATCTGCTCATAGCTCTCCCATTACGACTGCTTCCTTGGCTTCTCTAGAGACTCACCGTCTTTTTATGATGGCTGTGTTCCACGTGAATTACGACTTTACTTTCCAACTCTCTTCGGTCATTCTTGTACCAACCCTATTACTCTTGTTAGTTCTTGTAGTTCTTATCCGTCTCTTCAGACTGGAGTTTGGATCCAGTATTTCTTTAAGCATTTGCTGAATAAGGGGCTACTCTACTATTAGCATTTAATAGTTCTCATTTGACAACTGATCCATTCATTTGGCGCGTAAATGGATGTTCAAGTAACATTGTTAGGAAGGTTGATAAGCTGGCCTCTACGAATCTTTACGCTCAAATTGCATTCATCAAAAGAACCCTTCCGCCCAGATACCACCTCAATCTAGGGATTTACCAGAATTGCATTAAATACAGATGGAACTGACGGGGTGGAAATCTTTTCTTTCGAGGACTTCACCTTTTCGGTTGATTTGACATTTCCAAAGATGATTTAAGGCGGATGTTCGGATCGGACAGAAATAGATGGTACCCTACGTCGCTCACCTGTTTTTGCACCACCCCCACTTTAGTAAGAACTCTACCTGGTGGACACAAATGCTTACCAAACTGCAAACTTGTTCTATCCCTAGCACCAAGAATAGCTTTTTAGGTTCATGCCTCTTGGTGTCTTTGATAGAATTAAACAGCTATTCCATTTGTCTTCTACTGAAATTCTAAGGTATTTATCTCGTTAGGTGTCAAAAGCCTTTGAAAAATACTGAAATACCAAAGTTATTAAATTGGAATTTAGTATATTTCAGATTAGAACAAGGCCGTATGTACGGCAAGCAATGTTCCTTTACACACAGCCTCTTATCTAAATTCTTTACAAATTGTATTTTAGTTATACATGCGACTAATCCTACTGGCTCTTTACTTTTTCTAAAGCAACGTACATATTTAGGACTTTAGTGAATGTTGGTTGCTATGCGACTAAGTTTCAAATGGCAGACAGTCTCTTGTCTTTGTCGACAAATCTAGCACTGGATGGTGAAGACAAATCTTTCCGCCTAAACATTTGGATCTGAAAGCAGATTTCTCGTGCAAAAGACCGTAAATCCCATGTTCTAAAAAACAACGTTAAACCCTTTTTATAACTTTTTTTCATTTAAGTTGAAAGTTCGCTTTACTCGATGGTTGTCCCTCGTTTGGTAAAGAAGCGAGTTCGGTGGTTTGCCGCATTTAACGAACAATTCGATGAATTGAAAGCAGTTTGATATTTCATGGCAACGTCCCTAATAGTTGTTCAATCCATTCGATGTTGCTTTATACTTGTCAATTTTAAGTGATTACATTTGATCTTTGGGTCGACAACTTTTGCACATTTTTCAACTTACACGGTGACAGTGAGATAGTTAACAGATACTGTGCATTTACAAAGATTCATTGATAGGCTTAAACTAGTATCTTATTGCAATACTGATCAAATTGCCGAACTGTTAAAATCTAATTATGTGCCTAACTTCTGGTTTTCATAAGTGAATCACTGGTATAGTCTAAACATTTCGTTTTCATATGCTAAGTTAATACGTTGGATGCGTGCATCTTACTAACTTCCCGACCTGGCCAATGGGTTGCACCGTCTCTTAGGATATCTTGGGTTAACAGAAGGGGCCAGGATTAGGCATTCATACTCTTGGCTTTTACCACCTTTGCAATGCTTCTGCGAAATTAGTTTTCATCAGAACTAAATTAAATTCTCCAGCAGCAAAACTCTAATTGCATTCAAGGCTTTTTTCTTTAACCGATCCAGCGTGTTTGGTCGGAATTTGGGAGGCTGGTATCTAAGGGTTACACGACTGTTTCCAAAAAATATATCAGTATTATATTACAACCAAATTAATCCGAAATGTCATCAAACATGGAGTTCCCATAAAACAATCGGGTATATTCCTTTTTTTTTGGTGAGTGGCTGAGCTGTTACTTCAGCGATGATCAGCTAAAATGGTAACAGACGTTTTAAGGGTGGTAAACCTGTTAAGTGTAAACAAAATGGAATTATAAAACGCCATTCAATAGAAAATACATCGAAATAACGTATGCTAAAAGTAACACCTTATAGATAAATGAGTGTCCTTTTTATAAACATACACTTTATCTAATGTATTTGGGTTCTGCAGAGTCTAAATGTCGACTACGTCATGTGTACCTTTTTTGCATATCCCTATTTTTACGGGGTTAGAGCTAGGGGACCTAAATTGGTCCATACAAAGGGTCCACACTTAATGCTTGCGGTATTGTTTGAAATTTAGAGCGTTAACTACGGCTGTTACATAAATCACTATCATTAAAGCCTCACTGCCGTCTGCTTTTCACTTTTGTTTGGAAATCATTGAGAAATTCCTTTGAAAAATGTAGGTTTTCATCAATTCCACTGAAAGTTCGCAACATCCGAGTGCTTCTCTTTAGCATTTGTATATGCTCTACTGTATCTTCAAAATGACTTTGCTTGAAGCATTAATACGATTGACTATTTTAGCAATTCTGGTCTCCTGCCTGTTTTGGCCACCCAGCCCTCCACACACACTAAGGTAAGCACAGGTGCTGTTTAAACTGTAAGCTGATGACTTAGTCCTGGGAATGGCTTGCTTTTTCTTGATCCATTTTTTTTCCTTCAATGGAACTGATATTTCTTGACACCGCTCATCAGACGTGGTTGCTATCAAATTTATTGATGGCCAAGGTATCAATCCCTTGATGCAGTCTTCAAATTTCATAAGGTCAGTGACCAATCAAAATTGTAGTCGTAACTGACATCGGTTCTCAAGTTTCTCTCCTGATAACACAGTATTCTTTACAGTCTGTGGCAGATGGTACAACCTACAAAACATCCGTCTAGAATACCAAAGAGCAGCGTATTCTTGTGATGACAGGAAAGACACTTCAAGTCGGCCTAGTCTACTAAAGTAGCTCCGTATTTTCATAAAATAGAAAATGACAGATCGATACTGGGTTGGGTAAGATTGGAGTTAGTTTTGTCTTATTAACGTAGTCTTAATTGCTGAAGTCTTGCTTAAATATTCCTTTCACCAAAACATTTTTTCATTCTACCTTCACCACGATACAAGAGCTTCTGTATGAAAATTCTATCTAATCCGTAATTACAATGTTTGGGGTGATGTAAAAGAATCATTTACAATTAAAACAAAATCATAAGTGATGCCTATTTACAACATTGGTTGATTTGTGACTCCCCCTCCCCAAAAGTCTAATATGGCAGCCTTGTAAGTTAACCGGACAAAGTTGAGGACAAAGGGAAAAATTATTGAACTCTCCACATCCAGAGAACGGTCATCCATGGGGGGAGGAAGGGGTTCACGAAACTCATAAAGCCAAGTGAGCACTTGATGTGCTCCCTTATTCAACAGTGGAAACGCATTGCTACAGGCGGTGCTGGCATCAGGGGCGAAGGGTACCCTGAGGATGCAAACCATGTAGCTTGTACAAAGGGTGTACAACACTGCAGCGAAAGGCGTGCTCGATGGACTCCTCATATCACCAGTTCCCCTCGAAAAGACCATTTGCTGACCCAGAGCCCATCGTGAATGAGCCAGGTGAGGGAGGCCTAGTTATCATTGAAGCACCTCAGCCTTGGTGTCCAAGGCCAGATTGAGCGACTCTCTTCCTTCATCAAACCAAACCCCTCTACTCTAACGTACCCCCTTCACTATTATCTGATATCATGCTCTTGACAACGGTCGGGTGGTAGAAGCCTTCCCTTACTCGTGAGGCCTTCAGTGCGTGCTGACTTTTGCAGTAGAAAGAGCATTCTTTGGGGGGAATACAGCGGGCCTCGCTCCCATCAGGATGCACCTTTCTCAAGGTCCTTCCAGAATTCGCCATTTTACTTTTGTGTAAACTTTTTACCTAGGAAAGTGTTTAGGGCCAAGCACAGTCTGCAAGCAGTTTGACAAGACCTTGGCCAAGATGTTTGACTCTATATTTAGCAGAGTCATGGGCCTGAAGTATCCTGTCTCCATCTTTTCCCTTGTGGAGCAATTTAACAAGACCCCCTCCCTCCAGTAACGTGATGCAGGATATTCCCCTTAACCAGTGATTGAAGATCACTACTAGCCGATGTAGAAATGAATGACATCAATTCCAGGAGTCTTCTGTCTCTATATTCTTCAACGCTCCACAGAACTCGTCCCCTGTTATGACAGTTCTTTTTACCCCAGGAGGCTCACCCTGAACATTTTCCTTATGCTTTTGCTGTTATGGTATTTGATGTTTGGGATTCGTCTGACAAGATTGATTCATGATCTACATTATGGATAGCAACGAGAGTTGATGTAAGGTGTATACTATTCATGAGGGCTGGCTGACGACCAGAACGTATTGGCCGTATACCCGCGTCAGAACATGTTGATTATGCTTTGGTCTCCCATTCGTGCTCCATAATTTCGCTTGAAAATATCTTGGCTAAACGTACATTACTAGAACCTCAGATTTGATTACTTTGTCTCACTGATTCATTACTCGAGTCATTTACTACTTTTTTTCTACGTTCATATTAGGGAATCCTCCACCACATCCACCGTCCCTCTGGAGAAACCCTCGTTTCAAGTTTCAGTGCACCGCATTTCACTATTGTTCTACACTCGGCTGTATTATATTGGGAGCTGCTTATCAACCATCTTAACCCCCAAACCATGATTTTCTAGATTAGGATATGAACATTTTGTAAACGCTTCTTGGGTGGTAGTACCAATTCCAGTTCTGAACATACTTTAGAAAAATGGCGGATATTACAACTTAATTGAATCAAGTCGATAATTATAGCCATCTTAATTTTTGGGACTTACGGCTTGGAACAGCAATAGGATTAATTTATTCACACTACCATTGGAACATAATGTAGGAGCCTGACTGTATACAGTACCTCCTATACGAAGGGCTACTTGTATCATGAATTGAATAAGTATGGTAAATTGGCCTATATAGCTATACATAGGCAACATTAAGTCATACACCCAAAATATTTATGAAGCGCTTACAAGCACACGAGTACAGGATAAAATTATCCACCTTTTCCTCAATTCCAAAACTCGTTTATTGATCTTTTATTCCCGACTTGGATTCGACGGTTATTCATGAAACTATACTTGTAATCTTCAATACACGACTTGGTAAATATCTCAGTTCTTAAATTCTGAGAAATCAATATTTAGCAACTTTTCTGTAAAAGACCTAGCTTATGAATTCCAAATGTGCATTGAATAAAAATCTTATCTTTTCTATAGTATCCCGTATATATTTACTTGAATTGCTTTTAAAAAGCAATTCAATTGAAATGACATTAGCCATCTAATTCCCATCCTCCAAAGGGGGACCTCCCCTGTGATTGGGAACCTCTGCTCTGCATCGACCAATGCTGCTGGGTTGATTGAAAGGCCCTCGCATAGTCTTGGGTAATGTTGATTTATTTTGTAACCATTCCCTTATTGGATAGATATTGAGTCTCTACTACTGCTTATCTAGTGAAATTGATTTTCTACATTTGGTGTTTAATGCCACAAGTCTTTAAGGACCAATCTCAATCTGTACCGAATTCTAAGTAATTACACCTGGTTTCCTGTCATCCTCAGTCTCCATTTAGAATTGAACTGTGATTGCCATACCATTTTCTGTACTACTGGCGACCGCCACTCTGATAGCTCATAAGTTACCCTTTACGAGTGGTTAATAGACCTCAATGAGTTTCATTGGCAGCTCTGTTCCACCATAAATTTCAGTCACTTTCATGTCCAACCACTCGTTCATTTTACTCTTTGGCCTCTTGTTGTGCCTAACCTCATTGGGCTAGAATGGCTTCCTTGGACTTCATTGGCTTTTATTGGTTTCTTTTCAGTTGACTGAAATTTGGATCCAATATTTTTCATATTCATAGCATAAGTGTCTACTCTATAATTAGCATTTGATATTTTTCTTTCATTCTTTTGACGTGCTATATAAATGGTTAAGTGACGTGATCGGGGAGGGTAGATCCACTGGTCTTTTTACACTTGGCTTATTGCATTCATCGAAAGAACCAGTTCCTTATTCTTCTATATTTCATATTTATTCCGGTTACCTCTCATAACTCAGCGGATTTACCCAATTTGTATATATGGAAAAGGAGCAAAGTTGGCCCCCTCCCGATTTCATCGTCTTTCAGTTGATTGGATAACATTCTGAAAATAATCCAACGTGGACATACTCACCTGTTTGGTAACCCTCTGCTCCAATGGACACTTTGTGCACCTGGTAGACATAAATGCTGCATAAATTGAAAGCTGGTGACTCTCTTCAGTACCGAAAATAGTTTGCTTTCCTTTTGGTTCGTGAGTCTTATTTTCCCTGATAGAATTAGACAGTTATTCCATTTGCATGTTTCATGCTGAAATTCTACAGCACTTAATGTTTTGTCCCCAAGTGTCAGAAGCTTCTGAAAAAAATATTGAAGTTATCAAATCAATGAGGTCCGGTATCTTTAGTTTTAAGTAGTTCGGCCACTTGACCGTATTTATGTACATGCGGCAAGCGAGATTCTATTTTGTATAGCGAGTAATATCCCTGATGGGTCAATACCTTTCAAAGGGCCACACTTACGTATTTAGTACTTTAGTGAATATCAGTCACTATGAAGCCCTTTACACGACTGTATGATCTTTTAAATGGTGAACAAGTTTTATTTCTGACAAATCTAGCTCAACGATGTAATGGAAAGACAAATAACCTACCCTAAACAGTCTGATCCGAACGGGTTTCTCGTGCACAAGACTGATATCCTATCTTCGTACCAACACGGATACAGTGACCAGCTAATGCTGGTTGAGAACCCCAGCTCAGCTGTAACCCACAAAGTAAAAAGCCCCAACATTATCTGGTTATGTCGACACATTCTGTAACTACTCTTCTTCGGGTGTGCTTTTTCAGTTCGAATATGATCCATCCTGAATTCAAAGCTTATGAGTCACCCATTTTGCCGACTTTTTCTGCTGCGAGCAGAGATTGAACTGTGATCGCTGATTCCATTTTCCACGCTGCTAACCACTTGGCTACCGGCACTCCATCCCGAAATCCCACCAGCCTTTGGTTATGATGACTTATTTCGGCCTCTCGACAATCCATCATTCATGAGCCTCACTTTTACTTCGTCTCTGGGCATTTTGGGGCTCCACATTATTTTCCTGGCTTAGTCTGTTTCGGACGCCATGATGGGTTCATTGGTATTTTCAACATTTGCAAAATAAAAGGACTACTCCATAATTAGCCTTTTTAATAGGTAACTCCCCTTACATACAAAATACACTTGACACATATGAAATGTTTACAAGTCGTCACTATTCTTACGCTAATTCAATAGTCACCGAACTTCTTCACTTTTCCACTCTCTAATACCTCAATCTACCTTTTAAATTGGAATATATAGATGGAAATGAAGGGAAAAAATCTCGAGTCCTTCGGGAAGATTTGTTTTTGTCTTTTCTCGTGGAATTCAGTGTCTTGTCCAATACACTGGAAAAAATTGGGATATTGGACATTTTTATGCATTAGAAAGCTCAAATGGATAAAAACTGTCAAGTCACATTGGTTTTTCAGGTTACTCCTTTTAGCTCATATGCTGACTGCTCAAGTAGATATCAGAAATAAACTCGGGTAAGGAAATTGAACGGACAGGTGAATGCATTTGTATGTTAAGAGGTCAATTAGTAAATTCCATCAGTGGAAAAACTTTTAATAACTTTAGTCATTCCCATGACTTTCGAAATTGTGATACTAGTGTTACTTTGGGTCCTTATGGTTTAAATAAAACTATTCCAAATCAAAGTGCATCTTAACAAAATGTTTAGTGTAAATTACTATAAAACTACTTGAATCTTTGACTCAATGACATAAGTCAGCAACTTCCAGCTAGTTTTTGGACAATTCAAGACCTACACTGTTTTCGACTCTTTACGAGAATGTTGTGAGATTCCAGAGTTATGCTACCAAATACATATGATTTAAAGGATTGTTACCAGTGGAAATTTTTAGTTTTTTTTTTTCCTCTTGATATAAGGATAATCTTCCAAAATAGATTCAGGAAAATCTTTTTACTCTAAAAAGCTGTTTAGTTTCAAAATGCCCTGCAATACGTCCTGAATCTTAAGCTTCTTTGTCTCACATTACAGCTACTTGAGCACTGATCACTGACTCTCTTTTCCAGGCCCCTAACCACTTAGCTAGCACTTCCAAGTCGGCTTTTTCTCTGTCGTCTCTAGTGTTTCTCCATCCTGTTACTGTGGTGACTTCTTGCTCTTAGTTTCAACCCTTGAAATCCTTCATCCCATCTTTACTTCCTCTTCCAGTATTTTTGCCTCTTTTTCGGGGATTTCATTGTTGGCTTTAAGTTTTTTGTTAGTATTTAGCTGCCTTTCCATTGCAGTCAAGTTGACTATGAAAACGTAAAGAGCCAACGATTTCCATCTTGTTTTTATTGATGGCTGAAATGAGCATTAATATGGGGTTTGAACCTCTTTAACTGGGGATGAGGGTTTCTCATTGACTTGCATAATTTCATGGGCAAGTGCAAAATTACCATTTATGTTGAACAGAAGTTGGGTAGAATAATCGATAATTTTTTTTTAAACAATGAACGATGTTTATATTTACAAAATTGGTCAGTATGTGACCCCACCTCCAAGTCTAGTATGGCAGCACATAAACATAACTGGGTGAAATGTTGGTGGACGTAGAAAAAATTAAATTCCAATATCTTCCCCTTCCTACGATATATGACAGAAACGAAAAGGGAGACTAAATTTCTCCCTAGCTAAGAGATCTGTCTTACCCTAACTTGGGCTGGGCCGACAAGTCTCTTCCAGTTCCTAAAATTCGTGTCACTTAATCAGTGACTTCAATATTCCACTCTTATATAGCACCTCTCACTCTACACAACTGCAACTTTCAACCTTTCGTTGAACTCTGAAGGGAGCCTTTCCCTCTCGACCCTGATCTTGAGCTAATGCTTACAGTAGGCGACTCGTTGTATAGAAATGAAACGCTCACAATTATGAAATTCCTTCTGTTTGGTTCAGATCACAACTCTCATTACACCAAGTAAGCACATTAGCACTTAATGTACCTCCTTATTTAACGACGGAAACACATTACTATACATGACTCTAACAGTAAGGGCAAACCATGTAGCCCTCAATCAGTTCGCACAACTGAACTGAGAATGTTTTCTACACGTCTCCATCACTTCTACCATCGTACTGGAAGATGCATGCAAGAGGCGAATCCAGAAGCGAAAGTCCTGACCAAATCAAGCCATGGACTCTAAAAAAGATGTCGACTTTCTCAATGATCGTGCGTACCGTATGCAGTTCATTTTCAATGTTCCTCCCCTTTCACAGAAGTCAGTTCAGGACCAATAAGACCATTCAGCATAGTCTTTAAGAGGTTTGAATAGATCTTGGCCAAAATTTTCAACTCTGTATCCAGCAGAGTTATGGGCCTGGAGTTATCTAACCTGTCTCCCCTCCACCTTTGTCCTTGAATAGCAACTTCAACCCCCACTCATCCCGGTAAAGGGACACTGGATACTCCCCTACCTTAACCAATGGTTGGAGATGAATGCCAGTAAATGGACAAATTGTGCAACAGCCTCAGATACACTTCGTAGGGCAGGCCAACAATTCTAGTCTTTATTCAAATGCTTCCCAGCTGCTCCAGTCGCCTCAAGGCGAGAAAATTCAACAATAGGAGTTCAATTGACCAGATCTCGGACCAGGTTCTCTGATAAAAGGCCCTTGAAAGTTCGCTCGAAATACCTTGCAGATACCTCCGTGTGTGGTCACAAGTCGTCCATGGGTGTGTCGACCTGACGCACACAGAATTTCTTCTGCTTGCATTCCTGTGTCCATGCTCATTGCCTCGGAACATTCTTTTTAAGCTAGCTTCAATTACCAGCGCTTTATCCTTATTGATAATCAAAGGGCCCGTTGTGCCTTATGGGATACTCTGAAGTTAGAATAGCTATCAACCACCTGTTATATTTTAGATTCTAGGGTCTTTTTTGTCACTAATTTCTCTTGCCGAATTTTCACGATATTCGGCAGGAAAAGACTGAGTCCTTCTGTTCAAAGTCAACCAGTCACCATCTTTCATGTGTGCAAATGTCTGACACCTTTTTACAGAAACTGTCACATTGAATTACTGGGAGGGGATTTCCAAACGTTAAGCCCCTGCTCGTCGCTTTTTGCCCCGCTGGAATGAGCGAGTTCGTATCCCCCCCTTCCCTTCAAGGTCAAGGGTATTTCTTCATCATTTATCTTTTTTCCCCCTCTTTTTTTTTCCTTTTCTCTCCTTTCCCCGTCTTCCCCCTTATTGGGGGGAAACAAACATACAAAGCACTCCTGTACTCCTCAGCTATGAGGGTGAAAGAAAATAAAGCTACTCAAGCCATTCTGGGATCCTTTTTTTTTTTTTTTTTCATTGCTGCGGCCAAAATCAACACTTGTTCGCAAAACTCATCCTCTCAGAAAAAACGGCCTCCCACGAAAACCAGAAGTACCTCACTGAACGATAAATCGGACACTTTATTTCTAATATGGATCCTATTTGATTGTTAAATATGTACGCTCAATCTCTGATACCTATTGGACAATTGAGTTGATTCATTCGTAGGTTTCATACTGAAATCCTCACTCAATTTTTTCATTTAGTATTTTGCTGACCGTGTCAAAAGCTTAAGTGATATCTGGATGATATCCCGTACCTGTAATTAGTTAGAACGGCCAGCGAAGTTACTTTTCCTGGACACAGCCGTATCCATTTAATAAAATTATAACAAAGATATTTCAACTTCCTTTACAGCTACACTTGAGTATTATCCTTACTTACTTCGCTGGTTACATACGTATCTGTCTTTTAGCATTAAACTCCACATACTACAAAGCCTATTATGCTTCTGATGCAAGATATAACAGTACTGAAAAGTATACTCTAAACCAGGATTTCTCAAACAGTTTGCACTTGTGGGGGCCCCCTGAAACTGAGCCAAAATCTCTTAACTTAAAATGTATGTCATTGTCAAGAGGTGTGATTCCAATTGAACATCTTCAATGACTAATTATTTACGAAATTAGTGCAAATTTATAGATTTTGGAGCTATATTCTAGTTTATATTTTGACAGTTTGGGGCAGGGGAAGTTACGGTCAAGCGATATAGAGTTGGATGAATGAACAAATGAATGAGAAAATGAATAAATACGGAAAATTCAATAGTTCTCATCCAAATTTGCAGCAGCATAGCCGTCCTAGGGAATTCATTTTAGCAGTCGAAAAAGCTTGAATTTTTCATCTTTCTTTGCTAAATATTCCTTGTCCGTCTCCCAGCAAGAATTTACTACTTGGATGTGTCTGTCTCCAATCTTATTCCCAAAAATTTAGAAAAAAATTAAAATTTGACACAAGGTCAGAAGGGGGATGGGGTGTTGGGACTGGTTATCTCTTTCCTAATTTTATTTTAGCTAGTCTCGTGTACTGACCCAATCTCACTATATTGTTCCATTCACCAAAACACATTTTCCCAATTTCTTCCATACTGCATTTACCACAATACCAGACTCTCTCTGTCTCTGTTTCTGTGTGTGTGTGTGTGTATGTGTGATGACCCTAAATCCATATTTACAATTTTTGTGGCGGGCAGGGAATGAAAACAAATATTTACAATTTTTAAAAAAAACCCGATGACTTTTATATTTACAAAAATAAAACGAAATTAGTATGTGACCCTCCCTCACTTGATATGCGTCCTTTTCTAACGACGGAACACATTACTATAGACGGCACTGGCATCCAGGGCAAAAGTGCCCTGACGATGTGGACCATGTAGCCCTCAACCAGCTCACACAACGGATGTACCACAATGCAGTGAAAGGCGTGCTCTATAGACTCTTCCATATCACCGAAGTGTATGCACTCTGGTGACTCCACCTGCTGCAAAAAGCCGTTTGCTGACCCAGAGAGCATTCCAAATGAACTAGCCAGGTTAGGGACCCCTCGTTGTTATTGAGGCACCTCAGACTGGGCATCGAAGGCCAGATAGTGATTTTCCACCCTCGTCAAACCAAGCCCCTCAATCATTTCGTCTCGAACGGACCCCCCTCACTCTTACCAGATATAATGCCCCTCGACAACGGCCAGGTGTCGTCGAGGCCTTCCTTCACACGTAAGAAGACTCACAGAGCGTGCCACCATTCTCTATAGAGCATTCCGCCAGGGGTAAACAGCAGGCCTCACCCCCGTCGTCAGAATGTACGTTTCTCAAGGCTTCCTTCCATCTTCCTTCCGGAATTCGCCGTTCTGCTCTTGTGTGCACATCCGACCTATGAAAAGACAACTGAAAAGTATGTTGCCGAACAGGATGTCCGGCATTCATAGGCCGCCCTTCGCAGGTTGGATCTTACGAGATACCATCGGCTGCCTGTGACGCCAGAGAACTCTGAACAGGGCGCTCTCCAACTTTAGTTGGTCTGTACACGGAAGAGGGAGCACTGAGAGTCGGTGAAAGATGAGGGGGTAGATGTGCAAAACGCACACCTCTGCCCTACCCTTGAAAGAACTTCCTTCGAGTCCACAGATTAAAGCTTTGTCTGCCTTCTCCAGTTTTCCCAACCAATTTTTCTCCAACTGGAGGTCGGGACCGAATCAGACGCCGAGTATCTTGCACGGCCTGTCTGTCCAGACAAAGGGACCAGGGAAACGGCAACCTCTCCACGAGTCCAGCAACAGGCCCTCGGACTTGTCGCAGTTGGTTTTGGCCCCCGTCACCATCTCGTACCTTTGGATTTCTACGCAGACTTTCCTGATATCAGTAATGCTCGTTACAAGCAGGGTTACATCGTCAACATAGGCGGTATACTTGACTGACGTGAGACCGCCAGGCAAGGTTATTCTGCGGAGGGCCGGATTCACCTTTACTTTGCACTGGAAAGGTTCCCACGCAAGAATATACAGCATCGGCTAAAGTGGACAACCTTGACAACCGACATGGTTTCGACTTGACTCCATTCACCTCCACCAAGCTAGGGTACGCATACAAGAGGCGAATCCAGGAGCGAAAGATCTGACCGAAGCCAGCCGCAGACAAGACAGACTAGAAAAAACGTTGGTCGACCCTATCGAGGCTTTGGACTAATCTAATCTTATCAGCGTGGCTCTATTGTCGAATTTCTCAATGATCGTGCGCACCGTGTGCAGATTGTCTTGGATAGTCTTCCCCTCTTACAGAACAAGTCTACTCAGGGTCAATCAGACTATCCAGCACAGTCTGCAGCCAGTTAGACAGGACCTTGGCCAAAATCTTTAACTCTGTATTGAGCAGAGTTACGGGCCTGAAGTTATCTACCCCGTCCCCTCAATCTTTGTCCTTGCGTAGCAACTTCACCATCCCTCTGGTATAGCGACTGGGAATATTCCCCTGCTTTAACCAGTGGTTAAAGATCAATGCCAGCAAATGGACAAATATGGGCAACAGCCTCAAATACACTTCGTAAGGCAAGCCATCGATCCGTGGAGTCTTCTCCTTCTCCACGCTCTTCAGCGCTTCCTGGATTTCATCCTCTGTTATGGACCCCTCGCACCCAGCTGATTCAGTCGCCTCAAGGCGAGGGAAGTCAGCTAAATAGGTGTCGAACTGAGCCCAACTCAGACAAGCCTCCCTGGTGAATAGCTCCTGGAAGTTGGCACGAAACACCTCGCAGATACCTTTGTTTGTGGTCACAAGTCGTCCGTCCGGCGATGTGACACTGGAGATATGCCGACTTGACGCACTCCAAATTTCTTCTACCTGCAGTTCTGCGGCCATATTCGTTGCCTCGGGGAACATTCTTTTCAACCTAGCTCTAACTACTAGAGCTTGATCCTTCTTGGCGTGCAAGGAGGCCAACTCTGCCTTAGCTGTCTTAACCTGGCTAGAGTCTCCGCCCGCTCTATCCGATTTTCTAATGCCTTTTGTGCCACTAGTCTCTAAGTTGTGTCGTCTACTGTAATCGATAGCAAAAGACCTAATTTTATTTTTGAGGTGCCCCAAAAATTTATTCCCTAGGATGCCCCCCCCCCCCGTCAATTCCCGCTGGATTAATGTTAGCTGGTCCCGAAAATCCTCCACCTCCATAATGGATGTGTTGTATTTCCAGTAACGAGACTTGAAGGGCTTAGCTGTACCGAAGTTCATTCGAACCCTTACTAATCTATGGTCCAAAAAAGGGATGCTATGGAAGCTTGGACATTCCAAAAACTTATGATCGACTCTTCTAAGACCCGATCGATTTAACTGGAGAGTTGCACCGTACTCGGTGCCACTACCAGTCAAAGTCCATACTACTTGGCGGGGGTGTTTGTTTCGGAACTTATCCACCAGGTCTAGCCTGTTGATCAACGCCCAAAACGGAATCGCGTCCGCATGGTTAGTTCCCCTATTCATTCCTCGATCTATGTCGGAATCAAGGATGGCATTCCAATCACTCGCCAACACTAGCCGTCTCGACGGAACCATGAACTGATCGATCCGCTGAAAGTCGACTCTCTCGCTCTGACTGTTGCGCGCATAAACCCCAATCAAACGAAAGGCATCCCCTTTTATGGTAACATCAACGACGCACGGTCTGCCCGCCGGGTCTGCATACACAAGAGAACACATTGCATCCAAGGAATGGCTTATTAGCTAAAAGACACCTCTGGAACGGCAATCAAAGTATGCTGAAAAGAGATGGAAATCTCGACACCACACCTTCATTGTCACTCGAAATAAAATCCCCTGTATACAACAAACACTCACGTGGAGGTGCCGAAGAAGTTGACAATCTAGCTGTTTTCGACTCATTCCGGAAACCTCGACCATTCACACTAGCTAGATAGTGCTATCTCTTAATTTATTGGCGTTGCAGTCCGGACACATAGTCGGCGATAGAACGCCGACAGCAGGTCCCATGAGTCTGTGCCCCTCTCGGTCTGGATGGACCCGTCATGGGACACGCCGCCGACGTGCCTAGGGAAGGTTGGTTTTAGGGCTCTATAAAGGGAGGGGTGCATGTAAACGGGGACCCTCCCCGAACAATAGTTTTCAGTTTTTGTAAGTCTGGGTGGTGCCAGACAGCCAGCGGTGTGGAAATCTGGAAGGCACTGTTGGCCTCCCGTAGCATATCCCACACCCACCGCAGGTGTCTCCAACCCGGACCACAGTCAGCAGCTTTTTGAGCCCCGGGAAAATGGTAGTCTGCCTTAGCTATCCTTACCTGGTTAAAGTCCCCACTCTCCACCGCCTGCTCTGTTTGGGATTCTAATGTCTTTGTGTTGCTAATCTCTGAGTTTCCAACTATATTCGGCAGCAAAAGACCTAATTTTATCTTTCAGATGCCCTCAGAATTTATTGCCCAGGATGGCTCATGTCAGTTCCCGCTGGATTAGTAATGCTAGCTGGTCCCGAAAATCCTCCACATTCATGAGGGATATGTTGAATTCCCAATAACCAGACTTGAAGGGATTAGGTGTACCTAAATTCATTAGGACCCTTACTAATCTATGATCCGAAAAAAATGCTATGGAAACTTGAACATTCCTACTTGGCAGGGGTGTTCGTTTCGGAATTTATCGACAAGGTCTAACCTGTCGATCGAATCCCGAAACAGATTCACGTCTGCGTGGTTAGTACCCCTATACATCCCCCTGTCCGTCGGGATCAATGACGGCATTCCAATCACCCGCTAAAACTATCCGCCTTGACAGAACTATGAACTGATCGATCCGCCAAAAGAAGTTAACTCTCTCAGTTTGGCTGTTGCACGCATAAACCCCAATCAAACGAAAAGCATCCCCTTTTATGGTAACACCAACGACGCATAATCGGCCCGCTGGGTCTGCGTACACAAGGGGACGCATCGCATACAAGGCATGGCTTATTAGACTGGCTATCAAAGTATGCTGAAAAGGGACGGAAATCCCGAGACAGCACACTCATTGTCACTCGAAATGAAGTGGGTCTCCTGTATGTAGCGCACACTCACGTCGAGGTGCCGAAGACTTCGATAGAGCTTAGCTCTTTTGGACTCATTCTGCAAACCCCGACCATTCACACTCGCTAAATAGAGCGCCATCTATTAATTTACAGGCGTTGAGGACCTGAAACGAACATGTCTGATAGGATACTGACAGCTGGTCCCATGGGATCTGTACCCATCTCTGTCTTGATGGTACCGTCATGGGACACACTGCCGACGTGCCTGGGGAATGTTAGCTTTACTACCCTATAGAGGTAGGTGTGCATATAAAGTTCTGGGTGATGCCAGACAGTCAGCAGGGTGGACATGCTGAAAGCATTGTTTGCCTCCCTCAGCATGTCCCACACCTGTCGTGAAGTATCCCCGACCTTTTCAAGCCCCGGAAAAATGGTTGGGTCCTCAATGTCTCGCCTACCGGGCTCAACGTAGTGGAAGTTGAGGACCTTAAGTTCCCTAAGGGCTAGCGGCTGGACTTTAGCTTTTTCGACTGTTTCCAGGTTATGACAACAGATGTAAACCCCTCTCTTGCCTTTCTTTAGAGTGGGTTCAGCGGCGTTGCTTCTGGCTGGGCTTCTCGGCTTCTTCTGAGAGGCAGTTGGTGTATGTGATCGGAGTGGATGGAGGGGTAATCTTCTTTGCTGGGTGTCTGGACTTTAGCCAGTTCAAGAGTGCCTTTTTTTTTCTTTTCCTTTTCCGCCCCCAGCTCTAGCCCGCTCTGCATATGACTGCAGGGTCTCTCCGTTGGGACTGTCGGTGCCATGATGTCTAGGAGGTTGTGGAGACTGAGGCCCCGCTATTTGGGCCTTCTTCCCACTACCTGCCACTTTCCCTCCGACCCCTCTTTAGGTGCCACCGTTCTCGATGGCAGAGAGAACGGCTTGGGCGAGGGGAGACTTTTTTTTCTTTTTGATGCTGCATAAACTTTTATTCGAAACTGGCTTTTATCTCAGTCATGTGACCAAAGATACGATACAGAAGCCAATTTGAGAAACCCTGCTAAACATTCGGTAAATCAGTCTTATTTTGTTGCTGTGTATTCGACATCAGAACAGCCTTCCTCCAAAAAAGTCTCTAAATGTTATTCGTGATTCTTTCCTAAATAAAAACTTCACTCCTGAATTACCTTCAACTAATTGCATACTGGACTCTTCACAGTTGAACTTTCAGTCTGAATAACAAAGCCTCTTGTCTACTGACTTGTCCGCTTACCTACCTCCTTACCCAGAGGTCCTGTACATCTATACCTCTAAATAATTTAACGTAAAGTCTCAAACATCACAAATTTAACTTCTGATCAAATGTTTCTAGTTCAACAATATTTCTGAGTAAATTTGGTCAGACAATTAAACTTAGAATTTTAAGTACAAGAGATACTGCTTATCGAACTTAATATCCTTCGTTGGGTATTGACTTTCCCAGAAATTTGCCTGATTTGAGAATTTTTGCAAAATTTTCATCAAATCTCGTCAAATCGCCATCACAAGATAAGATCTTGAAAGAGATCGGCAACCAGAGCCATATTCAATTATGCAATCCTATACAAATCATGACCATCCCTCCTTCTTAATGCTGAATGAGATTTTGACAAAAAAACGGCCATTCTCCCTCTTCTTCGAAGATACTTCGCCGCTCATTTTCAGTATAAGAAAATATTCTTTGTATAATTGAATAAGTGGAACACATCTATCACTTTCTTTAAAAGTGTTTTCGTTAAATACATCTAAATTGGACACATTTTTGATCGAGCAGGGGATTTTTTGTAGGATATGCATCTATATGGGTCTTATTTTATCAACTTACTATATCTAATATGTAATACCGATTGGCAAAGCTGCAAAAGAGCTTTGTATTGTCTCGTAAAACGCTTGATTTCACTAGACTTTTATTCGACTATTCGATAACATTAACTATTTTATAACTGAGGGTGTATTTCATAAATACATATGACATTTTTGTCATCTTAAAAGCAGATGATAGGAATGTCTTTTGTAGCGAAAATTGCCAATAATGACTTAAAACGATGGCTTACTTTAAAAAAACCTATTTTTCATTTGAAATGCTTGTGTATTTTGATGGTAAAAACGAAAAATATTACATGGATTTCTTCACTGAATTTGATCGATTTAAAACGTTCTTATTGAATATTAAATGACTTTGGCTTTTCAAAATTTGGAAATGATTCAGCAAATAGAAAACGCTTTTAATGATTCCAGTCATATGTACCAAACAAGTTAGGGAAATGTTGCCAGTTATAGATTTGATGAACGGAATACTACCTCTTTATTGATGGAGGATTCTACTGACAACTGTAGAATCTTTAAAATATTCACGGCGAATAGATCGGCCATGTTTACTACTTGCTGTCAATACTGCGATGTAATTCATGAAAACAGTTTTTGTTTAATCAAATTTTAGATGAGTCAAAGCATCGTTAGCATCGTTTAAGAAATTCCGTGTCGTGATAATCGCTGAAGTGGAAAATATCACAATGCATCGCTGAAACCATTGCAGCCCTAATGGAAAATGATCTCCAAAAGTCATCAGCGGTGCTCCTGAGCTGGTTGAGGTTGTCCCCAACTTTTCTTCCGTGGACCAGAGTTGAGAAATCCCTTCTTTAGACTTACAAGAGTGAAATGGCACTTGCGATTACTTCTATATATTCGTATGTTACCCCTTGGATGATTCGCTCCGTCCAAGCCCCTTATGATTTTCTCTTTCCTTGGTGATATCACAGCTTGTTCACTCGTAGCACAATAGTTGCGACCCCTGGGCAGTTTATTTTGGCTCCAGTGCTGTAATATGAGGATGCAAGTGATATTTTAGTTCATTCAGGGCTTCTCACTTTCGGCTACCGTGGCATGATCTACAGTTCTTGTATCTAAACAGGCTTCGACGTAAAAGGGAGTCGTAGGAACAAAGAATGCTAGAAAGCATGTTCAGCAAAAAGAACGAATCATAATAATGAGGGAACTAGACCGATCTTGTTTATAATCAGTTCTCGTAGACTGGGTGCCTTCCCAAAGCCTGAGCCAAATCTACCTTGCCATTTATTCTAGCTGAGCCTTACTCTAAAATTTGGAAAATGCTTGATACATTTTAGAAATTCGTACCTCTAATTTTATATAAGGATAAATTCTCCAATTTGTCAAAATATAACACATTTCAGTGCTGGAAGCGAAGTCTGGCGAACATTTCTTCTGCGATGTAGTTGTATTGATTTTGTAATCGACGGATTAGAAGTTCGAATCTATTCGAAAACGTCCCCTTCCCGAATAGTACTTGAGGCCGTTGAGTATATATCAATCTTAAAGAGGAGCAGAAATGCTCACTCGTCGAAATATTTGAAATGTTCATGCTGAACAGGTGTATTTTTCAATAAAACAGACCAAAAGATACTGAAACAGCGGCAGAATTGAATATTATTTGGTAATGTTTAGTTAAATGTGGTACAATGACCCAGAAATATCTTCTGTGCCCCTGCATTAATATTGTCTTTTTTTATCTTGAAACGTTCTTGTTCAGTTTACTTTATAATTCACACAATGTGCATGGATGCATTTTTCTTATTGATAATTAGATGAACATGAATTGTATCTGTATTTCATGAAATTTCATGAATTATATCTGTATTTCATGTTAAACACTTACAAAACAATATCAGTTTCATTTCCAATATCGATGAAAAGAAATCGAAGTATCTACCTTTTTTGTCTTCCGTGATCCCCACCCCCCGACGGTCATGAAAGATTATAAGAACTTGAACGAGTGAATTGATCTGTAGTTCTAGAATAGTTCTGTTTGAATCGCATTTGACAATCCATCTTGATAATTGCCTTCAGCATTGAGCGTAGCATTCACTTCACGTGCATTTCCATGAAGAATTCGGTCATGTGTCTCTGCAGTTGGCTTTGGCCTTCCTGATTGATCTGAAATATAATCCAAGGTGGTTAATGATGCTGCCCAACCGTGACCACTTAACCAGTGGAGTTAGATGACAATCCCAATCCTTTCGTTGATCATCAGAACGAAATGGGCCATACATATGCAAGTCTAATTGAACACAACGGACAAGGAATGTCATGATCTTTTAATTTTCTTGTTTTCTCACAAAACGAATTTCGGGGTTAAACTGATGCAAAATTGACCACGTTATTTCTGATCGAGTGTTTCCGTCTAAACCAACTGTCCCCAAGATCAGTTCATATTTTCATTCTGAAATGCTAGTTCTTAGAATGTCGATCGAACTAAGGCAGATTCGTAAAACATGACACCCGGTTCTGTTTTTCATAGGTCCGCCAAATGAGATGCGGGTGACGGCACAATGAAATTGGCAAACTGAGTTCGAAGTCCGGCTTGGATAGTTTGTTCACTTTGCACTAATGCCTTTTGGAAAAGCATCGGTCTAAGCTATGGGTGCAATAGCAGTGAAGTGAGTGACTCTACTTCGGGCGCTTGATGCTTCAAGTCTAATTTACATTGTTCGCACAGTAATTTGATGTGAAGGCTAAGTAGGAACCGCTAAGGCCGTAGCCAGCGTAAGGCACACTTTGGATTAGGCAGTTTTTTTTTTTATCCTCTCAATCAAATGGAGTAGATAAGTCTTGCTGTTCCATGGAGAATTTGCATTAAATGATCTCTGGGTGCACGTGAACATTTTCACCATTTTACTGTTTAATTTTTTTTCCTAACTCAATCGAAGCAACACTGACAAAAATTGTATTAGGAAATCTTTAGTCATCAGTTTTCTGCGTAAATAGACATTATTCTGTGTTTCTACTCACTTTCCAACTTCTGTGGATTTGGCCATGTACAAGGTCAAATTGAAAACTTCCTAATGAGAAATTGAACTACCTAGCAACGGCCTGTGAGATTAGCTTGCTAATTAAAGCTTCCTTAGATTGAATCTATGATCACTTTATTTCTCTGAATATAAGGTTTCTAATTGAACTCTTTGGGAATATTCTAAAGGGTGATTCTTGCAAACTACCATAAAGTTAGAAAAGTCTCAACATCTTATGACCACTTTTTCTAACATTTACTCCCAATGTAGACAAGTTTTGGATTTTTTTTTTTCCAGATTATCCCAGATAAGCCTCTATCAGATAAGGAAGAAATCCTCGTGGATAATCTACAGTTCCCCTTATCTGAACTTTGTCGGTGATTGATTTAAATTGTTAGTTTCTCCTGTCGTTGATTACTCTTGTGTTTTCTGAAGAATTCTGGTCTCTTGTTTGGCTTTCTTTGAATTTAACCAGCTTTTCTATTTTTGTGTTTTTCAGGATATCCATAGTCTCTACTGGATAATCTTCATCCTGTTTCGGGGGAAGTGGTTTCGTTCTCCCCATACATGCTTTGATATATTACCATTTTAAAAATGGTATTAGAATATTCCCAAGATCGATACCACACAGGTCAACCTCTGCTTCGATAACTGCCTCCTCCCGATAGATAACTCTTGACAAATGCCTCTGGGATAATTTACAGCAAATTTTTTTTTTTTAAACTTTGGTTTCATTTGCAATGGAAGAACCATCCAGATGACAGTCGTCCTAAAACTTTAATCTTGTAGGATTACTGTTTTTGTTTGTTTTTTCTCAATCTTTTTTGTCGAAAATGATTTTTTTTTTTTTTTTTTTTTTTTTGGCATTTAGCTACTCAGCTGAATGGATTTGTGCAGAGCTACTCGAATTCTCCATTTAGCATTCTTATTTACTTGTGCTTGGTCGAATTCGATCTTAATTCACTCTATCCTTGCTCTAAGGTAAATATATTACTTTATTCTGCAACGTTTTGACATCATTCCATTGCGTCTCCGCCCTGTTTAACTTCCACATGATTACCTTTGCCTGATTTCAATGTGTCGAATTACGGCCCTTCGATGTTTATCTAACCCTACTTCAAGTATGACTCTGTATTCCTTACCATAACTACATTGAATGACAGTACTTAGTCATATTCCTAAGGGAAGCTTCGTTCGGGATGTTTCCCAAGTTGAACTGCTTTAGAATACTGTCATCTTCTGAATCTGAATACTTGGCAGAGGTATTGAGTACCATTTTGGATGTCTTTGGTATGACAGCCATGGATTGATCCCATGACCAACAGAACCGAAAACGCTACTAGTCACCCCATCCCCTCCCAAGGAAAATAGTCGTTTCAAAACTCTTATGTGGAACATCAGGAAAATCTCGAGACTGCGTACACGATTGTCAATTCATTTCGGGTCAATCAATAGTATGCGCCTAGTTTCAAAAGAGTAACCCCTGTCCTCTAAATAATGGAATTTGTCACAAAACTTTCTCAAGTGAAAAAACTTGTCGGCCACTGCTGTTCACATTCCACTGATATCGGTGATCATCAATTGGAAATCGCTTTGTTTTATACCCTGTGTTGGAGTAAGTTTTAATGTGCTCAGAAGCAAAATTTGCGTCTCGGTTGTATTCTAACGACTCTTCTTCGTTTGGAGTGCGTATCCAGGACTCTCGTGCTCTGGGAGACATCTTAAGTTTGTCTGATAATCCGTAGTACCTTGAGCAAGGGCTTGATAGACATCGATAAAGTTTTTTTTTCTTTAAAATATACAAGATATATAGTTATCAACAACGTTGAGTCTCCAATTATCAACTTGATACTCGGTTTAAGGCGGGGGGGGGACTGTGAAACTTGTTGGTACAAAACCAGTATATCATCGTTTCTTACATACTTCGTACTAATGCTCTTAGGGAAGGCATAACGTTACTGTCATGTTACAATGGTCGAATAATTTGTACGTGTGCATGTACTCACCTAATTATCCCAAAGGAGCATTTACGATCAGATAAGTAGTCAGTTGCATAAATGTTTCAGTTCTTGCGATCATGTCAAACCGCTTTTAATGGTTTGCTATGGGAACAGGTTTCGTTTTGACCAGTTTCTTCAATTTAGTGTTTCCAAGTCATGATCATTGTAGGTGGCTGTTTGGCTAAAATGGTAAACATTCAGGAAAGGTGAAAAGTTCAAAATCTAAGATGAAGACATTGGTAGGCTAAGACTTGAGAAACCTTCAGGACCATAGTACTATATTCAAGTATGTCGTATTGAAAGGTTGATGTCTCAATATATTAGTATTTGTGTGAATGGGTAGCGTTAGGTCGTTTTAAAGGATGTTAGTGTTCAGTGTTAGCTATTGGGTTCTATTTGATATTCAATCTATTCCGTAAACCTCAAGGCATCTTTGCCTCTTGAGAATCGAGAATGTTCATCTTTTGAAGGTGTTTCCTTTCAATGTGAACTTTCAATCAATGCTTAAGTTGTTATGTAGGATGTTCTATTAGGTGTAAATCAGGACCTTGAGTCACCAAATCATAGTATGTCTATAATTGTGAGAGAGGGCCGTTGAAATTACTGGTATTGTAATTTACATTGTATACAATGGTAACGACAGGTATTGACTGTCTTTAGAGCTGATGAAAGTGTTAGTTACAGCATAAGCTATTTTGTTTGGTAGAATTTGATTGTCTCAAGGGATATAGTCAGATTCTTTTCGTTCAATATTAGGGTGTCGTCTTTGGGTAGTGAGATTGCTTTTTCTATTTCACTTTTTATCCATATACAAATGTATCGAGTTATCATTGTTTCTTCAGTTATCTTGGTAGATTCTTCTAATTCTGTGCACTAGTGAATGAGGTAAAATTTCCATAAGGTTTTTGTTTAGCAGAGTTGGAGCATCAATAGTAATGGGCATCGCTGGCTTTTGTATGTGAGGCCGGTTGAAGGCGCCTCTTTCTGTATATCAGGGTGTCTCAAATTTGCTCTGTCTAGAATATAAGCGTTTTAGGAAGTTTAGTTTTGCTTCTCAGCCTGTCGATATATTTAACGTGGAACAAGCGGCCATCATTAATCTCGGTAGACGTAATATTCTATAAATCTTTCGCTTATGATGGTGTGGCGACACTGCCCATAGCACGACTTTTAACTTAGCAGAAAGTGTCTACTGTTAAAACAATTGAGTAGGTGGCGCATTATAGCTCCCGTTCTAGAATCTTTTATCTCTGCGTAGGTTTCCTTTTGAGGCTATAATTCCTTTGTCGTGTTCTATATTAGAGTATAGAGATTAACATCCGGAGTGACTAGAATAGTCCTTCCGGGTATTTTAATGTGCTTGATTTTTATCGATCTACCGCGTGCATAGGATTTTACTTGCATAGCTTGGGTTAGATATAATGGTTGATATACTTGGATATTCTTGTTGTGACAGTTGAGAAAATTACTGGTTCTTCTGAATTTGGCAATCGCATACTAGATTTTTTTTTCAATTTTAATGAAGCGAGACTTGTCTTGTGTGTTCTCGGGAGTAATTAGAATCGTGCAGGTTTCCTGTTTGTGGATTTCGTTCAGAGTCTTTTTTTTTTTTTGTCTTCTATTAAATTTTTTGGATCGTCATATATTATGCCTACAGCTTTACAGCTTTAAACATTAAATGTTTAACTTTTTTCCAAATAATTGTCATTTCAGTGAATTATGTCAAATTATGTTAATCAAATTTGTTGTTTTCTCGGTTCTTATTTTACGCTGAATTTGATATTTTGGAACTTTGTGAATATTTCTGGTAGGATCATCAGTTGTTTACCATGTAACCGTTTTGGATTTATACAAACATGTATACCCCAGCAATTTTAGAACACCTCCCTCTTTATGATTTAAATATTGCTTTATTGTATATTTGTATGGTAAAAAATTCTTAAACTTGGGAAAAAGTTCTCAATACAGTATTTCAATGCTTATGGCGACTTCCTTTTGAAAGTTTTCTCTCCGGAACAAAATCATACTTACGAAATGGAGTGTGACGTCAGATTTTGTATTTGCAGTGGTTTTAAATGGCTTATGGGGCGGAAATTTGGTTGTATGGATCATAGGGGAGGCGAACGTTGCTGTGACCCAAGTTCGGGTGAATTTTATTTTCAATTTAGAAATGCAAACAACTAGTAGAATCGCTGTAGTATATTTAAAATATTATCTTAGCTTTGATACTAAAATCCAGGCAATCTTGATACCTTAGTTTTATCGGTCAAATGAAATTGTACTAGGTCGGTTGTTAGACAACTAGGTGACTGCATTTATTTGCTTCCCCACAAGAGCAAGAAATGACAAAAGGCCGTTTTTTATGCAGGGTGGAGATTGCCCCAGTTGCTTCAATAATGTTACAAAAGTATCAGGACAAACCAAAGATGTCCTTCTTACTGCAATGGGGTTGCGCCGCCCCAGGACGAACTGCTTCCCTGCAACTGGGCTGAGTAATAATGAGAACCCAGGAATCCACAGGTTTCAATGCACTTAGCAATGCCGAGCCTCAGTGTCCTCATTGGCTGCGACTTTGCACATGCGCACTTGTTGGTGCAGATAGTTCACTTTGATCAGAGCCAATAAGCCGGAAAAAGATGGTAAAAGTTCTATTCCGGATTCTTAACCCTCTTGTTCCCGACACAAAGCCACAAGAAATGCCAGTTGAGTTTAGACCTTTACACAAGTACAAGTTTTACGGCTTCCACCCTTCTCTTGAAGCTGAAGGGATGCAATCTTCTGAACCAGACTGTATCATTTAAGCATCAGCTTAAAGTAGAGATCTGCTGTTAGCGGGGGGGGGCGTGCGTTCATAAACGTCCCTCGACTCCCCCTCCCATCCTTGGTACGACTAGCAGCATGTGGAAGACACTCACTTTTATCGGAGACAGCACACCTCTGCCCTACCCTAGTCCATCTGTCTATTTGAAGGAATGAGCTTCTCTCAAGGCACCTAACCGTCAACCTTTAGAATTGTGTTGGTTAGTAATGAGTCCCTATCATCTCATGTACCAGCTCCGTCTTGATGACAAAACGTGAAGGCAGTGACGTTATCAGTGTACGCAGGGAACTTGGCCCAAGTCCCTACGGGGAGACTCACTCTACCCAGGCCCGGTTCTGACCCCCTGTTCTTCAACCTGCGCAGGAAAGGTTCCAACGCAAGGACATAAAGTATGGGCAATAATAGGCTACTTTGTCAACCGAGTGATCCCGAAAGGAGTTGATTTTCTATTGACTTGTACCACAAAGCTGGGTGACGGATGCAGAAAACGGACCCAGGTACGAAATTCCGGTTCGAATCATCCGGTACAGCTGCCCGAAATCTTAAAACTACGTGGGAGTCTTGGGTTACGAAGGATAGTCCATGTACAAGAGGTGCAATTTTCTTAAATAAAGTTGCCAAAAGTATTTGAGTGCATCTTCAAGAATATATTGTGGTTGTGGTACCTGTATTTCCATTGGACCCTTTTAGATTCCGATGCAATATTTATAAGGGGCTGTTCAGTTGCATTTAATAAGTACATGCAGTTTTCCGTTGTGGAGTTGTTTATGGTAGCATGTTTTCATTTCTGCAACTTTGTTTAGGGGTCATTCTTACTTTGTTAGACTTAATTGCTTTTATGTGAATTCATAATTAGGTTATTTTTTTTTTTTTTTTTTTTGCTGATTTACAAAGTCAGTTTACGGTGGAGAAATATTTGTCGATAAGTTGGAATGTTTTTCCAATTTTATTAGTTTACAGTAAGGTGAGTTGAACCAAATGAATTTTTTTTTTGTGTGTGTGTTTTTGGTTTTATCAGAACTGTCATCTTTGTTTGCCACTTTAATTTAGTTCGTAATTAAAACTCTTTTTTTTTCTTTTTTTTTTTTTTTTTTTTCAATGTGTGATTGTATAATTTCTTTTACAAAATTTTTGTGGGAGGAATAATAGATTCAAGTGTTGACAGTATTAGAAATCAGTTTCAGTACTGATATTGGCTGATTTCAGTTGGTATCAATGTATGCAGTGTCTTGATCATCTTTTGAGCAAGGTCGATGAGTTATAGCTCATATTTATTTACGTCCAGAAAATTGAATTTTGTTCGACCTATCTCGATTTCAAAATCTTTTTCTAATATAAATGTGAGCTTTTTTTAGCCACTTGTTTTGGGGCCCATTACTTTCGTTTACAATTAACAATCTCTGTATAGTATTCTGTGTACGCATATATATATATATATATATATATATATATATATGCGCGCAATTGCTCCCATGAGGACGTCGAAATTGTTTTGTCATTGACATTCACCGCATATTAAGGCGGTTTAGAGTTTTAACCTTTTGAATTGCAGTTCTCAAATCTAATAAATACCTAACCTAAAGATCGATAGATCTTTATTTTCTATAAACCATCTTCCACTCTTCATAATCATCTAAATGTTGATATATCTAAATTGGCAACACTGAAATAACCGCAATAATTCAAGTCTGAAATTTCGTGCGACGGATGGGAGTTATGGCAGACTGGTAACGTGAAGAAGGTTGACCGATGAGATTACCTTTTACAGCTGGTTCCTGCTTGCCTCAGGCTCTGTTGGAGTATGAAACCTGATTGCCGGTTCCATTTTCCGTGGTGCTAACCACTCGGCTGCCAGCATTGGATTCTGGACTGTTTATAGGTCACTAAGTACGCTCAGTGGGAAGCTCTTATTTGCATTAGGTAGATACCGATGCTATTTAAATTGCAAGCTTGTGTCTCCTCACTGGGGATGGCTTGCTTGCTCTCTTTGGGTTCATGTCTCATGGTTTCCTTAATAGAACTGATATTTCCAGACACCACTCTTATCAGACGGGGTTAGAAATCAAATAGGATGCAATGAAATCAAAAGGCCTCAAGGGATCAATATCAGAGCCATCATTTATACCAATGTTGATAAATTAGCGAACTTGTGGTAATGACTACAACTGCTTTTCCCTTTTTCTCTTCCTGGCAGCACAGTGCTCTCATTAGTATCTGCATCATACCAAGTGTTACAGATGGTGCATCCCACATCTCTTCCTTGTAGAATGTCAATATGAGTAGCACTTGTTTGGTCACAGGGTCGTCTGCAGTACTTCTGAGCCGGTGAACAAATACCTGCACAAAATCTATTCCCTCAATGAGGCTCAGGTTGCACCCTTCGTCCATGGACCGGTGAGCAACTCAAATATTCCCAGGAACCTTTATTTGGAGAAGTGCAGTCTTCCCGAAACCCCTCTTTAGGCTTGCTGCCAGACCACCCACGAGAGACCAATCAATTCTCTCAGGAGTATGAAAATTCCAGCTGAGAACAATGAACATATACTCTCGCCACGTGATCAATGGAAGAATTTAAATGGCTAGAAGCTCCTTGACATCAATATCACTCTGCTGTTGTAAGGTGCATGGCCTCTTATTTGGGGGGTAGCGTCATATCCTAAGTTAATGTTCCTAGTTCGCATCCCCAAGGCAACACTTTTCAGGTGTACGGTATAACTTGCTTTACGTGTCCTCTGCTCTACGGTTCCTTAAAAATTGTATCCCTTGAAGCATGATTAAGATGGATCTTGTTCCGCCAACCACTCCCTACTTTAACTAGCTCACGTTAAATGTAATTCCCTGATCAAAATGGCACATAAAATTCCCTCCCTTATCCCTTGAAGCACGTGTACGGTGGACTACTTTAGCGATAAAAAACAATATTTTTCTTATTATATTTGTGCCTGATGCTCACTTGTTATTTTGGCAACCTTCTACTCCAGTAAAATCTTTTTGTGCACCAGGTAGACACACAGGTTTTCTTGTGTTCATGCCTCTTGGTTTCTTAAATATTTTCACTCATCACTCTTATCTAAAGTGGTCAGCAACCGGCAATTTATTGATATAAATAATGACCTAAGAATCTATCCCCGAGAGACGTTTTCAATATGGACTCAATTACTTTCTGTTGATGAGTTGATCTATTGTCTGGTTTCATACTGAAATCTTAAACTATTAAACATTTTATGGTTAATAGTCAAAAGCCTTAGAAAAGTCAATAGATATCAAGTGATATACTTGATGTCATCGAAATTCAAATCTGGAATTTTGCGTAGTTGTTCGTACATCTATGTACGGCAAGCGATGTTCCTTTTCTTAAATGAAGCTTTTTCTTTATCTATGTGGTTGAACAGTTGCATCAGTGTACAGATCGATTCAAAATTATCATCCTTTATAGAAAACACTAACATTATAAACATCATTTTCTTCAAAGTAAATTCAATACTACCAAGACACATTGTCTGGTTGCCAGACTAGAGCAATTCTAAATTTTTAGTGAGAAAAATGGGTTTTTGTAACACGTATTACATTTTTCCATAATCAAGTATTTCAAAGATATATATTTTCAAAGCATTTCTGATTTAAAAGACGATTTTTCAAGTAAGTTAATCTAAGATCATTTTTTTTTTCTGTTAATTATAGAAAATAAGGTGCCTGAACGCCATTGGAAAGCAAATGGTGTAAAACCTATCATCCTCAGGAATGAGTTGGCCTGAAATAGCACACACGTGGAGATTGGTCAATTTTGTTTCTCAAATGTTCTGAAAAGAATAAAGGATGAAGCAATATTTGTATCTAAAAACCACACCAGACAGCCGCATTCTTAGACAAAACCAAAACCTGATAAATATTTACCAAAAGTTGCCTTCGTCCATTCTTAAAGGGGCAATGAAGCAAGTCCAATGTTGGACGAAGACTAAAAGAATGTGGACTGCTAAGTGCTCGTAAAGTTAAGAAACCTCTTATTAAAAAGAACATACAAACCAGATAACTTTAATGAGAAAGTGGTGGACTATGATAGTATTGGAGAAAAGTAATTTCCAGCGATGAATGCAATAACCAATATGCTCTTGGTAGTAGAAACCATAATATTTGAAGGTAAAATCTTGAAGATTTGCTGACTTTGCGTTGAAATACATACAATTTCCTGTCAATTATAGTTTGAGGTTGCATATCACCAGAAAGCAAGTGATATATATTAAGGTATTGTATATTAAGTCTTTGAATTCATCTGACCTTCAAAGGTTTTAGAAAGTAAACTGTTTGTGTTCAAACTCACAAAATCTAGTATTTCAGCAAGATAATGCTTTGTCATGTAACATATTCTATTTCAAATTTGAAATATACAGATATGAGGAACGAAAGTGGAATCACTTAGCCTGAACGTTTGAGCCAACTCGGGAATTCTCCAACAAGAAAACCCCTAAAATCCAGTCTTTGTACAAACGCGTATACTCTGATTCTTTAGGCTCAAATAATTATATTTATGATGGGGCTTTGATCGGACGTTCATATTGTTTGTGCAAGTGTAGTGGAGATACAATGTGCTACAGTGAATCACACCTATTGCAGTTGCCCTTGGATAAGATGCGAGCATCGATGGCAGGCGTGAATTATACCTGCCTAACGCCTTTGTTCTATCATTCAATTCTCAGTCCGATCCATTCCGTTCTGGGATTTTCAAGTGACATTTGGGTAGACGGGATGGAGTTGTTCGACAGTTTGGGCAGCAGTGTTTCCTCTTCTAACCATCGTTGACGTCACATAAAACACCGTATCTGCGTAGAAGAAATGAATTGCCTGGTATCGTTGAGGTCCCAGCTGTTGGGAAATGTGGTGGATTGGGATTTCTCAGTCTTTTTTCGACGTAAATGCAATCCATTACTCTAACAGATTCAGCTCGCCTAAGTAATAAATGGCGAGAACGAAGACCTCAGTATTCACTGTCTTGATGTAGGTCTTGGTTTGGCCCTGCTTAGCCGCATGACCCAAACAAAGGAAATTGCGTATTAGCTTCTTGTTGGCACAGATGATGCTTTTGAATGGTTTGTCCTATTGGTCAGCATTTGATCAACCTCCACGGTGGGGGAATGGTACTTTAAATCATTGCATTTATTCACCAATCCTGGTTTGAGATTTTTAGAAATATCTTTCGCTCAGCAGCCTTAGAATCCATTCCCACACCCTGTATTGCAGGAGACTGAGATTTGACTTTCATGTGTATCCTGGATTCCATCTACTCTGTTCCTTTAAGTGACTCTTGATGAATGCCAGTATTAGTTTCTGCCTGTACTCTCCAAACATAATTTTACAGATTTAATTATGGATTATATGTCCAACAAAACAACGGAAGCTTCTTTGTTTTCAGGAGAGGCATTCTAGGCAGACAACCAAGAGTAGACTGTTTTCCTTGACGACGCTGAATGGGATTTGTGAATCGTTCGTTGGTAGATAGCCAAGAATATCTTGGGTGTTTGGTTCTTATTTTTCTGTTGCTGATGTCGGAATCGGTCCACCAGTGGAATTTTTCTCATTGTCTGGATATGTTTGCCTTGCAAGTGTTCTTGGCAGCTTCGTTGATTTCCTGACCACGGTTGCTTCTAGATAGGAAAGACTGTGCACCTGCTACGTATTTCCTGTTTTGGTTATCAACGATCTCTGCTTCCGTTTATCTATATGGCAACTGAAATTTTGGCAAATAGAATCCATACGCATGATACTTGGAGTCTGGAAGTACAAATATCTCGTTGGAGAGAACTACACTGGGCTTCATCTTTAGAAGCAAGCAACGGCCTCTAAGTTGAAAGTAAGACACCCCATGTCCAAGCTTGTTCAGTGTTACCCATCAATCTGTGTACGGTATGAGGGCGTGGGCGTATTGTCTAATTAAATTGACCGTCACAGCACATGTCCACGTTAAATGACTGAACCAGAACGGTAACCTGTGATGGATTCAGGATTTCTAACAGGGTTTCAGTTAATACTACTTACATTTCCATACATCACTATTCATTCTCATCAGATTGATGGAATGGCCAGGAAGTCAGGTCATATCGTTATAACGAATGGTCTGATACGTGATTGTCTGATCGATCTTTTTACATTTTCGTTACGGTCCTGTGACGCCGATTATGCATAGAAACTCGTAAGCACTTACCAAGCGTCTTCTGGCTCCTTTTTCAATACGACCTGGTTCATAGGACAGATTTCCTTCGTTCTTTTAGATTAAAGACGTATTTTTTATACATAACATGTACGCGACACGGTCTGGTTAGTCACTCAAAACTTTCACTTGAACCAGTCCCTTCCAAATGTCACTCTGAATTAGCACCTCAGTCTACACAACCCTAAAGCTTCCAACCACCTTTCTCCGATTTCCGACAAGGACAATCTTCTCTCGATCACGATCGTCAATTTGAGTTGATGCTAAAACATTTAGTGGGGAGAAAGGACAAAATAAAAGGAAAGGAATTATACGTAGAAGATTGGAGATAATGGAGTCACCACTTCGGCTTTTGGTCTCTTGGAACTTATTTTCATTATATCAAAATAAAAGAAAATCAATAGCGAAGGAAAATGAGTTCAGAATGTTTCTTTTTGAACACATTTGCAATAAGAATGCAACCCATCTTTCTAAATGGGAAGAATAAGACAATAGTTGAGAGGGTGGGTTACTATATTTTTTTGTATGCGCATGTTGTTGGATTTTTTTTCAATACCCAAATCCATCCGATACGCCGTCCATACAATGACGGCTAAGCACAGAAATTTGTTGCTTATTCTTCAATACGCCCGGTCCTGTGCAGCTGATCTATACCCCCCTTTACATCTTAGATTATCTTCTTACAAACGTCAAATACACGACGAGACGCTAACAATCTCCATCGAGTCTCGAACCTTTTAGACCGGCGCTGGCTGAGATTGTAACATTTGCCACCAATCCCGCAACTTCAAGTACCCTGCACTAAATGCTTACAAGTTACCAATTCCAATTCAGCGCTTTGGATTTGTTCTATCTACTTCACTTTGATAAAAAGTAGAAGCGAACTAGTTTTGCCAGTACAGGATCCGTTCTGTTCAAGTTGTCACTCTAGATAGCTCTACAGTTTCTAAACCCAAAACTCTCAGCAAATGCCAAATCATTTAACTTATTTCATTGGATGAGGAATATTGGTGTAAAGGGTACTCAAATCTTAAGTGATTTAGCCTCTTTACAGATATTTGATAACCAATCTCTTTTGATTAGGATAGAATTATCTACTGCTTAGAAATTTGAATCAATTTAGAACATTTTGCTCCAGAATATATGTATATTGATTTCAAGACTTTGGGAACTGCTCAAAGAGGTTTGATACTACAAACTCTGGAGGCAACATAAACGCTAGCATCTTTTGAGGTTTTGCAGGTAGGGTTGTATTTTAGGTATCCAATTGGTAATTTAGTTTTCTCCGAAGTCCTTTCTTCTTTTTTTTTTTTTTTTTTTTTTTTTTTTGCATAATGCTATCTGATTAAATGTCAGGTTCACAAGCAGATACTTTATATGTGGATGATGACCCGATGAAACCTACTTCCGATAATATCCTTGTAATATATGTATTATATATAAATGTTATATTTTCCGCCTTTTCAACCGGGTCAACAATTTTTATATTTCCTAACTCCAGAAGGTCTGCTGATACTGTAGAATTTTAAATACTTTAGTCATTTTAGGGGTGTTTAGAGCATTTCAAACGCTTGTATTTTTATTTACAAATCCAAACACTTTTGTTTCCAATTGCCGAACTCTGATTCCATGGTCGATATTTTTTTTAACATCGATGAAATGAAAATATCCAATGATTGTTTGGAGAGATGCCCTTTGTCCTTTTTTCGGTTTGTCGTTTTTTTTTTTTTTGTTCTTTTTTTTTTATCACACAATTACTTATATTTTGGAAATAATTAGTAGCTCGAACTTCTGTTCAAAATGAAACACTTTCCCGATTTGTTTGTCATTGGCCGCATGGTGTAACTTTGTACTCACTATTTAGATACATACACACTCGTTCAGCGACTTTCATAAAACTCGTGTCCCTGTGAATACATGTGGCTGGCGGGCAAACATCTGGTTCCAATAGGTCAAATGACCAAAAGTCCAGATCATCTCAAAAAAGGTCATGTGGCATATACAAAAGTATACTAATACACTATTCTTCAAAAGAAACAATATTTTTTTTTTTTATTCAATGTTGGCAACATGTATACTAAATTAGTAATTTCTATAACTAAATACGAATCCATTTCATCATGTGTGTGTATATATAAAATCCGCGGAACAGTTACATGGTAAACAACTGATCCCAACGGGAGAAAAATTACACCTTGTATTATAACAAGGTATAAGGAAAAACACTTTGAAAGATTATATGAATTGCATTGACAGATATTTGGAAGTGGATGACAGTGAGACAAAACTATTTTTTTAAGTCTTTAATGTTTAAAGCTGTAAGCTTTCTAGGATATATATAACTATCAGGATTAAAAATTGCCTCCGTAATGAAGCTCTATTTGGAATGAATTCCCGTTATCACACGGTAATTGTACCTAAATAGAATAAACATGCATCATACATTTACCATGTAATAAGAGATCATTTCAAATAGTTGTAACGTGCAATTATATATATATATATATATAATATATATATATATATATATATATATATATAATGTTCAAATCAGGGATGCAATATCCAATGCATGATGAGTTTATTTTATAGCGTTCGATAATTTGAACTTGTCAAGTTGGTTTTAGAGTAGAGCTGGAGATAGGGGATTTGCTTCACATACACGTTTATTTCAGTCCTGTCTGGGCTTCTTCAGGCGAATGATTAGGCATATTTCAGATTCCTGTTTAGGAAATTTTTGTGGGTGTGTCTCGATGGGAGGAGTTTCTTTTGTTTTATTTGATGTATATTGGGTTAGTGTATTTCTGCTGGTGCTTATAAATAACAAGCAAGAGGGTATAGTATTTATTTTTGCATTATTTCTAAGTGGTAGTAGATGTTTATCTATAGGAGTTTTATTTTTACTTGGATATCTTCCTCTTGTCTAAGGTAATTATTTTAGTTCGTTGAGATGGCTTTGTGAATAAAAATATAATTAGTGTATCTATATTTGGCTTATTGAGTTATGTTTGTTAATAGAAATCTTGAGCGGTACCGGCATTTTAACGCATTTCTGTTTTTTTTCTGTTCAATGAATCTTGTTTTGCTGGCATAACTAAATATTTAGAATTTCTTATTTAGACAAAGGTGACATGGAGTTTCAATATTTTGGCAGATGTTGCCCCCCCCCCTATCTATTCCTATTCGCAACCTCAGCATAGACGTTTTCAACGTCACAAGAGATTTTGGATTTGACCTTTAAAATTTGGTCAATTACATTTGGTTATCTTTTTTTCTGGATGTGTTCACTTGGAGTACGTGGCTTTTGTCGGTAGCTTATGTCAGTTTTGTTTTCGTCTTTTTCTTTAAGGCTTAAAGGGTTGTTGGTTTTGAGGGATGGGATGTTTATTAAATTTAGTGTTTACAGACAATAATTGCTGTCTTTCTAAATTTGGCTTTTTCAATTCCAGCTTTAATTAGGGAAAGGGGGTGGTTTTTTCTGGAAAGTCAGTCAACGATTTTTTTGAAAATTCAGTTCCATATCTTTCGTATTTTCTGGTATATAATTGTTCTTCCAAATAACCAATTAATGTTGCATATGTGGGTGCGACTTTCGTTTCCATCGCTATTCTTTCAATTTGATTGAAAAAGTTATAGAAAGTGTTGTTTCCTTAATCAAATTGCATGGATTCAAGTATGAAATTCTCTTTAAATCTGTTCGGTATTTCGTTGGATATATTATCAAACCGAAATTCCAGTGCCTTTAGTCAGTCGCTGACGTTGAAGTTCTATATCAAAACGGTCTTGGAGGTTTATAAGTTGGATGTGTTTTGAAGTGATGTTAAAATTTTAAGATATTGTTTTCATCAGGGGGTTGCGTTGCATTGGTGTGTGGTATGTTTGTTTGATTCACTTTTCTTTTAAGATATCAAATCTGTTGGTTGGCGTGTCATTCCCGTCACTCGTTGGTTGGCGTGACAATTCATCTAGTTATTATAAAAATTGTAATAAAATCAATGGCGATGTAAGTTTGTCTTGTTATATATATATATATATATATATATATATATATATATGAATTTCTTTTGGTTTTTGCGTTATGCCTGTTTTGTTTTCCATACTGAAAATTTTACCCTAATCAAAACAATATGCACAAAATGATTAAAGACATATTCAGTTCGTAAAATGTTATAATCATACTATGTTTCTATATATAAATACTATGATTGAATCCTGCAAGATAATCATGATTTAGTCGTTTATATCATAATTTTCCAACGGGTGTATGGGTTTGATTGCCTTTTTTTTTTTTTTTTTTTTTTTTTTTTTTTTTTTAATCTAACGATCATCGTTGGGAAATGTTTCAATGAAGTCTTAGTGGAAATTGGATGCTCTCTGATTTCATGGTTTAGTGACGAAAGATCGGGTCCAGGATCTTAGATGAAATATTGTAAAACTCAACTCAATCTTTTTTTAATCATTTCGTTTTAAACTTTTCATTAAACGATTCAAAGCAATCTATTAATACAGAATGATTTAATATTTTGTGCAGAGATATTTTCAATCCAACTTAATTTTGGAACCAACTTATCACGCCTTGGGCGATTTAAGGTGGCTTCATATATGCTATTCTCCTCTACTCAATTTTCATTGTAATTCATTTTATTTGGATCTAGCTGTAAATGTAAAGTATCAAGGATATTAAATATGAAATGACTCGAAGAACTGGGTTTTTTTTTGGTTTTTTTTCGTTGCTTCTAAAATTGGCTAAAATCGGCTAACACTAAATATCAGAACTTTTATGGCTAAAATGAGTTGAGTTC